>CM047807.1:67046966-67401048 GCA_026214975.1 Gentiana macrophylla
ATCGCAATCGACCATAGATAGGTTTTCCTAACTTCCCGCACCGGTCTATCCGTTCTATCACCCCCAATTCTCAGCGGCTTGTTCAAATTTTCCAGCGGAATCTCATCAAGCCTAGGCTTCTTCTTACTAGTGGCAATGGCCTTGCCCTTCCCTTTCCGCTTTACGGACTTAGAAAACCCCTCTGCGGCTCTCTTCTTAGGACTCATTACATTACAACGATCAAACACACCCCAAAAACCCGGACAAAATCAACCACCCCGTCAATCCACCGTAACACCAATATTCCACGGAAATCACCAACACAATAATCAAGCGACCATGCAGGCGTCCCCGAAAACATCACACCCCATCACAAGCAACAACAAAACAAGAAAAACAAGAAAAGAAAACCTAACTTGATTAAATGCTCGTTTGGGGTTCGATTCGAAAATCGACCCGGGAAAAGTGAAATTAAACTAAAAGATCGACTAGACTTACCAATCACGGGCGATAGGAGTGCAGCGGAGTTGGCGGAAATCCCGGATGATCAGCGGGCGACCACGATATGGGATTTGTGGAACTACGAAAGTCGGCCAAGAAAGCGCTTGATTCCCCTCGATCATTGTTTGTTGGTGGATTTTGTTTGAAGAATTGAAGAGAGGGGTGGATAGGTGTTTATAGCACCAAGAATTTAAGCGGTGAAGAATTGAAGATTTGGTGTGTTTGAGGGAAAAGAAAGCGGGGAGGCGGAGGAAATTTGGAGAAGAAAAGTGAATGGAAGTTGATAGGATGGAGTATATATAGAATTTTGTCTATCCGGACGGATAACAATCTGTTCGTCACGGATAAAGTGAGGTGATGAAGGTATGTCGGACGGATGGAGTAGCTATCGTCACGGATGATACTATGAAAAACCATTTTTACGGGTGAGATCTGTCCGTGCGGATAAAGATCTATCCGTGCGGATGAAGGCGAAAGTGAAAAGATTTGATGCTTTGTGATTTATCCGTCCGGATGAAAGAGGTATGCGTATGGGCGGGAGCGCGCAAAAGAAAATGAAGTTTAAGATAGAAAAACTCCATCATGACCATCCGAACACAAGCAAAACACCCAAAACACATCACGTGGGACTTAGGAACAAACAAAACACGAGAAGATGGTGGGTTGCCTCCCACCGAGTGCCTTTGTTTAATGTCGTTGGCTCGGCGGAATGACTTAAAGCTGTGCGGTTTATTCAAATTATACCACCGGCGCAGGCGAGGAAAGCGAGGATAGAGATGACGGACGGTGGATTATAAGAGTGGGGCGTCATGCATTGGAGTCCATGGCGGGACTAAATAGCTTACTTCCTCCAACTTTGGATCTTCCAAAATCACAACCTCGAGAGCCTCGTCAAGCGGAAACTTCTCATATCTCTTCAAAGCGAAGACCATTGGTAATTGAGGTCCCGTATTTTGGATGGTTTATCTCTACCGCGCCGAGTCGAACATCATCACAGCGGTGTAAGGTCAGACCATCAGGACTTCAACTTCCCGGAAAAAGATGTCGCGTATCATACGGTAAAACCTCATCTCCCACTTTAAACAACCCGGTTTTATCGGTTGATCGTGGAGGAGCTTAGTTTTCTCCTTATATCTTGCCGAGCAATCATAAGGTCACAGGAGAAACTCCTCCAACTCAACTAATTGAGCCATCCTCCTTTCTCCAATAAGTGTCTCATCCATATTCAACTCCTTAATGGCCCAATCGCTCTATGCTCAATCTCTCTTGGTAAATGACAAGTTTTTCCAAAAGCGATCATGTATGGCGACATACCAATCGGAGTCTTAAGCGCATTACTGTAAGCCCACAGCGCATCATCTAATTTCTGGACCAACTCTTACGAGTTCTTATCAACGATTCGTTCGAGGATTCTCTTAATACTCACGGTTGGAAACCTTCACTGGCCACTAAATGCGAGGGTGGTAGGCCGTTCTAACTTATGAGTTACCCCATACTTTAGAAGCGACTTATCAAGTCTCTATTGGCGAAATGAGTTCCATTATCGAAATTATCGCCCTTGGTACACCAAAAGCGTCGAGAATGAACTTTTTGAAACTTGATGACTACATATGCATCATTAGTGGGGCGGCGATCGCCTCCACCCACTTTGAGACATAATCGCAAGCTATTAAAATGAACTTGTTCTAAAGTAAGGAGGATAAGTTCCATGAAATCGATGCCCCAAAACATGAAAACTTCACACACAATAATAATTTGTTGAGGCATTTCGTTCCTCTCTTGAGATTCGGCCCGAACGTTGACACGCGTCACAAGTTTTGACATAAGCATATGCATCCTTAAAGATCGTGGGCCAATACAACCCACTTTGTAAAACTTTCAACGCGGTCCTCTGCCCTGAGAAATGGCCCTCGGCCTCTTTATCATGGCAGAAAGATAACACGCTCAATCGCTCACCCTCGGTTATACACCTCCTCAGAATACCGTCGGCACACAACCGGAACAAGTAAGGATCCTCCCAAACAAAGTACTTAGCCTCACTCGTGAGCTTCTTCTTCTGATTTTCATCCAACTATGGATCTGTAAACCAACTCTCAAGGTAGTTCACAATCGGGGCAAACCACGGTGCACCCTCTTTTCCTCTACTGTGAGAAAATTCCTCTTTACGGCAACATAGTGTCCACCACGAGCGAGTTGCTCATCCGGAGCTTGAGTCATTTATTTCCACCCTCTCAGATTCCTCATCCTTAACCGGCTCTATCGATAGAGGTGATCGGTCCACGACATTCTCACAACCCATACGGTTTCTAATCTCCACATCGAACTCCTGAAGGAAGCGAATCCATCGAACAAGTGTGGTTTGGCATCCTTCTTTGCAAGCAGTATTGCAAAGCGGGTGATCCGTATGCCACGATCACCTTAGACCCCACTAGATAGGACTAAACTTATCAAAGCGAAGACCACCACCAACAACTCTTTCTCGGTCGTGGCATATACATTGGGCCGAGTTAAGGGTATGGCGGCATAGTAAATGGGTGAAAAAGTTTATCGACCATACCTGCTCTAACCACGGCTCACATGCTAGATCACTCACATCACATATAATTTCAAAACCTTGCTCCCAGGTTCGGAGCTATCGAGAATGGGAGCCTCATTCAACAGCTTATTAATGTCATTGAAAGCCTCTCGCACTCCTCATCGAAAGTCACGTTCACTCCCTTCTTCAACCTAGAGGTAAGGGGTGTAGCCCTTTGGGCGAACTTAGGGATAAATCTACGATAGAACCCCGCATGTCCCAGAAACGACCTTAACGTTTTCAAATTAGAAGGCATAGGCAACCTAGAAATAGCGTCTACCTTAGCCTATCAACCTCATCCCTTAGGCGATACCTTATGACCTAGTACAATCCCACCGAGTCACCATGAAGTGACACTTCTCTCGATTCAAGATTAGATCGGTCTCCTCACACCCTAGCAAGTACCCTATCTATATTAAGCAAGCATGCATCAAAACTATCCCCAAAACCGGTAAAATCATCCATAAACACGGCAATGCATTGATCTATCATATCGGCAAAAATGGCAACCATGCATTCTTTGAAATGTCGCATGTGCGTTACGTTACGGCCGAGCGGCATTCTTTGAAATGCAAAGGTGCCATAGGGACAAGTAAAAGTGGTCTTATCTTGATCATTAACATCAATATGGATTTCGTAATAACCCTTTGAATCCGTCTAGAAAACAATAAAATGCATGACCGATAAGTTTATCTAACTCTTGATCAATAAGCGGGAGAGGGGAAATGATCCTTCTAGTCTTTTCATTCAACATCGAAAATCGTCTGAGACTCGATGTCCGGTAGCAGGACATACATAAAAGACTCACCTTTCTCATTTATCGACCTGATAATATCGCCTTTCTTTGGCACCACTGTGTAGGGCTCACCCACTCATTATCGAGATAGGATAGATTATGCCCAAAATCAGCATCTTTACCACCTCTTTCCTTACCACTTCCGGTAAGTGCGGTCGAGTCTCTCTGCGGTTGATGCCTCGGTCTTGCCCATCCTCAAGGATGATTTTGTGCCCTCTGGATGTCGGCACTAATCCCCTTTATATCCACCATTTTCCTCCCAAATGCCATCTTCCTCTTTTTAAGTACTTGAACCAGTTTCACTTCCTGCACAGCGGTTAGCGTGGCAGAAATAATTACATACTTTTAATGAACAGGCGGCTTCAACTCCAAGTCTGTTGGTGGTTCCTCAATGGATGGCCCGGCATCTCATTGGGAGATCGAGTCTAGCTTCTCGAACCACTTTGCATCAACCAATTCACTGCCTCGAGATGCATGGCATGAACTTGCATGTATTTGCTTTCATCATCAATCTTGCCACATTGCATCAGGCACCTCTCTACGGCTCTTTATTACCACCAAATTCACATTGGCGACAATACAAGGGTGGATAACATCCACCGAAAAGCAATTGTTTCTCTCTTCTTCCGGGTGTTTCATGGTTTTATATACATTTATAGTCACTCTCTCTTGACCGACACGTAAAATTATGTCCCCCCTCTTAACATCTATCAAGGTCTCCTAAGTGTTTAGGAAAGGCCGACCTAATAAAAGAGGTGTCCTAGAGTCAGTGTCCATGTCCAGAACCACAAAATCAACCGGGAACACAAATCTATCAACTTTGAACCAACACATCTTGACTATTCTAGGGTGTCTGGTGACCTATCCGCCATTTGCAATGTCATGCTAGTTGGTTCTAATCTCCCTAAACCCAGTTTATCATACAAAGACTTTGGCATCAAACTATGAGGCGCCCCAAATCACAAAGCAAATTCTTGAAAATGGTCTCCCCTATTGTTATAGGGATGGTAATGCCTATCTTGGATTTTGGGGGGTATCTTGTTCTCAAAAATAGCGAGAACACTCATGCTTTCGGTTGCACCATTTCTTTGCATTTTCTCCTTACTCGTGAGCATACCCTTTAAAAATTTGAAATCTGACGGGATGTTGGCGATGATATCCAACATTGGCATGGTCACTTTAAATTTCCTCAACATTTCCAAAAATTTGGCTTGACTTTGGGTCACGACCTCCTTCCCAGGCTGTTTTAGGAGGAAATGGTAAAGTGGCCACATCAAAACCCAGGGAGGAGGGGAATTTTACCTTTATTACCTTCGGCTTGAGTGGAGGCGATGGCTCTTCTTCCTTTACGTCAATGATCACCGTGTCGGCTTTGGCCTTGTCGCTTCTTCCCACTTTCTCTTGTATTCCTCCACTTCCCTTTCCAATCTCGAGATTCTCTCATTTACGCCCTCTTCTCAACATCTTCCTCAAACCCTTCTTGTTCTTCAAAGGCCCTTTATAGTCATAAAATTTTTCCTTCTCGGAATTTGGCACCACTTTCTCAAGTTCCGGCTCGCTTGTCCCACATCTTTACCACTTGGTTAACTACCGCACAAAAGTCTTTTGAATCTTTAGGGTTCCTCTCTGTGTTACTAGGAAGCCCGTATTCAACAGTGGTTGAGCCCTGTTCTCGGTCATCTGCCCTATCGAATCTCAAATTCGCATGGCGCTTTTTGTTCAATCGTGAACTTGTTCAAGCGATCGGAGCTTTCATCGGAGGCTTCTCCGATTCCCGAACCACTCCCTTGTTGATTGTAGGAGTTATTCTCCTATGAGCATTCGGGTGTTGATAAGTTTGAGTCGATTTCGGCTTGTTGGTTATTCTGTTGATTTCGGATTCTTGCCCTTGCTCTCTATTCCCATGATCTCGGTTACGATTGTTACCCAGGCTGGCCTTATCGATTCGGCTAACTTTGGTTCCACTGAACCTTGATTACGATTTTCATAGCCTTGGTTGTTGGAATTTCGATTTTGTCGATTCCAACTACCCAGTTATTTTCTCCAATTTCCTTGGGAATTTTGAGAATTCCACTTGATCATGGTCTGAATCAACCACGGTTGCCTTGGTACGATTGTTGGGATTTTTCGGGGCCACTAATTGTTACGGTTGTTTCCTCGGTCCCAATTTCCACAGCCATCTTGATTTCCTTGGTTCCCTTGGTTCCAATTACGGCCTTCTTGATTCTTGTTCAATTATTCCCGAATTGGTTCCTCCAATTGTTCCAAGAATTATTCTTTGTTCGACTTCCATTATTGTTATTGCCTTGGTTCCAATTTCCCTCGAGAATTGTTTTGACATAGTTCACATCGTTCGGTTGGAAATCTTGTTCTATGCCACAACCCATCGATGGCTCGTGATCTTGGTAGTTCGGTGGAGCTTGCCAATTTGGGTTGTTACCCAGTGGGTTGTCTGGTTCCATTGATTTGAATTTTGTTCTTGACCAAAGTGCGGGTTCCTCCCGAAAACCTCTTGATTACCACTATTTGAACTCCTGTCCCCAATGTGTTAAAGCGTTTGCAACTAGATCTTCCATAACTACCTGCTTGGTTGTTCTTTGAGATACACTTGCTACATGTTGTTGTTGGGTGATTGTGGTATCTGTTGTGGTAATTCTTGAGGATAAATCGTTACGCTCGGGTGTAAATGGCGAGCCAGTGATTCTTGCCCTGAAGCCCGACAAACTGTTGTGCCACTTTCAGTTTCTTCATCTCTGTTTGAAGTGCCAACGATTCATTATGCACGTCCGTCTCTTTATCCAACTGCTCCTCAAGGGCCTTAGCGGTTTGTTGTGGCTCTTTCGGGTTTCTGTCCCCGAGCGGAAACCCATTCATCATCCTCTTGATAGCATCGTTAATATGTTGCATTGCTAGCTGGGGTCAATTCTCGTCAAACCGTTTCCACTAGTTGCATCTAAGAGATTTACGCCGACTTATCCAGGATCTATAAATCTTTATCACTGCTGCTGTTGTACTCAAATTGTGTGGAGGCACTTCTTTAGCAATGCCTAAACCGTTCAAGCCCTGTCTCTTTCATGGTTTCTCCCTTTCGCCCCTTTGAAATTATGTATTTCTTGCTTTAAATCCTCAATCTTTCTTTGGAGGAAAATATTTCTTCCGAAAAACATCGGCTACCGGCCCGTGTAGATAATGAGGCGTTAGGAAAATTTGTTGAACCATGTTCTTGCAGCTCCCTTAATGCAAATTGAAACATCATCAACTTGGCGCCTCCTCGCTCACTCCGTTTTACTTTAGTGTCGAGATGATCTGCAAATAGTTGTCTAAGAATTCATTCGGTTCCTCATTCCGCTGCCCATAAAAAACTGCATTCTCACTGATCAGGTTGATGACATTTTGCTTTGGTTCCATGTTGTTGGCATGGATAGTTGGGATCGATCGGATTATGTCCGGTCCCTTGATACGGGGTAACCACGTAATCCCTTGATACAAACCCTAATTTGCTGTGGGTTCTTCGTTTCAATGGTGAATATCTTGAAATTCTACGAACTCACGGCTAGGGTTTTAATGTCTGCTTTGTGCTTTTTATTCAATGACAACTTTATAGCGGCGATCGGACATCGAGATCGACTCCGATCGTCATGAAATTTTGAGGCATGTTCTTCAACTTTTATTCTTCATTACGACCGGAGGTATTGTCATTTCAACGCCTCGGACTCCGGAAAAAAAAAAAGCGGAACGACAACAAAGCGGATCTACTTCCAGGAAATTAAAATTACAAAATTTCTATACTCATATAAACGAATTTATATGAGTTTACAATAGATCTAACGAGTAAACAGTACCAACCCCAATTCATCTCTTCAACCACAACAATCACAAATGCATACATACATGATATTTTCGATTCAAAAAAAATAAAATAAAGCAATCTACACATGCTATTTCACTCCTTAGATCAAAAATTCATATACTTTGATTGATAGATCAAAGGCTCCGATACCACTTGGAGGATGTAATATCGCCGGATGGATCGAAGATCCACCCGATTACACAACGGAAAGTACAAGATCTAGATCTAACAACCAAAATACATAAATAAATAGATCTAGTCCTACGAGGGGTTTGGATATCTTACACGTTTATTGTGAATAAGCGTCTAGAACAATCCGAGATCAAGATCCTAGAATTGAGAAGCCATCGTCTTCCGGCGTGTATCTCCAAGCAACACCAAGTGGATGGTGATTCAAGCCGCTTGACCTCCTCGATATGCTACCTTAGAAAAACCCGAAGTTTTTCTAAAACTCGAACCCTTAGTATAATGGCCGAAATCTCAAGCCATAATACTACCATAAAGTCGAAAATTATGTTGTGTCCAAAGGCTTGAGAGAACTCTCTTTATATAGGAGAGTAATCCACTGTCCTCAAAGATTTAATTAATTAACGGATAATCAATTATAATAATCCTTATTCCAATAAAAGATAAATATAATATATATCCCAAACAAATTAGGATAAATAAATATATTTTCTAATATTCCATGATTTATCACTTAACAAATAAATGATTAAATCACATATTAAATAATTATCCAAGAAAACTAATTTCTCTCTAATTATTCAATCTTCACAAATCGCCCCAAACCACTAACAAATAGGTCACACGCATTTTTGACACATCGGGCGAGTCACGAAAAATATCTTTTCATGTATTTAATTATCTAGTCAACTAAACAACTAATCCACATATCAATTAAATAGTCAATCCAACTATTTAATTATAATTGAGTGAAACGACGAGAAAACCTATATGCTATATTAGGAGCCACGTCGGGACCATGGACCCGTATTCGGTAGCTACAATAAATTAAATAAAATTATTAAATCGGACGAATAATTATATTCAATCTATTAATTCGGGATTACACCACCATAAACCCGAAACTAAACTCTGCCGAATGTAGATAACTTACACTCAACCATGAGTCGAAAGCGTCCAGCGATATAATCATTACATACGGATAAATCCTCCATGCATTTGTTCATTTAAGTCGGGATATTTCCGTAAGCCCTTCTCGAAACATATTATCCTTATTTACCATTAACACCCTAGTAATCAATTAGTTCTGATAAGAGAATTTTTGCAATCGATTAATCAAGTAAAAACTCGAAACCTTAGCAAAATCTACTTTCTAACGGCGATGGACCGGATCGATCGTAGGTAGTGCTTGAGAGTCAGTCGAACCCCTGAGAGGTTGGCTTTGAGTACCACGGTGACTTAGCACTTTTCGGTTCGAGTCAACCAGGAAAAATATGTCGTTATCTTATTGCATAAAGAAAAATTATCTTGATCGGGTTTTTAACGATTAAAGAGCACGGTGAAGTATGATCCGGTAGATTACTCTACCCCTCAAACAAACTACCCGGGAGTGTGCTTTACCTTCCTTTCACGAGCGATAAAAACTCCGTATTGGAAATTGACCTAATGACCAGGTGTCAATCTAGTGCACATGTAGGTGTCAAACTACCTTTTAAGCCAAAGCGTCTACGGTCCGAAACCCGGTTCCCACTTCCGCGCAACATACATTTATAAGCTAGGTGTGTGTGATGGTAAACTAGGTGATCAAGCTAGCTCAATTACGATTAAAGCAGGATTCATGATATGAATTATCGATTAGGACATTTTATTACGTGCTACACTACCTCCCGGTTCATCTCCCTAATGGCGTTTCATCCGCATTCACATAGTTCGACCGTACAAATGATTTAGCTACTCATTATCGAATTGAAACAAATAACGGTACAGGAATTCATGATATAAACGATAAGAAAACAAAAAACCTTACCCACTTTATTGAAAATTGATGAAGTACCAAAGTTGTGCTCACAAAGATAAAATCTTGACAACCGAAATGTAACGGATTGATGTTGTAATGTATCTAATGTAATAGAGGATCGAAAGACGAGAACAATGATATAAGGTACTTAATTCTACGCTTCCGGACGAAGGAAATCGCCCAAAAGAGGCTACAACAATCTAAAATCGTAAAAGTCTGCTGAATAAAACGTTTGAGGTCCCCTTTTATAGCCTAGGGTAAAATTCAGCTTATCCATACGGATAACAGGCTATCTGTATGGATGGTTCTTGATTCTCCAGGTTGTCCGTACGGATGGAAAGTTGTCCGTACGGATATATCTCGATCAAATCTTACATTTGTGCTCCGGGGTATGCATCGTGCGGATAGATTTCTATCCGTCGGATGTGTCTTTCTTTGCTTACGTATATCCGTGCGGACGGATGGATATCCGTGCGGAAAAATCTACATTCAAAATTTTTACATCCTACGAGAGTTGTCCGTGCGGACGGATGTTTGTCCGTACGGATAGGTGCCTTAACCTCAGGAACTTCACTTTTTGCATACTTAGCCTTCGTTTCTCGCCTCGGACACGTCTAAACTCATGAATCATCGCTTTCCGGGCTCCCGACTCACCCAAATCCTGCATAAACATGGAAACAACAAGCAAACACATAACCCCGCAAACTACGGGTGCTCGGGAAATGAGTATAAAGTGCTAAAAGTAGGCCGAGCTTACGGAAAAACCGACAGTTACTCGCCGTGCAAAGAAAACCTCATTAACACTCATTATAGGGTCCAAAATCACCCGAAACATGCTAGAAATATGATAATCGTGGGTTAAACTGCACAGAAATGTACAGTAAAGTTGGTTCCTATCACCACCCCACACTTAGCCTTTACTCGCCCTCGAGTAAATTAGGCGATCAAACTATGCCAAGGAATCAACTTTACGGTACATGCGTGCGTTTCAAAATATCAAAGTAAAAGGAACTTAGATGAGTGAATGTAATACCTTGACTCCACAAAATCACTAAAGCGGAGTGAGTGTGTAGTGAATAATGACGACTTATACTCAATACGGTTACCGGCTTGGAATACCGGACAAGCATTGCACACAATCCTGCCCTTCCTAGAGTCTCTAGTAATCGAGGTTCACGGGGCCAAAGATCCGGTCAGGTAGGACTTGAAAGGTTATAACGTTAGGCTCGGACGGGGGTTATCGAAGGATAATTTGGGATGGGAGAAAAGATGGTATGAGTGAACCTAATCATTTCGTATACTCACTCAACTCGAACATAGAAAACTACCAAACTTCTTGCGAATTTCCATTAGAACAACATCCAAACTCAACATCATATTAGCTAATACGCAAACTCCTTTTCCGGCTTTTTTTGGTTCAACTTTATTCACTTTTTTTTTTGACAAAACTTTTCCTTCGAACCAAATGCCACATCGAAGATTTCCTCGAGCTCCTTCCCTTCTAGATGTTAGCTCAGAACTCCCTTCTCATACCATTTCATACTCTCTCCCACCCCGCACTTGCCTTGGCAAGTGTGTCAAAAGGAACAACTAAGTCCACTCGTAGGGTAGTAAAAAAGAAACGTGACCAAATTATCGGCTCAGGGCTAGGAATTATAAGCTAAGTAACCAAAAATGGCTCAAATTTCGGACGGTGGTCAGACCGTTCCTATCAAGGCTTAGGAGGGTTTAGAGGGTTAATATTGGTATGTTGGCTTTTGGCTCTGGTTGCTTCAAAGAAACGCCTTTCCCGTCATCCCGAACCTACCCAAGGTGAATTCTTTCTATTTTGCCTCAAAACTAGGGGTACATGTGTGTAAAGCAATCGTACTAAGTATAACCGTCGTCAAACGTGTACTAAAAGTGTTCCGTATCGTGATAGAATGGACTCACTGCAAGACATTCACAAGGCTAAAAACCGTTTACTAACTCAATCGTGAAAAGCATGCATATATCGCGGTGTTAAAACCCTGAAAAAATTTGAAAGTGCCTAGAAATCACTCGAAACCGAGTAAAAACTAAGTTCATCACATAACGGCATAGTAAACTATGAAAACATGCGAAGAAGCTAAGTCATCCCACCCCCCACTTTAGTGAAACAACATCCACGGTGTGTGAGCGAAAGGAAAAGAGACTTAGCTTAGTAGCCCGGCAAAACGGTGTGATCAAGTCCCGTAACGGTCGTGAGGTAAAGCATCCTGAATCCCTACGTAGAGAAGAACATATCCAAAACATACGTGCACGGGACATGGTCCACGTGCCATAGCAAGTAATAAGGGGGAAATCCGGGGATAATCAAAATATTCGACCTCGTTACGTCCGAAAACTCGAATAAGAGTAGTATATGGATAACGCATCAAACATGATATATAAAAAAATCCAAAATCTTCATCCATCCATGAATAATCCAAAAAGCACGTAAAGAAGGCTAAAGTAGTGAAAAGAGGTGCCTTATGGCTTACAACCCAAAGAGAGAAAAGTAGCACAAAAAATTATCACAAAACAAAAACCTAGCCAAACCTAAACAGAAACTGAGACACCAACACCCCAATCTAAAGGAAAACTAAGGACCGACTCGAAAGGAACATCATCGACTCTAAACTCCAGTCTGGTCCTCGGGAGGAGGCGGTGTGGGCTCAGAAACAGCAGTAGTAGCAGTGGCTGGGGTAGTCCCTGGTGTGCTCGGGGTCTCTGTGGTAAAAGTAGCAGTAGTAGTGGCAGGGACAGACTGAGAGGTACCAGCACCCTCTCCAGAAGTGGTCGTGGCAGCTCTAAAAATCGTCTCGGCTGCATCCTCCTTTAAACATAACTCGATGGCCTCCTCGATGAAAGATATGAACCGGTAGGCCTCGTCATCTACCTGAAGCTCGGGCATGTCCGGTAGGTACTTTCCGAGCACCTGAACCCCCTTGGTTAACGCGTTCAATTGAATCCGCTGCCAGTCTAGCATATTCCGCAGCCCATCCATCATCAAATACCGGGTGCGTGTCGGTAAGGGAACTGTGCGGATAAAATCAGACGAAGGCTCAGCAACTCAGGGCCCTGATCACCCTGCTCTTGATCACCCTCAGCCTCGTGCTCAACATCCCCCTCGACAGATGGTCCACCCAGACCCGTCTCGGACAGCGGACTCAACAAAATCAGCTTTTTCGTATGCCGCTCATCCAAATCATACTCTTTCACACCAGCCTTCAAACATAACCCATTGAGTAGATGAATACAAATAAGCTTGGCTCTCTGATCTTTCCGGTTCTTCGTAATCTCAGTATACAATACCCTCCCCACATCTATCGGGATGTCGAAGTGAAAAGCGTAGAGCATAGCCAAATCAAGCATGATGAACATATGGAAATTTTCCTTGGGTAGAAGGCGGTTCTGAACAAAACGGACTTTCACTTTCCAATCCCGGGAGAAACGAGTGGTCTTTAACATGTCTCTCACACTAGCCACCCCGGTCTTCTTCATTGTCCACGGGATGTCAGGATCAATGGCTAAATGTAACTCCTCAAAAGGGTCCTCCCCATTTTTCCTGCTTCTCCTTATCGCATCCAAATAATCAGAAAAGACGGCTGGCAGCTTGTAGTAATCCGTAATGGCCTGAGGTGTAAAAGGTACATCAATTCCCCGGACATTCACCACCCCCGATAACAAATCTGCCTCACTCAAGTTGGTCAGAAACTCCCGTGCCAAAGTCAAAATAGGTTTCCTTGCCTTGTAATCCGGCACCTTAATGAACTCATCCCACTTCCTCTTCTTCAGATTGTCTTGGAAACTTTTCTCAACCTTTTCCATATCAACGGCTCTTTCTAAAATCTCCCGACCTTTGAATCTCGATGTAAACGCTTTCTCGGCATGCTCGTTGACAAATCTATCTTTGTAGGGTAAAACACCCCCTAGTGTCCCCTCAGCTTATGCTCTCACCTCAGCAATCTTAACCCTCTTGGAAGCCCCTGCTTGCCCACCCGGGGCTGCCTCAGTACTAGCTTTCTTTGCCTTCCGAGGATCGACTAACGGTTCCTCATTCTCCTCCGTATCCGTACCCGTACCCGACTCATCTGCAAGTTGACCGTAGACAGTTTTTTTTCCTAACTTCCCGCACCGGTCTATCCGTTCTATCACCCTCAATTGTCAACGGCTTGTTCAAATTTTCCAACGGAATCTCATCAAGCCTAGGCTTCTTCTTACTAGTGGCAATGGCCTTGCCCTTCCCTTTCCCTTTTACGGACTTAGAAACTGTTAGGTGTAGTGCCCGAAAGACAATTTGTGTAATTGTTTTTAATAATGAATGAAAGAATTTATCTCACCTTATTACTTGCTTTGTGCTTGTAAAGTAATACACTGCTGCAAACCCTAAGTATATCTGTATGTAACCACTTAACTTCGGTGTATGGATCACACGTGAGGATTGAGTTAGTGGAGATATGCTTAAAGCTGTTAGTCCGTGGTGAACTTAATCGAGTTTAGGGTCTATTGATTAAAACACCAATAATGCGCCTGAACACCTTAGGGTGTGATAGTCTTATCCGATTTGTCGGTGTAGAAGGTACTCACGTGGGGCATTTATATATGATGGCATTCATATAGAATTTGGACCGATTTAATCTGAATTTCTCGGTATAATTCCGTAATCGAGGAATCTTATTAAATCATTAGATGATCATATATGGATCAACCTTAATCTGAGGTGATCATGTAGTCTTTGCTTGTCCCGGGGTAGTGTTTGATGTGTTAATTACGGTTCACTTAAATATGTGCTCCAAGCCACTTCTCATTGGCACTATCTCAGGATGAGTGAGTAGTTTTGATTTTCACAGACATGGAATCCATTCCTTCTTGCGGGAAGTAGAGGCAGTCCCTTATTTGTTAGCCCTAAGAAAGTGATCGATCCGGGAGTTTCGCATTTGACTAATTTGCTACTAGTCGGATATGCGTACTAATTGATCATCAGGGGTTGATGGTAAATAAGGATAAGATATTACGAGAGTCGGGTTCACGGAGACTTCCCACTCAAAATGGAATGATCTATGGAGGGTTAATCCGTATGTAGTGATTATATCAATGGACTCTTATTCACTCTATGGGTTGAGTATAAGTATATATCTATAATCGGTAGAGTTCGATTTCGGGTTTATGGTGGCGTAATCCCGGAATTAATAATTAATGTACTTATTACATTCGATGAATAATTAATTATTGGAGCTCACGGTTATAGGTCCATGGTCCCCGATGTGGCTCACTGTAATTCGGATGTTTTTCTGTTTTGGGCCTCATTGATAATTAATTGGTGGGCTAATTAATTAATTGATATGCAAAATATTATTTAGTTGGAATTTGAATAATATCTACTGAAAAGACATTTTACGTGGGCCTAAACTCCCTAGTGTGTGGCGCCTCCTAGCTATTAAAAGGGCAAGAATTGATTTTCTTGTGTGATTAATTATTTACTTGTTAAATAATTAATTAATAAAAGACAATTGATTTGTAATTGATTGATTGATTAATCACAATCTTTTATAAATGGAATTATCCTTTATTGTGATTTCTTTTTAATTATTTATTTAATTAATTAGAAACTTGGAAGTAAGATTTCTTCTCATATAAAGGAGAGTTATTCCAAGAAATTGCAAGGCAAAATTTCGCCCCCCACACTAGAATAAAGAAAGAAAAATTTGTTTCTTGTCTAGTGTTTTTAGAAGAGAAAAACTAGTGTTGCATATCAAGGAGGCTCGTTTATCAAGAAGGGTGTCCACCAACCGCCGTTTGGAGAAACAGCATCGGAAGATCGAGGCTTCTCTTCCCGTTATTGGTAACATGACCTTAAACCCCCCTTGTAGTAGTTTAAGTCCTTTAATTATGTGTTTTGATATATAAATCGTGATCCATCATTTTGCGTAGATCTAATTCGTTTAGATCTAAGAACACTGCATCCTTCATGTGGTATCGAGAGGCGGGTTCCGCGATTTATATAGTCATAATCATAATTAAGCGATTTAAAGAGTGGAATTGCATGTAGGTGATTTTTACTTATTATTATGCATTAATAATTTTTAAATTGCTATGGTTGAAGAGATGGATTGGGGTTGGCACCGTTTTCCCGTTAGATCTATTGTAAACTTATATAAGCGATGAAAATTCGTTCGTATGAGTATAGGAAATTATGTAATTTATGTATTATTGCAATTTTAATTTCCAGAAAATAGATCTGTACATTAGCTGTTTAGTCTTTTCGTTTTTTACGTTGTTTTAGCCGTTAAAACGAAGATCCCTCCGGTCAGAATCAAGATTGGAAGTTGTTGAACAATCCCACAAATTTTGGTGTCGATCAGAGTCCGTTTGGGTTTCCGTTCGTTGCTGCGAAGTGGTTGCTGTAACAGAAAAACGCAGGATTCACAGAAACCCTAACTGTGACTTCTTCGATTTTCTGGGAACAATTGGACCGTTCAAATTAAAATCCGACCGGTCATATCGATAATCATGGAGTTTTGGAGGTGAGATAAAATTTTCAGGACGATCGGGATTCATCTTGATCCCCGATCGGTCTCGGGAAGTATATGATGCGCTGCTGTGAGAGTCTGTTTCAGCAGCAAGTTGGGCGGCTCACTGAGGAAGATTGACAAGTCAAAGTTCCGATCCGACCGTCCATCTTGAAGTCCGAAGAATGAAGATCAGATCTGGAAAGTTTCATCCCGATCCAAGTTCGTTTGATATGCCGATCGTCGAAGATTCTTGACAGCTGCAGATTAATTTTTTAATTTATTTTCGAATAGATTAGTTACGGGGGTGCCAACGGTCCATCTCGGTGTTTATTTTCCGCACTAGTATACATGTGTAGATTGTATGAGTAGAACCGGAAAATAGCCATGACATGCATCATATCATGAATTCCACTCCATATGCATACATGTAGAAATTAATTCGAGGAATTAGTTAGGCATGTATAAAACACACGATTAGTTTTAATTAATTGTTTGATATTAATTAGAAACTAATTAGGGTAAAAACCGAGGAACACGGGTTTTTCAATCGTCGAGGTTGGGTGATGGATTCTCGGTGAATCCCCTCTGCGAAAGCATAAGGAGTAAAATCCGAAACCTCGTGGTTAAGGTGTTGGATTCTCGGTGAATTCCACCTTACCTAAGGCGAGATACGTTTTTGTTCCGTAGTGTCTACGTGAAAGTTAGATGTTTAAGGATCGGATAATCACGGGCAAAGCAGGTTGAAAGTGGTTTAACCACGGTTGGGTAGTCAACGGTAGCTACGGCTCAATCGACTTCACCCTCCACGTGTGGCGTTTGCGAAGTGCAGTATCTTGAGCCATCCGAAGAGCCACTACGGCTCAACGGACCTCTCTCTAGCCTTGACCCGTCCGGCGGCCACATATGTTCTAACGAATAGGTCGGGTGGGCTAGCCCACATAACCGACAACATTCGGGCCTATGATTTATTGTTCCTTAATGTAACATCAAGTCCAAAAGCGTGATCGATAAACCCACCACTTTTTCAAAATATTGAGTGGGAGCGGGAGGCGACGGCCGACCCCACGGCCTCTCTTGTTGACACAAGCAGCGTGAGAGAATGGTGACGCCTCGTGCCGGCTGGGACCGGCCTCCAAGAAGGCCTTCACCGCTATCAAAATTCAAGGCTTGGTCTCCGAAAGGATAGGATTTTGGGTACTCGTCGGGTCACCGACCGACCACTAAGGCGGCACACTCGGGGTCTACCTAAAAATGCAGAGGCAGATGAGTCACACTCATAAAAGGTATTTTTGGTAGTACCTTGGCTGAAAAGGAAAGGTGATTGGCGATCACAAATGAGATGTTCGATTCTCAATCGATCTTCAATATTAATCGAAACCTCTTTGACCTACCCTAAGGCGACCTTTGAGGCATTAGATTAAATCCTTGGAGCAGTAGGATAGACTATAAGTACTTAGTTTATGTTCTAAAATTTTAGTAGTGTATGATTTGGATTTATTTTCTGTCAATTTTATTTACAAGCTGTTATAAATATCTCTACAGGTGCTAGGCGCTAGTGTAAAATTGACTAGTAATGGCTTCGTTAAAAGTGGTAAGTAACTAGAGCGTTGTACTTATTGATCTTACATGCAATTAATTTTTCGGAAGAGATATTTCTCTTGAGCCTTCAAAACTTAAGTGGCGTAAATAGGCATGTCACTGCTTTGTCACTCGTGTGAGCGAGAGACAACCGTACTTAGTTTGAAAGATGATTGGGACGACAAAATTCTTCTAGTGAATTTTAATTGTGTAGTGTCTACACGAGAAATTTTCTAATAGAAAAATTGGAGAATCATAAATTGAAGTGTAAGCTAGTTAGGCGGTATTTGGAACCGATAAACTAGTGGGAGCTTTTATCTTATGTTTTTCTAATTTATTAGAAAATTAGTCCCACTGGTAATGCTTTTATTAGACATCCCACGGTTCACGAATAGTGTCTACTCAATTGATTTGCTAGTTCAAGACTATTTCCTTTTAAGGAAAGTTGAGAATGGGAAAGAATGTCTATAAGTGTTAATCATCTTAACTAAAGTTTTGAGGCTAAACCGAAACATTAATTAAAGAAAGTATAGGATAAGGAAAGTGATTTGGATCACTAACCAATGAATCTTAGCGACTTTCTTAACCGAGTAACTTGACTCGGTAGCTTAGTTCTTTGGGAGAACAAGGAAAGGCTGTGCATTAACGATTAATAGAGTAACAACGGGCGGTAATTTCGGCTATAATAGTGGGAGTGATATAAGGAAATGAATTTGATTCTATCCTTGAATATCACGAGAAAAATTTATTTTTACGTTTCTACATTCGTTGAAACAAATGGATTCACTTTCAACTCGATATATTGTTGCCTCATAGAAAGTGAAGATGACATTTGTAGTACGAATCGAGACTCGGACTTTTTTATAAAGTCGAACCACTAAGAAATCTTTGAAAAGGTATATGTAACACGTCTAAAACTATTAAAGGTAAAAGGTTTCCGTATTAAGATAAACGACCCTTCAATATCTATTAATTAGTGCATATATCCTAGTGATAAGACTGACGGTGGCTAAGGGTGATTTCTATCTCCCGGTCTAGAACACTATCTCAAAGGAACAATGACTAAGTTTCCTTTCAATCGGGAGAGGGTAATAGATTTGAAGGGTAACATAGCTTGTTCATCATGACCTTCGGGGTGCAGTGAGAGACACAAGCTAGTGGGAGTTTTTGAGTGGTGACATTTTGTCGATAACTACTCAAAGCGCGATTTAGTTTATCAAAAGAATACAAGGAGGAGTCTCGATTTTAGCGAGAGAATAGAGTATTCCATGCTCGAAATAGGCTATCGCATAGTCTTGGGGTGATGCTCGGCCCGCCTCGTAGTGGAATGTTTCTCTTGAGGAAGAAACCATAGACTTGCCTCGATATAGTTATTTATGTGCTACAATACACGCTAAACTCGATTAAGATAATTCGTTGCAAAATGACGGTTAACATTATTATGTAAACCGAGAAGTCTACTAGAAGATGCTTGTGAATTTATGGATAAGGAGTGAATTCGGATCACACAACTTCCGTAAATGTAGGCATTTAGCATTTAATGCTTGAAGGTAGAATTTGGAGATTTTCTTGCATACGTTGATTGTATTTGTTAGTGAAATATCTTAATGTGTTGAGTGAAGGTTGGTTATAAGATTCTTGAGATCGAAAGTAGCGGTTGAATTATCACAAGCCTTCGATAGAATCTATAAAAGCTTGACCTTAAACCTTGGAGTACGGTTACCCAAAGGTAGTTACTATCGATTTAATCGGACCACGTCCAACATTAGTTGTTGGTGATTACAGCGATAAATACTACTAGATCGAATGTCAATCCACCCGAGACACGGTGGGAGTATGGTTTAACCGTTGACCCATTGTGATTTTGTGGACTTTATAATCTATTTGGGTGATTGATAACCTATGGCTCTTGGTGGGTGTATAGGATTACGATTATAGAGGTTGGTTTGAAAACCTTAACCACTGTGAATGGAGTTTTGGTACTCAGGTTACATTCGACCTCTTGTAGAACCACTGAGTGTCTCAGGCCCGATCGGAACAATTGGATCTACATAGAAAAGAGGCGAATGAATAGGAAAGTTTAAACTTTCGGCGCAAAGTTGAGTGGTATAGGGGTGATTCACGACAAGTAGAGAGTTAACCGGACCTTGAACTCTCTCACCACTCAGATCTTGCTAGATTTTGTTAGAAAGCACAAAATAGGGGTAATTCCACGAGACTTTCTTGCCGAACAACGGAATCGAATTCATTCGAAGCGAAGGTTTTAGCTAAGAATGAATAACGGATTCGTTACAAAAGCGGAAGATAGGGGTGATTACCTAATACCTTTTTGCGAGACTAACGATATCTTAATTTATTCGAAAGAACCATTGGTAGGAAGCTTTGCCATGGCTTATATCCTTTGTGGATTTAAGAGAACCTCTCGGTCATTTAAAAGTCACATGTTTTAAAATATGTGGACTTGACCAAAATATTGATAAGTTTTTAAGTATTTGGATATCAATATTGGTAAAGTAGTAGCATTAGTGTTCATGAATGATAACACTAAAGCGATTGGAAACAACATGTGTGTGTGCTATCGAAAGTCGGCCCGACACGCTAAGATTCTCTGGATGAGAGAATTGGACTATGTTCTAAGAATCTGATTCGGTCAAATTCACGAGAATGAGTCATTGGCTATCCCACCTATCTTATTGAATAAGATGATTATGCATATACGGTTGCAGCATTCATCGAGAGTAGTCCTACCCTACTTCTCAGGAATGATTCTCCAAATCTTCGGATAAAGAGAAAAAGGGATAGAGTCTCTCTGGGATATGGGCAAGTCAGCTTAACACAAGTCAATTGCAATCGAATCTTGGATTCGAGCAATAAATAGTGGTTTAATCGTCCTCAAGTATCTTTAGAGAACGAGGAATCATATGCTTGTATATTCAGTGCAAACTTGAATATGGTTGACTCTACTTGATTCGACTTGTAGTCGATTAAGGATGATCATTAAGTTGATCTCGGGCTCGAGTGTTTACTCATAGTGCTTAGAATTTCCTTTTGGAGTGCGGGAGTAATTCCGGTCGATAAGCCGATATCACTTCATTGTGAAAGCGGTGAAGAGATAGCTTAGAAGGATCTTACCGGTCCTGAAGTCAAAAGCATGTTGAGAGAGAGTACCGCTGATTGGAAGGACCGACAGCGTTTCAATGCTAAAGATCGTCTCGAGTCGACAACCTAACTAATCGAGTGTACCAAGTCGAGTGCTTGGAGAAGTGCGGCATTGATGGATATGTCTCATATGCTTTTAGAGCAAGTGGAAGAGTGTTGTGAATAAGATGAGAAAGGGTGTGCTCTAAAAACAATCGTTGCTTGTCATTTTCGTGCAAGTGGGAGATTGTTAGGTGTAGTGCCGAAAGACAATTTGTGTAATTGTTTTTAATAATGAATGACAGAATTTATCTCACCTTATTACTTGCTTTGTGCTTGTAAAGTAATACTCTGCTTTGCAAACCCTAAGTATATCTGTATGTAACCACTTAACTCAGTGTATGGATCACACGTGAGGATTGAGTTAGTGGAGATATGCTTAAAGCTGTTAGTCCGTGGTGAACTTAATCGAGTTTAGGGTCTCTTGATTAAAACACCAATAATGCGCCATGAGAACACCTTAGGGTGTGATAGTCTTATCGGTTTGTCGGTAGAGGTATTTACGTGGGGCATTTATATATGATGACATTCATATAGAATTTGGACCGATTTAATCTGAATTTCTCGGTATAATTCCGTAATCGAGGAATCTTATTAAATCATTAGATGATCATATATGGATCAACCTTAATCTGAGGTGATCACGAGTCTTTGCTTGTCCCGGGGTAGTGTTTGATGTGTTAATTACGGTTCACTTAAATATGTGTTCCAAGCCACTTCTCATTGGCACTATCTCCAGGATGAGTGAGTAGTTACGATTTTCACAGACATGGAATCCATTCCTTCTGCGGGAAGTAGAGAGCGATCCCCTTATTTGTTAGCCCTAAGAAAGTGATTGATCCGGGAGTTTCGCATTTGACTAATTAGCTACTAGTCGGATATGCGTACTAATTGATCATCAGGGGTTGATGGTAAATAAGGATAAGATATTACGAGTCGGGTTCACGGAGACTTCCCACTCGAGAATGGGCGATCTATGGAGAGGTTAATCCGTATGTAGTGATTATATCAATGGGCGCTTATTCACTCATGGGTTGAGTATAAGTATATATCTATAATCGGTAGAGTTGATTTGGGTTTATGGTGGCGTAATCCCGGAATTAATAATTAATGTACTTATTACATTCGATGAATAATTAATTATTGGGAGCTCACTGGTTATAGGTCCATGGTCCCGATGTGGCTCTGTAATTCGGATGTTTTTCTGTTTTTTTGGGCCTCATTGATAATTAATTGGTTGGGCTAATTAATTGATATGGAAAATATTATTTAGTTGAAATTTGAATAATATAATACATGAAAAGACATTTTACGTGGGCCTAAACCCTAGTGTGTGGCGCCCTAGCTATTAAAAGGGCAAGAATTGATTTTCTTGTGTGATTAATTATTTACTTGTTAAATAATTAATTAATAAAAGATAATTGATTTGTAATTGATTGATTGATTAATCACAATCTTTTATAAATGGAATTATCCTTTATTGTGATTTCTTTTAATTATTTATTTAATTAATTAGAAACTTGGAGGCCAAGGATTTACTCTCTATAAAAGGAGAGTTATTCCAAGGAAATTGCAAGGCAAAATTTCGCCCCCCCCCCACACTAGAATAAAGAAAGAAAAATTTGTTTCTTGTCTAGGGTTTTTAGAAGAAGAAAAACTCTAAGTTTTTCTTAGTGTTGCATATCAAGGAGGCTCGTTTATCAAGAAGGGTGTCCACCAACCGCCGTTTGGAGAACACATCGGAAGATCAAGGCTTCTCTTCCCGTTATTGGTAACATGACCTTAAACCCCCTTGTAGTAGTTTAAGTCCTTTAATTATGTGTTTTGATATATAAATCGTGATCCATCCGCTGCGCGTAGATCTAATTCGTTTAGATCTAAGAACCTGCATCCTTCAGAAACCCCCTCTGCGGCTCTCTTCTTAGGACTCATTACGTACACTGATCAAACACACCCCTAAAAACCAAGACAAAATCTACCACCCCGTCAATCCACCGTAACACCAATATTCCACCGAAAATCACCAACACAATAATCAAACAGCCATGCAGAAGTCCCCAAAACATCACACCCCATCACAAGCAACAACAAAACAAGAAAAACAAGAAAAGACAACCTAATCAGTTAAAGGCTCGTTTGGGGTTCGATTCGAAAATCGACCCCGGGAAAAAGTGAAATTAAACTGAAAAAGATCGACTAGACTTACCAATCTGGACGATAGGAGTGCAACGGAGTTGACGGAAATCCCGGATGATCAACGGAGAAGCCCAAGATGGGATTTGTGGAACTACGAAAGTCGGCCAAGAAAATGCTTGATTCCCCTCGATCGTTGTTTGTTGGTGGATTTTGTTTGAAGAATTCAGTGTGGAGAGTCTTGGTTATGGTACTTATGTGCATTACAGCAACATCACTATATTCCCGGGAAATGCACACTCGTAACTTTGATTTTTGATACACGTGAGTTTGAATTATAAGATTTGTTTTGGTGCGTCAGAAACTCTTAACCATTAATCATCAAAATAATGCGTTATTAATGACTTTTGTTTGCCTACATAGATTAGTCTGTTATGCAATTCAAGTTGCTTCATTTAAATAACTTTGTAAAAGGAAAGAAGAAGAATTCGTATTCAGTGACGTACAAGAACGTCCTATATCCTCTATCTTACGAGGTTTCAGTGCCCCTATACGGCTTGACTTTGATCTCACCGACACTGATCTATATTTCCTCCTTGCTCATGACTCTGATGAGTTCAATCAGTATGTAATTACTGCGTATATTTGTGATTATTTCAGACCATATTAAATAATTAACCAGAGCGCTTTTTGTTGATCGAATAGTTGGGAGGCAGGGCAGACATTGTCTACGAAACTGAAGCTTGGCTTAGTGGCTGATTTTCAAAAGAACAAGCCTTTGACCCTTAATCCACAGTTTGTACATGGAATCAGAAATATACTCAGCGATTCAAATTTGGATAAGGTGACACTTCTTAGTTTAGAGGTGCAATTACAGTTTAGAGGTGCAATTATCAGTTTAGAGGCAGCCATTCTTGCAAATTCAACTAATTCAAAAGTATATACTTCTGCTAATGTTACTGTTCCTAGTATTTCAAGTTCTAGAAATTCTAGAAATTTGTGTATTGAGTCTGATAATTCGCGTATTGAGTCTGAGACTGTTCCTCTGGCAACTAGGGTCGAGAGGAATCCCAAGGAAGGTATTGAAACTTCCATGGTAGATATTGAAGCTACCATCGTCAATACTTTTGATAACCATAGAGCTGAAACTAATAGTTATGTTGAGAACACAAATAAGGGTAAGTCTGTTGTGGTTGATAATATAGGTGATCCCACAGTTTAAGGGTTGGTTTAAGGATGCATCTATAATCTTTTAAAGAAGATTGATTGTGTTGTTCACTTGGTTCATATCATTAAGCTTTCTAATACACTAGTTTTGGGGGGGGTGTTACTGTGTTATTGTGTTACTGTTAATATCACTATGTGTTGTGAGATTTTCAGCCATATATACGCCAAGAATAATGCTGAAAATCATATTTTGGGGTAGAAAACTAAGTGTTTCAGGGCTGAAAAATGGGTTGAACATCGACTGTATGATGTAGAAAATTTGATATCATTGTAATATGTTGAGCTTGTTAAGGTATGTTGTGTGTTTATTCTTATTATTTAGTGACTTCTTTGAAATCTTCAAATACTATTATTGACTTCATTTTGTTGCCTTCTTCTACTTTGTTCAAAAATACAAAAAGTTGCGATGTTGCAATGTTTTTTTCAAAATAGAATCGATTGTAGTATGCTTCAAACCCCCTCCCTTACAATGGGAAGCGTACTAATGATGATATTTCAGTCATTAATGGATAAGAAATGAAATGTATATTTATATTCTGTGGTTATTAGTACTGAAAAGTATTTTGAGAACTTGAAGAGGAAAACAGAATTGGTTGTGTTACTATGATAATAAGGTGTTAATGTGTTACTGTGTTACTGTGTATATCGCTATGTGTTTTTCGTAAAGGGCGTTATTGCAGGCACATGGTGCCTTTATTTGGTTTTAATCTTTCCTTGCATTCAACTATTTGTTGTGGTGTGGTTTTTGGCCTAGGTGATTCAAGGTTGTTGATTCAAATGGTGAGGCAATGTTGGTGTTTTTTTGTCTTTAAAAAATGAAGGAGTCTAGATTCTCTATTGATGAGGCCGAGCTGCTGCTATTTAATGCATTTTCTGCTTCATACGTCTTTCATGAAGTTTAATGTGGTGCGGGTTTGAAGGATAAAGGTCTATAGATGGTAAAACATACTGCTTTGGTCTTCAACAACTTGAAGAATGTTTTAGTTCTCCTGATAGGCTTTTTGATTATATCCAATATTATTAGGCTTTTATTCTCTTGCTTCCAAGGGAGTTGCATCTCCATAATGCTTTGATGGATTGTTTCATGACGATATGAAGCATTTTTTGATAGATTGTTGTATTACGCAATGTTAATGGTGATATTTTGTCTGTTAATAAAACATGTTATTATTCTTATATCTTTATTCATTATTCTTGTGTTAGTGTTATTGTATTCTTATGTACTGCGATAAAATTCGGCTTTCTAATACTACGTCGAAAAAGCATCAAATGAGGTCTCAAAATGAAGATAAAAAAATATGAACTTTGGAAAAGCAATTTTGATGATCGGTGTTCTAAATCAAAAGTTACGGACGTTTATAAGAAAAACGCTCCGGTTAATGCAAATATTTTTTCGGCTTTCAAAATTTACGTCGGAAGGGTATCGTATTTGGGCTCAAATTAAAGAGGAAAAAATATGAATTTTGGCGAAATTTTTTTGATGATCGGAGTTATAAATCAAAAGTTACGTTTGTTTAAAATAAAATTTAAAAAAAAAGCTGGGAAGTGAAAGAAACAGAAGATATGTGCTGCTGCGGTATTAAAGGGGTATATTGGTCCGTCTGAATTTTTTTTTGTCCTTTTTACAACTTGAAAAAAGAGTGTCATATTTATTCATTTTGTAATATTTTTTTTGTCCTTTACCCTCAATCCCCATAAATAAATAAATAAAAGAACTTCATATCCAAAATGAAATAGAGTATATCAAAAAATTTGAAACAGAGAAAAGAGAACTTAAACCTTAATTAGTGTTTAATTACACATGAATATTAACAGTTAACACACATCATTCAGAATTTGTAGAACATTATAAATGAATACGAATATTAGGGTTGACAACTTATTTAATATAAAAAAACGGACAATTTATTCGGATCTGTTGTCGGTTATCGCTATTTCATTGGAGAAAATGAGCCTGTCATGCGGCTGGCATCTTTTCATTTCCAGCACCTTCTTTGGTCCCTCCCGAAAAGGATGTGATCATCTTTTCTTTTTTGCGCAACACATTATTTTGATCAAAACTGAATTAGATTTGAAGTGTTTAATGACTATCGTATACTCAACCGTGTTAAATTTCAACTACATCTGGATGCATTAATGTAATACCCTTAATTTTGATGAAAGGAAACTTTAACCAACTGTATTTTTTAATGCCTAATTATTTAATTGGGGTTTAATACCTAATTAATTGGGGTTTAAATGTAACATTAAATAAGAGTTTTCAAGTGATTAAGTTATAATAGAACGGTTTCTCAAAAAAAAAAAAAAGTTATAATAGAATGGATATTATGATGTGGGTGTGTCGGGTTGAAAGAATAATTAACATTAATGTAACATATTAAGGTGATCAAGAATGAAAAATTAGGGTTTTGTTTTCAAACTATTGTGTAACATAAAAGAAGGGCTATCAATTAAATACTTAACAATAAAATGGGTATTATGGTGTCAGTGTTGAGGGTACAGTGAATGCGTAAAAGAAGACCTTGACGGAATCTCCACCATATAGTACGTCTTACTCGTATTATCGTTTTCTTGTTAATTCATTCCAAAACGTTTAGGAGATTGAGAGGAATCTTTTGATACAAGAATTATCCCGAATAGAAAGGTAATTTTTTTTGAAATCTCCTTGAGCTAGGGCTTGGTTCCCATTATTAGCATTTGCATTCACATTATTGCCATTATTAATAATAGGATTAATAACAGGATTAGGTACCTGGTTTGGATTGACCGGATTGCCTTCCATTTCTGTTTCAGATTCAGAATGATCGGTTGTATGTCCTTCTTCCAATTCGTGCTCGCTTTCCTCAAGATTTGGATCCTCTTCTCCTTGCTTAGCAGCCACTAGCTAACATCCTATTCCTTCTATAAATTTCTCTATTTCGAGGATTATAAGGCTCAGCGGTTCTCCGATTTCGAGTAGCGTACTATAAAATAATAAACAACAATAAAACAATTAATCACTAGTAAAGGCTAGGCCTTTAACTAACTAAATAAGGCTAGACAGGACTCGAAATAAGTTTGAGAAAGAAAGCGAAGCAAAATATTATAAAACTAATACGAACATAAACATAAAAACTAACTCTCGGTCGACCGAGAAGCGTAGTTCGTTCGATCGACTTTTTTTTTATTTATTTTTTTATTTTTTTATTTTTACGATTACTTTATTTAATATCTGACTCTTATTCACGGAATATTCACTTAAATCGATTCTAACAAAATAAGCTATATCTTAATTTAATGACTCGAGTCCCGGCAACGGCGCCAAAAACTTGATTGAGGTCAAGTTAAATTATTAACTCGATGCCTACTAACACACTAGCAAGAGAACTAGGTTCAATTGTAGTAAAGCTTGATAAGTCGAGTCGATCCCACAGAGACTCGGCACAAACAAAACACAACTTTATCCTATTAGAACTAAATTGAAAGGCGGTCTACGACCAACTAAACCTGATAAATAAAATAGTGACAACCACAAGACACGAGAATACCACAAAGACAAGCGAAAGACTACTAAAACACGGATAATCTGTGGATATTATCTAAACAAACAAAAGATATTGATTACGCTAGTAGATTATAACTCCCCATGTGAATTAGGATGATAACGAGATAAAACAAACGTTAAAGATTAATTATTATGACTACGGGAGTCATCCCCTAAGGTAGATTTAGCTCCGATTAGGCCATCTAAATCATCGTGTCTCCATTACGTGACTTCACTTTTTAATGCCTCCATCTCATATAACCGACACAATTACGAAACTAGGGATGCCGGTATAAACCGTAACCTCATCTAAGCAACATTCCTTGGGTAAGGTGTACTTCTTAGATGCCGATTCAATCTATATCCTAAGTAACAATCACTTTTTAGGTTTCATGTTAAATTATGATGACAAATAATTAAGTTGATCAAGGTTTAATTACTCGTTTTAATTCCAAATTAGAGAATCGACGTAGTCGAAGCCGATCATAATATTGCCCTACACATCACCACGCTCGGTCAACCGAATAGCGGCACTCGGGCGACCGAATGACATGTCTCGGTCGATTGAACACGATTACGTGTGGGTACAAATCATGATTACTTAACGCGTTTTAACCTAAACACATGGGTTCGTAAATTAATCTACATCACGCAATCAATACAAGAAAAACTACTCCATAATAAAATTTATCGGATCTACGAATAAAGATTGCATAATTGAATAGTCATACCCTCGAAGGCGAGAGTGACTCCCACTCTTTAATGTCGCCCCAACCGGAGACTCCGATGAATCCACAATGTACGAACATAAAGAAAAGAAAACTAAAACTTAAAACTCAAATTGTCTTGTGTTGTAATGGTGTGTCTTCTCAATTTAAGTATTTCTTTGCTTATATAGAGGATTCTGCCGACATAGGATGGATCTAGAAGATATGCACGCGCGTTTTTAGGTGCTGGATAGCCGGGTAGCCGAACCTCTCACGCCTCGGTCGACCGAATGAAGTGGATCGGTCGATTGAGCCTCCTTTTGCACATGTTAAACGCGTTTCTTGTCTAACTTGTTTCCCAGCTGCATTCTTTTCGTCTTTGATCGATTTTCTAACTTATCCCCTTGATTAATGCTCCGATTTTCTTCCTTATTATCTTGAGATTCACCGATTGAATGACATTCATCCTCCCGATTTATCATGATCTATAAAATCAGCATTTATCGCACAATAAATTGGTCTTTAATAATAAAAGCATTTAAATACCATAAATCATATTAATAATCACTTAACATTAAATAATAAATATTAACAAGTGATTTAATATGAAATATATATAATTAACTCCGATTTAAGGTTAGAATTGATTGCATAAATAGGTACATTTTAACCGTCATCAAGGCGCAGACTGATGACGGTCAAATTATATCTGTAAAAGTCATCAACGTAGACCTTAAATCGAGATTAATAATATATATTTTATATTAAATCACATGTTTATTCGGATTATTTAATGTTATGTGATTTATATTATATAATTTGGTATTTATCCATTTATATAATTTAGTATTTATCCGTTTTTATTTAAATATGATTTATTTTGGGATAAATATTTATTTTGTAGATTGAGATAATTTATGGAGGATAAATGCAAATGGAAGAATTAAATTACAAGATAAATCCAAGAAAATCCGGATGCATAGAAGATAAAGATCGGATAAGCATGACAAGAGCAAGCAAGCCAATCCGAAACTTGAGAGCACACATGCGGCGGCCCTTTCACACGCATAAGGGGGGGGGGGGGCGCATCTTATTTTCTTGAGATCGGCCGGGAGTTATCTCTATTTATTTTGATATTTTGAAGTATATCTCTTAATTAGTTTGAACCCCTATAAATAAAGGCATGCATTTCACACCATATACACTTTAGAATACAAATTCACAACATTGTTTTTATTTTCAATATATGTTTTCTTTATTTTATGTTCGTTCATTACGGAGTCGTTAGAATCGCCGGTTAGAGATCGTATCGAGGAGTGGGAATCACACTCGTCTTTGAGGGTAATGTCTACTCTATTATGCAATCTTTATTCGTAGATCTAATTTATTTCGTGATGGAGTAGTCATTTTGTGTATTGATTTCGTGATGTAGTTAATTTACGAACCCATGTTTATGTAGATCTGAGACGTAAAAGACGTTTCACGAACAAATCTGGTTCAGATCTGAGCATGCTGGGAGCGAGCCTATGTCTCATTGGTAGCAAGATCTGTGATGTTCTTGATTTGTCTGTGAACGGCTTCGACTACGTCAGGTTCTCTGCTTTGTAATTCAAGCGAGTAATTAAACCAAATCAACTTAATTATTTGTCATCGTAATTTAACATGAGACCTAAAAAGTGATTGTTACTTAGGACAAAGATTGAATCGGTGTAAGAAGTATGCCTAACCATAAGAATGTTGCTTAGATGAGGTTACGGTTTATACCGACATCCCTAGTTTCGTAATTGTGTCAGAAGTTATATGAGATGGAGACTAAAAATGTGAAGTCACGTAATGGAGACACGATGATCTAGATGGCCTACCCGGAGCTAGATCTATTTTAGAGGATGACTCCCGTAGTCAGAATAATTAATCTCAAATGTCTTGTTTTGTCTCGTCGTCAATCTACATAGCATGTGGGAGTAATTACTACTAGCGTTATCAATACCGTTTGTTAATCATTTATAAAACCTATAAAAATAAGTGTTTTAGTGTCGTTGTGTCTTTTGTTGGTTTTGTGTTTCTATTGTGTCAATTTTAATTCTACGTTATTTGTTGGTCGTAGACCGCCTTTAATTTGCTTTTTAATTTAATAATTCGTATTTCGTTTAAGCCGAGTCTCTGTGGGATCGACCTCGAATCTATCTAACTATACTACGATTGAACCTAGTTCTCTTGCTAGTGTGTTATTTAGGTATCGAGTATTTTTATTACTTGGACCGTGCATCAAGTTTTTGGCGCCGTTGCCGGGGACTCGTGTCATTTAATCAAATATAGCTTATTTTATTAAAAGTAAATTCGTAAATATTGTGAATAGAGTTTATTTAGTTTCATTTTTATCACTTAGTCTAGTTAAAGGCCTAGCCTTTTAAGTTTTTTTTTATTGTTGTATTGTTTTTTGTTATTTTATAGTACGCTACTCGGAAATCGAAAGAACCGCTTGAGCCATATAATCCTGAAATAGAGAAATTTGCAAGGCGAAATAGAAAGTTAGCTAGAGAACTGGCTAAGCAATGAGAAGAGGATCCAAATCCTGAGGCAAGCGAACACGAATCAGAAGAAGGACATACAACCGATCATTCTGAGCATTCTGAATCTGAGGCAGAAATGGAAGGCATTCCGATCAATCCGAACCAGGTATTTAATCCTGAAGTCGTTAATAATGCCAATAATGTTAATAATGCGAATAATGGAAATGAAGCCGCGAGGCGCACTTTACAAAGTTATGCAACACCCACTATTGAGAAATTCATTCCCGCTATCGTAGCACCACAAAATGCTGCGGAAGTCTATCACCCTAGGCCTAATGTAATTCAAATGGTGACCAACTATTCCACTTTTCATGGAGTCCAAAACGAGGATCCTGGTTTTCACGTGACAAATTTCTTGGAAATCGTTAGCACTTGTGAAACAGAATTAATCCCGGAGGGAACATTAAATCTTAAGCTTTTCCCTTTCACTTTGAAAGATAAAGCTAAGAAATGGCTTCTCTCTTTAGAGGCTGGATCTATCACTACTTGGGAACAATTGTTGCAAAAATTCATGAATAAGTATTTTCCCTTAGGAAAAACCTTTAAGTTACGCCAAGACATCTTAGGATTTAAGCTACAACCTGAGGAGAGTTTTGATCAAGCTTGGGAGCGTTTTAAGGAAGCTATGAGGAAATGTCCTCATTATGATATCTCTCTTTGGCTTTTAATGCAAAATTTTTACCATGGATTGAGAGAGACTGAGAAAATTAGAGTACACGCCTCTAGCAATGGAGCATTTGTTCTTTTATCTCCTGAGGAGGCACAAGGAAAGATGGAGCAAATAGCGATGAATAGTCAGTGGGGAGGCAATGACATAGCTACTGTAAAGATGGCCGCTGACATATTTGAGGATAGTGCATCTACCAAAATCTTAGAACAACTGTCTGTTATCAACAATAAGGTAGATGGAATGCAAGAGAGGATGGCAAGAGTAGAGAAAGGGACTGTAATCGAAGTGACCCCTCAAGGTGAGAATGCTGGTACTGAAGAAGCAAACTATATTGGGGGATCAGGAAATCAATGGGGAGGATATAAGCCTAATCATAAACACCCTGGATTCCGATATAGTGACCCTAATGGAGGAAATGGGCCTAAACCGCCTACTACTTATGTACCACAGCAAACTAAAACTTTTGGTTGGGAAGCTGCGATAGAAAAACTGAGTAATGTCGTCACTGACAATATGGGACAACTTTCAAAATCAATGGCTGATTTAGCCACTAACTTTAGCCAATATTGTCAGAAGACCGATGCTAAGGTGACCAATCAAGAAGCCATAGTCCAGAATCTCACTCACCAAATAGGACAACAAGCTGAGCAAGTCTCAACTAGACCTCATGGAGGATTGCCAAGCAACACTAATAAAAACCCTAAGGATTTGAATGCGATCATGACTAGAAGTGGGAAAGATGTAACTCCACCATCTTTGAAAGAAAAAGAGAAATCCGTAGAAAGTAAGGATGGTGAGCCAAGCAAGGAAGCAAATACCTCTGGAACTCCACCTGAGCAAGAAACCTAAAAGGAACCTGCTGGCCCTAGAGTTGAGCTTTATAATAATAAGTATCCTATTTTCACTGATGTCGATCCTTCAACCTTACCTTATCCTCCACGCAAATTGATGCCTAAGGTTGATGACAAGAGGTATAAGAAGTTCATTGAAATCTTTAGAAAGCTACACATGAATATACCTCTAGTCGATGCAATGGCCGAGATGCCTGAGTACACAAAGTTCTTAAAAGAAGCTGTCTCTACTAAGAGGAAACTCCGAGATTTAGAGACTATTTGCCTAAATGAGGAGTGCTCAGCCATTCTTCAACATAAGTTACCCGCTAAATGCAAGGATCGGGGAAGTTTTCTCATTCCCTGCACCATAGGTAACGTATGTTTGAACAAAGCCTTGTGTGATCTAGGAGCGAGTGTGAATCTGATGCCTCTATCCATTTTTCAAAAGCTAGGTATGAAAGACCTTAAAAAGACTTCAATTACTTTGCAATTAGCTGATCGTTCGGTTAAGGAACCTTGTGTAGTGGTTAAGGATGTGCTAGTAAGAGTTGAGAAGTTTGTGTTTCATGTCGACTTTGTTGTGCTAGATATGGAAGCTAACTACGAAGTGCCCCTAATCTTGGAAAGACCTTTTATGGCCACTAGTAGGACGCTTATCGATGTTTACAAAGGAGAGTTAGTGTTAAGAGTTAATGGAGATGAAATAGCATTCAACGTGCTTGACACTATGAAGACACCTGATGATGAAGAGGATGCATGTTTCATGCTGGACCCTGTTGACAAGCTTGTCAATGACTTTCAACAATATGAGGATATTAAGGATTTCCTCGAGGCTACCCAAGAGTTAGAAGATGAAGTGCCATATGAGAAGAGCGAAGAAGAGAAAATGATATGGCATGGATGTAGTAGAGGAACCCCTGGACATGTTGAGGAGATAAAGTCTACCGAGGTTGAAAAGTACTACCACAGACCAACGTGGCATAAGTACTTTGAACTTAAGCTAACCGGACAAAAGTTAAAGACCTCGTTAGAAGAACCACCTACCAATCTGACATTGAAGCCTCTGCCTGCACATTTGAAGTATGTATTTCTTCAAGATGAGGCCTTGCCGCTTATCATTTCTTCTGCCTTGACTGAAATACAAGAAGAAAAGCTGATGAGAGTGTTGAGAGAGTATCGCGGAGCATTTGGATGGACTATAGCTGACATCAAAGGCATTAGTCCGAGCGTTTGCATGCATAAAATCTCCGTTGATCCTGTAAAGAAAGCGGTTGTACAACCCCAAAGAATGTTGACTCCATAATTGAAGGACGTGATTAGGGACGAAATTATTAAGATGTTAGAAATGGGGATCATCTTCCCTATCTCTGATAGTGAATGGGTTAGCCCGATCCATGTGGTTCCGAAGAAGGGGGGTTTTACGGTACAAGGCAATGAGTTAAACGAGTTAATTCCTGTTAGACTCATTACTGGTCATAGAGTATGCATTGACTTTAGGAAGCTGAATGATGCTACTTGTAAAGGGTGAATTTATACGATCTATAACGCTATATGTTATGCTGATTTCCCTCATTTTGGTATGAATTTGTATAAGAAACAAGTGTTTAATGGATTTATTGAGCGAATGATACTTTGAAAGAGTTAATCGGAAAATAGGTTGATTTATGTGATTTAATTGTGATTTTTATGATTATTTGAGCGTTATTACATTTTGCGATGTTTCTATGTGTGTAGATACATGTTTGAAGCTCAAAAGATGATCACAAGTTGATTAAAGTTCGAGTTAATTAATGATGGAAAGATAATGAAGGAATTGGATATGATAAAAGAGATAGAGATGAAGGAATCTAGATAAAGTCGATCCTGGTGGCGTCCATCAGCCTGAACTAGCGTCCAGAGTGGACGGGCGTTTGACATTCCAGACGAGCGTTCGGGAGGAGCTTTTACATTCAGGATGATCATATTTTTCCTGGACGAGCGTCCAATTTAAAGTAAGGACGGTAAATCGATCGGCTTCGGCCCGACTCGAAGAAGATTACACCGAGTGGGCGGCGTTTACCTATTCGGACGGGCGTCCGGCCGCCGACTTAGTGAAACCGACCTAGTTTTCTATATAAAGCGTGTGTTTTCTCCCCAATATCATCATATATTCAAACCCTAAACCCAAAGGCGGCCAAGCTGCGTTTTCCTTTAGTTTTTATTGTTTTTACTCAAATATTTTAATGCACTTTTACTCAAACAATTCGATATTGAAGAGGATGCTAAGAGGTTAGGCCTCTATTGAACAAGCGTTGTGAAGCCGTCCGATTCAACTATTAAGTTTCTTTTCGTGATTATTTTGTGAGTATCTATTACGAGTTGTTCCTTTATCATGCTTTATCTTTGTTTTATTGCAAATTTATGTCGAAAGATGCTTGCTCTATTGATCGTTTAATTGATGAGAATCATGTTAGGCGTTAGATCACCACGATAAAGGATAGATATTTGATCTAATTAACGAGAGTTATTAGGTTAGATTTCTAGGTTAGGAATTGAGAGATTTCACACCTTGAATTGAGAGCGTTAATCTTTAGATCGAAAGATACATATTAATAGACGAACTTGCCTAAGAAATTAGGGTTCATACCTTTGAATAGGTGAATCACAACTTGACTAGTAATCACGAGATAATCTGAATTGAAATTGAACGTTGATAGGATAGGTGGATCAATTGCTTGGTCGTTTCGTAAATTATTGATTTTAAACTTTTTGAATCTGAATTGCTTAGCTTGGTTAATTTTCTGTTGCATGCTTAGATTAGTTTAGTTTAAATTGGTTCGCAGCCCGTATCCTTCCTGGCTTTAGATCATCTCTTCTGTCCAGTTTTACGTTTTAGTTAAAATTTATTTTCAGTTTCGTTTAGTTTTATCCGCTGTTTAGTTTAGTAATCGTGACATAGGTTAGTTAGATAAAAACTAGAAATCACAATCGTTTAGTTCCCCGTAAGATCGACCCGGCATTAACCGCTATTACTACGATCCTTATACTTGAGGTTAACCGGATTATTACTTGTTTATTTTGTGTTGATAAAATCCGTGACAAGTTTTTGGCGCCGTTGCCGGGGAACCGGACGGTTGTCTAGTTTTTGTTTTTCTTCGTTTTTCTGTGTTATTTTTGTTGTCCTGTTTTTAATTCGTTTTAATTTCTGTTTTAATTGATAAGCGTTTAGGTAATTAGTTAATTAGGGTTTTAGCTTAGGATTTAAGGTTTTACGGTGATTAGCTCTCCCACTATCCCTTCTCTCTGTTTCATTCGATTCTTTTGTACCCCCAACCCTTACGTTATTTTACGCAATTTTTTTCACCGCTACGTTTCTACTTTTCCCGCTATCAAGCGGGCGTGCAGGATATTGGGCGCCCGTCTGTACTGAAAATTATCAACTCGATCTGTTTTATTCACTTAGACGAAGCGTCCATAAGATTTGGGCGCCCGTCCAAATATTCCCACTTGCAGGGCAGCGTTTGGACCATTAAGCGCCCGTCCAGTCCAAACTTCACCCGGACGCCCGTCCAAATTATTGGACGTCCGTCCGGCCTTGTTTTCTTCAATAATTTTGTTTCCTTTTCTTCTTTCCCTTTCTTTTCTTTAGGTTTTTAATCTCTAGTCTAAGCTTTTAAATTTTTCTTTAGTTATTAGTTTTTAGGTTCAACATCTTGAGTAGGGTGTCGGTTTATGCAAACTCGAAGTCAGAAAGGACCACTGTTCTTTTCACCTGACCTCGAGCGGACCATAGTCCGACCCAATAAGCGAAGAACCGTTTTGCCGATCCTTACAGTGAAGGAAGTTTGACCGAGCAAGAAATCGAACAAAATCTAATAAAGGAAATTGAAGACCTCGTAATAATGGCCGCTGAGGATAGACGGACGTTGGCAGACTACGCCATGCCCGTGCGAATCGCATCAACCCGGGCCGCCGTCTTACCGACCATTCATCGCACAAACTTTCGAACTCAAGCCGGGACTTATCCAGATGATGCAGCATGCATCAATTTTTCATGGCTATCAATCAGAGAATCCGCATACTCATTTACACACATTCTTGGAGATATGCGGCACCACACGCATCCAAGGAGTAAATGATGATGCTATCAAACTAAAACTTTTTCCATTTTCTTTGAAGGGAGAAGCTAAAGAGTGGTACTCATCTCTCCCCTCTGAATCCATCAATACATGGGCTGAACTCGAGAGAGAGTTCTTGAGTCAGTATTTCCCACCTTCAAAGACAGCTCAGTGCTTAAACGAGATATTCACTTTTTATCAGAAAGAAAATGAGTCGTTCTTTGAGTGTTGGAAGAGATTCAAGTCTCTTCTTAGGAAGTGTCCCCACCATGGCTTGCCGCTGCAAAGGCAAGTCAATACTTTCTTCAGTGGATTGACCGAGCTTACAAAAGGCATGGTCAATAGTTCATCTGGTGGGGCATTTCTGAAGAAAACGCCTGAAGAGGGATGGGCACTGTTTGAGGACATTGCGAAGTACAATTACGCCCCCTCTTATCAAGCAATTCAAGCACCCCCTCCTCCGAAGGTTGAGGAAGTTAACATGCAAAGTTTGATCGCCATGCTACAGAAGCAGATGGCAACTTCCCAAGTTCCAAATCCGATGAATCAAACTCCTTCTTTCCCACAGAACCCTCAGGTTCTATACTGTGAAAATTGCTGTCAGACTGGCCACATGAATGGCCAGTGTCAATTTAATCCCTCTGCACCTTATCAAGTGAATGCTGTCCATGATTATGGACAGTACAATCAAGTCACATGTCAGAATTGTGACGAGTTGGGGCACACTTCTAAATTCTGTCCTATGAATGGACAGAATGCGGAAGTGAATGCATTCTATGGCCAGAACAATCAAAGGTTCAATCAGTTCCCTGGCCAGAACAATTTCCAAAACCAAGGGTTTAATACATCGTCAAATTTCAATCCTAATTGAATTTTAATTGAATCAATTTCAATAGAAACCCCTGGGTTTAATCAGAATCAAAATTGAATTTTTCCAATCCTACGCAAAAATTCAATCGTAATTGGCCTTCCAATCCAAATTCTCAATTTCAAGGTCGGCCCACCAACAAATTTTTATTCTTCAAATTCCCAAAACTCTCAAGGCCCTCCCAACCTACCAATCTTGAAGCTAAGTTGGTGGAGCAAAGCAAAAGTATTCAACTTCTAATGAATACGAACAAGAGCCTGGAGAGGCAAATAGGACAACTGGGTGAGCGGTTAGCTTCCAGACCGTCGAGGTATTTGCCGACTTTACGGAAAAGAATCCAAAAGGCGGTCAAAGGTTGCTCAGGCCGATATAAGCAACACTCAATGCACCGACCTCGTGCCCACAATGCAATACGTAAAGAGGAGGCCGGTCACGATGAATTTAAGAAGTGGCACTCGGTGAGTGGTCCCCTGTCTTCCAGGGAAACCACAGCCCCTCCCGCTTTGATAAAAGGGAGGGAAGTTGAGCAACCACTATCCCTCGTCTGCAGAGCGTACTCGGGTGGGTGATCCCCGAGAGATGAAAAAGTTGAAACACCTCAGGTGGCTGAGCCCCTGAGAAAAGAAGATTCGGTTGAGAGTCGGTGGGTGATCCACGACCAATAAGACGTCTGAAAAAGTTGTGAGGTGGAAAGATCTGGAAGACAAGGCCGTAAGTGCATCCTCAAAGAAAGTATTTTCCGAGTGACCTTAAAAGCTTCCATTTCCACCGAGGAAGAGCAACATCCCTCTGAGTGAAGATAAGAAATATGAAAAGGTGCTTAACCTTTTGAAAAATACTCAGGTAAATCTGCCATTATCCGAGGTCTTGGTCGAGATGCCTAAGTATACAAAATTCATGAAGGATGTTGTGTCTTCGAAAAAGAAATTGGCAGGCATGGAAAGGCAAATTGGTGAGGATTGTTCCTTGATAAATCATCAAGACTTACCAACCAAGAGGGGTGACCCAGGCAAATTTGTGCTCACATTGCAAATGGGAGGCCTAGTCTTCCCGAACTCCTTATGTGATCTGGGTGCATCCATCAGCTTGATGCCATTGTCTGTTTGCAATCAGCTTGGTTTACAGAGTCTTCTAGAACCCACTACCATGAACTTGCATTTCGCTGATAGGTCCTCTAATAAAGCTTCAGGGATCCTAAGGGACGTATTAGTTCAAATAGATAGGTTTACCTTTCTAGTTGACTGGTACGTCTTAGATATTGAGAAAAGTGAAAATGTCCCTTTGATTCTCGGAAGACCTTTTCTATCTACAGCTAGAGCCCTCATCGATTGTGATGGTGGGCATGTCACCATTCGAGTTGGTGATCAGGAGGTGAGCTATAGTGTTTCAAAATCTATCAATGTACCTTCTGGATCTCCAACCGGCTGTTCCATTGAGGAGACGTCTGATGACTTCAATGACTTCATGGATAAGCAAGTCTTGGCTGTAGAAGCGGAATATGAGCGATTGATCGATAATCTGAATAGCCATGGTGCGGTTAATCTAGATCGATTAGCGGTGAATTCGAGGACGAGCTAAGAGAAGAAGCTTTGGCAGTAGGGCCACTAAGTAAGCTCAACGATGTTGAGTTGAGGAGTGGAGATCTTAAATCAAGTCTAGAGGAACCCCCTGTAGACTTGGTTCTGAAGCCGTTGCCTAAACATCTTAAGTATGTATTTCTGAGAGAAAGTGTCCGGCTTCCTTTGATCATCTCCGCCAAGCTATCTCGAATAGAAGAGCTTAAACTGCTAAACGTCTTGCGCAAAAATGAGAAAGCCTTTGGATGGCAGGTGGGAGATATCCGAGGGATATCTCCCGACATCTGTATGCACAAGATCAAGACTGAGGAGGGTGCAAAACAAGTTAGACAGCCTCAGAGAAGGCTTAACCCTCATATGCAAGAAGTAGTCAAGAAGGAAATTATAAAGCTTCTAGATATGGGTATCATTTACGCCATTGCAGACAGTGAGTGGGTATCCCCAACTCAAGTAGTTCCCAAAAAAGGTGGAATTACTATTGAGAAGAATGAGAAAGGAGAAGAGATAGCATTGAGGCTCGTTCTTTGGATACACTGAGTATGTATCGATTATCGAAAGCTCAATGAGGTCACTCTGAAAGATCATTTCCCCCCTTCCATTCATTGACCCGGATGCTTGAGCGTCTGGCGGGGCACGACGCATTCTGCTTCTGGATGGATATTCAGGATACTTCCGAGATACCCATCGATCCTGTTGACCAAGAGAAGACCACTTTCACTTGCCTTTATGGGACATTCGCCTACAGCGGATGCCGTTTGTCTCTGTAATGCCCCTGACCACCTTTCAAAGGTGTATGATGGCAATCTTTGACGGGCTAGTTGAAAAGTGCATGGAGATTTTTATGGATGATTTCTCGGTCTTTGGTCAATCCTTCGATGATTGCCTCAATAATCTTGATCAGGTGTTGTCTAGATGTGTGGAAAAGGACTTAGTGCTTAATTAGGAAAAATGCCATTTCATGGTAGATGAAGGCATAGTCCTCGGCCACAAAGTGTCAGCCAAAGGTATAGAAGTAGATAGAGCCAAGGTTGAAGCTATTGAGAAGATGAGTTATCCTAAGAATGTTCGGGAGGTCCGAGGGTTTCTCGGGCATGTCGGTTTCTATAGGAGGTTCATCCAGGACTTTTCAAAGATTGCCAAGCCCCATGCCTACTTTACTCAAAGAAGACGTTACTTTTGATTTTGATGAGAATTGCAAGCGCGTTTGAGGAGCTTAAGAGTAGGCGATCTCGCTCCAATACTTATATCGCTTTGATCGAACCTACCCTTTGAGCTCATGTGCGATGCATCCAACTATGCAGTTGGTGCAGTCTTAGGGCAAAAGCTTAACGGGAAATTCCAACCTATCTATTAAGCCAGTCACACACTGAATCCTTCTCAAGTTAACTACACGACAACTGAAAAGGAATTATTAGTCGTAGTCTTTGCTATGGATAAGTTTCGTAGTTACTTGCTGGGCACTCAAGTGATTGTGTGGACTGACCACGCTGCTTTACGGTATCTCATGACCAAAAAGGAAGCTAAACCGCGCTTACTGCGTTGGATACTAACCCTCCAAGAGTTTGACGTTCAAATCAAAGATAAGAAGGGCAGTGAGAACGTAGTGGCGGATCATGTTTCTAGGATGTTAAGTGAGGAAAAGGGTGATCCTGATGACATAGATCTTTACTTTCCTCTAGAAAACATCATGTTGATCGATGGCCGCTCTCCAGATGTTCCTTGGTACTCCTCCATTGTCAACTACCTTCATGCCAAATACCTTGATCCTGAAATGTCTTATCAAGAGAAGAAGAAGTTCTTCTCTGATATGAAATATTTCGTTTGGGATGAACCTTACCTCTTCAAGATCTGCAAGGATGGTTTGCTGAGGAGGTGTGTTCCTGAGTCCGAGCAACGCGATATAATCGAGCAATGCCATAGTGGACCCACAGGTGGTCACTTTGGTCCTTGGAAAACGGTTGCTAAGATCTTCCAATCCGGTTTCTATTGGCCCACAATCTTCAAAGACACGGAAGCCTTCTGTAAAGCTTGTGATAGATGCCAAAGAACTGGTGCTCTGACAAGGCGGTTTGACATGCCTTTGAAACCCATCCTCGAATGCGAAGTCTTTGATGTATGGGGTATCGATTTTATGGGACCATTCCCATCATCTTGCGGTAACAAATACATCTTAGTCTGCGTAGACTATGTGTCTAAATGGGTGGAGGCTCAAGCCACTCCTCACAATGATCACAAAACGATCATGAAATTCTTAAAGAAAAATATCTTCGTGAGGTTTGGATGTCCACGTGCCTTGATCGATGATGAAGGACGATTTGTAACCGACCTTTGGAAAAAGTCCTCGAGAAGTATGGTGTTCGCCACAAAGCGGCACACCGTATCATCCGATGACTAGTGGTCGAGTTGAGCGAAGCAAACGAGCTTGAAGAAGATCTGGAGAAGACAGTGCTTGATCATAGAAAGGACTGGAGTTTGAAGTTGGATGACGTACTTTGGGCTTACAGAATCGCTTATAAAACCCCTATGGGTACATCTCCATATCAAATGGTCTACGGAAACCATGTCATACACTGTCGAGTTAGAGCATAGAGCTTATTGGGCTACAAAGTTTACGAACTTTGATTCCCAATCTTTTGGAAAACATCGACTACTCTAGCGATTACATGAGCTAGACAGTCGGACTCCAGGCTTAAAGCGCCAGGATTAGTAAAGACAAGATGAAGCTACTCCACGATGCTAAGATTAAGAAGAGAGAATTTCAAGTCGGCGAACAAGTTCTTCTATACAATTCTAGGTTACATTTGTTTCCTGGAAAGTTGAGGACACGTTGGTCCGGTCCTTTCGAGATTCTCCAAATTATTCCTGGAGGCGTTCTAGAACTACGAGGTTATGGAGACCAGCCGTTTCGAGTGAACGGTCAGAGGTGCAAACACTACATTGGTGAGCCTAAAGGAAAGCCTTTGACTGTTAGGTTCCTCGATATCCTCGGGTGTGGTGCTACACAAGTCGAAGAATTCGACGAGTTTTCACCCGATCTTTTCTCCGAGGATGAAGCCAATGGTCAATCTGAAGAAGTTCTAGTTGGTAGTTGGGATATGGAAGAGTATTGGAAGGAGCGTCAATTAAAATGTCATCAGAAGCTTCAGAAGATGAGGAAGTCAACCATGGGGAAGTTTAAACGTATTTGGAAAGCTATCAAAGAGCTAACCCCATGTGTTAAGTCTTTGCTTCTGTGACCAAACTATCGATCAAAGTTTAGACGAGGTAGTGGCTGGCAGAAAAGTCAAATGGCCTGATCCAGGTGAGCTTTAAGCGGTGTCGAGCTAACGACAAGAACCAAAAGCGCTACTAGGAGGCATCCTAGATATCCCTTATTATATTAGTTAAATTCTGTTATGCTGTTAGTATTATATTTATTTAAGTTTTAGTTGATTAAGTTTTAGTTAACTAGGTTTTTATGTTTACATCTATCAGTTAGTTTGCTTTTTAGATATGGATTACGGAATTCTTCCCGAGGAGTTCCCCATCATTAGTCGGATCCCATCGATTATTCTGATGGTGATGGACCAGGGGCACTATAGTCCCGCACGTAGATTTTGAGCTTAGTACCCGTCACGAAGACCATCACCTATGTTCTCATTGTTCCTCTTTGTTCGGGAGGTAGTGACTTCACTCTTGAGGAGCTACTGAGGAAGCTATAGGGCGTCCATATTCGATCCTAAACGACCCTATCTTTGATGAGATCTAGCGCCGGGTACTACAAGCTTCACATTTTAGAGGTTTAGAGGTAGCTGGAGATGACTGGGGTGTACAAGACGACTATGATTTCCCTCCTGCTATTGATATGCTTCGTCGTCTCATCCGGTTGGTGGATTGGGACGAGATTTATGCTGACTAGCGTTAGTTAGGTTTGTTTCGTCGAGCCCCGACGTAAAACAAAAGCGCTTGGTGGGAGGCAACCCACTGTTTTCTATTTGTTTTTATTTAATTTCTCGTAATTTTATGTACTTTGTTTGATTTGAATTGGTATTTTTGAAATTTTAATTAAGTTTAATAAGAAATTGCATTTTTGAATTTGAGTTGTATGGAATTTTATGATTTTTGACACTTTTCTGCTTGGGCGCCCGTCGAAATCTGACGCCCGTCCGCCTTGATAAACTTTTGGACGCAGCGCCCACTAGCACTCGACGCCCGTCTGAATTCCTCCTCCAACTCGTATGTGATTTAAAGTGTTGGGACGAGCGTCACCGAGGCGGGCGCCCGCCCGGTTCATCTCGACTTTCAGTGGGCGCCCGTCCGGCTGAAGTTGGACGAGCGCCCAACCTATGCCTATATATACCCCTTCTTCGAATGAAAACTCACTTTTCAGAATTTTCAAAAGCCAAACCGTTCCTCTCTTCCCCTTTTGCCCTAAAATTCTCGATTCTAAACCATTTTGAGCGATTCGAAGTGCTACTGAGCCACTCTTAATCCCTCTCTTTGATTCTCATAACCAAATTCCCAACACACAATATTTTTGGAGAAGCCGCACCCATTGTAGTCCGACTTTTAAGGAAAAAAATTGATTTTGGGGCTCGTTTTGGTGTTGTTTGGACTACTTCTCACCTCGATCAACATCTACTCATCCTACGTGGCAAGTTAGTAGCAACTTTTCTAGTTTTTTTTCACGTTTTTGCGAGTTCGATCTTTGGGTCGGCTCGTTCACTTGAATATCATCTTAATTCGTTTTTTTTACTGGTTTTGTGTTTCTTTCTGCTCTGTTTTGGTGATGTGGTGTTGTGATGGGTGGTGAATTGGTTGTTTGGTGATGATGATGGTTGTGGTTGTGGTTTGGTTGCTTTGAAATCCCGCTTTGGATGATAAACGGGTGTCTTGTTGTGAATTGGTGTTGTTTCGGCTTAGCCTAGGCTTGAAAATGGTGCATAAGGCGGTAGCTAAGAGGCATGGAAAAGGGGTTGCTAAGGAACCTGCTAAGAAGAAGAAGGGTGTGGACCCCACTTTAGTCAATCCTAATCAAGGAATTCGCATTGGTGAGCGTCAGAGCCTTCCTAGAGGTCAAACTAGAGTTCCTGTCCAAGACGAGCCTGAATCTGGGTCTGAGACTGATGATGAGCCGCTAGTGAGGATGCAAACTAGGGCGGCAGAAGCTCGGGGTGAGCAGGTAGACAATGAACCCGAGGGAGACGAGCCAGTTAGACGGAGAGTGAGACCTGCTATCCCTATGCCCTTTGCTCGTAGGTTCATCAATGCTACGGCAATGGAGGTCTATAATAAGCATTATTTGACTCGGACGATGTTGGTCGAGCGAGCCGTTCTAGACACGAAGGTGGACCCCACATTTGTGAAGTTGTTAACGGATAGGAAGTGGGGGGCTTTGATGAAAACTCCTAGAACCCCGGTTAATGCTACGGTAGTCCGTGAATTTTATGCCAATTTCTCGAGACGGACTTGGCGGCCCGGGTTGTGACGGTTCGGGAGTTCAGGTGCCGCGACGCCTTGCAAGTTATCAATGGAAGAAATGCAGATTAGATCTTTTGAGGGCTTGGACTATAAGGAGGCCATTAAAGCTAAACAGGACGCCGGTGAGGATCCACTAGAGGAATTACGGTTGTTGGTATGCCCGGAGGTGCCGTGGACGCTTAGACCGGGCGGGGCTAGGAAGGAATTAGTGACCACAAACTGGACGGAAGATTGGAAGGTTCAGTGTCGGTTTATCCAGAACCGGTTGTTACCTAAAACAACAACGACTCATTTCCATATTGGAGATCTTGGGATGCTTTATGCCTTAAACTTCAAGCTTAATGTCGATGTGGGGCAAGCGATTTTCGACGAGGTGGCCATGAATCAGAAAGTGTATACTAGGTGCTTGATTTGTCCGCATTTGATACACGGCCTATGTCAAGATGCTAAAGTTCCCGAGTACACGACCGATCATAAACCGAAGAATCCAAGGTTCTTGCAACGGAGAAGGAAAAGCCTACCGATCGATCGAGACCGCGAGTTACCACGTGAGCTTGGTTCTTCCCCTGCACCACCTCCGGTTCCCTCCTTGTCTAGTTTATCTCCTGCGGAGAGGACTCGGTATAGCATGGCCAGTAGTCTACGGGATTGGATGACTGATATCCAGGAGACGCAAAAGAACATGATGTACGTGCTGAAGTGCATTGTGGAGGGCAAGAGACCGAGGGATATGAATATTTTCAGGGAGAGTGGTACGGAGTTCGTCTTTTCTGATGCAATCGAGCAGGTCATTGCCGACGTGCTTGAGGCGGAGAGGGAGCCTGATGATGAGGAGGTTGCGGAGGAGAGACCTCCTGGGACTGATTCTGCCCCGGTTACACAGCCGGCACCTTCATCGACGACGTCTACGGCTGCTGTACCCTCCACTGACCCTACTACTGCTGTTGATTCTACTGTTCCTCCTTCGGCTGAGCCTGCTCCGGGCCTTTCTTGAGCTTTATCTGTTATTTTTCTGATTTCATGTAGCACTTTCATGATACCTGTACTTTTCATTTTCTACGTTTACGGATCATGTAAGCCATACGGCATCCCGACATTCTGTTTTGATTTGTATTAACTTTCTGGTCACTGTTTTATATGCTTACCGATGTTTCTTTTGTCTACTCGATTTCGATTTATTATCTTTTTCATTGTTACGATATTATACCCCATTGTTCCCCCGAGGTATTTCTGGTTTCTCGAGTGGTGCAGATCTAGTTTTTTGTCGAGCTCTCGGTTGAGTTCGGTTTGGACGTTGTTTTCAACGCTTTTGCGGGCGTTGTTTCTTTTCATGCTCGCCTGACCAAAGATCTCGATTTTCTCACGCAAAATCAGCTAAGTTTCTTTTTCTTTCCGTTATGCACAACATGAGGACATGTTGGTTTTTAAGTGTGGGGGAGGGGAATGATTTGAGATGTATCTATGCATTTGTTTAAAACGTTAGTGTTTCTATGCAAAATGAGCTATAATTTTTGAGATTTTTGGAATTCTCCGACATTTTGGTTTTTGTTTTGTCCCGAGTAGGCAATTCAATTCAATGTTCGTCATCTTTATAGTCATTTAAGCTATACATCATATGTTTGGTAAGTCAGTTGTTTCACCTGACACTATTTTTCACGAGCCATAGTGACGATGAGCTATTTTATAAAGCTATACCCCGTCTGGATTAGTGATTTTTGATTTTCTTATAAGTCGTGTACTTAGTGCTACGTATATATCGTGAGACTTATGATAGTTTGTATTTAGTTCCGAGTATGACGTACTGTGAATATCTAAGGTTTGAATGTGATAAGTAATACGTAACTAATGTCATTTGAAAAAGTTAAGTTAATAGTTGATTAATAAGGGTGTGTCGGAAGCTGGTCGATGATTTGAGTGCGGTAAGGCATTATCTCAAAATGTTTTATTCCACTATGATGACCAAAAGCTCACGGCGATCGTGAAAAAGTTGCCTTATGATTGGAGTAAGGTAGGGTATATCTCGAATATCCTATTCTGCTATGAGGGCAAGAGCTCATTCTGATGTGTGTTTAAATGTGAAATATTAAATCAACTTATAAAAGAATTGTTATGAAATTGATATGAGACTAAGTTATCGTCTATCTTATCCCCAGTATAAACTGTCGGATATGCTGTAGGGATTATCCTCTGAGTATTTCAGAAAGGCCCTAGATATATTCGATCATTCTTTTCGGGATATTTTACGTTTGTAGGGTACATCTTATGAGTGTCATTTATTGCTAGTCTACAAGGGGGTATTAGCTAGTTTTGCTTTGAGTTTCTCGAGCTTGGACTTAGTGGAAGTTTTCTATGGTTTTGCACGCACACCGTGGTGAACTTCTGATTTACTGGATATGTGTTATATATGTGGAGATGTCTGTTTTTTTTTCCGAGCCTTATTTTTGTTTTGTTTTGCTCGGGACGAGCAAAAGCTTAAGTGTGGGGGAGTTGTTAAGGGTGAATTTATACGATCTATAACGCTATATGTTATGCTGATTTCCTTCATTTTGGTATGAATTTGTATAAGAAAAAAGTGTTTAATGGATTTATTGAGCGAATGATACTTTGAAAGAGTTAATCGGAAAATAGGTTGATTTATGTGATTTAATTGTGATTTTTATGATTATTTGAGCGTTATTACATTTTGCGATGTTTCTATGTGTGTAGATACATGTTTGAAGCTCAAAAAATGATCACAAGTTGATTAAAGTTCGAGTTAATTAATGATGGAAAGATAATGAAGGAATTGGATATGATAAAAGAGATAGAGATGAAGGAATCTAGATAAAGTCGATCTGGATCAAGGCGTCCATCGGCTGAACTAGCGTCCCGAGTGGGACGGGCGTTTGACATTCCGCACGGCGTTCGGGAGGAGCTTTTACATTGAGGATGATCATATTTTTCTGGACGAGCGCCCAATTTAAAGTAAGGCGGGCGTCGATCCGGCTCGGCCCGACTCGAAGAAGATTACACCGAGTGGACGGCGTTTTTATTCGACGGGCGCCCGGCCGCCGACTTAGTGAAACCGACCTAGTTTTCTATATAAGGCAGCGTGTTTTCTCCCCAATATCATCATATATTCAAACCCTAAACCCTAGGGGCGGCCAAGCTGCGTTTTCCTTTAGTTTTTATTCAGTTTTTAGTCAAATATTTTAATGCACTTTTACTCTAAACAATTCGATATTCGAAGAGGATGCTAAGAGGTTAGGCCTCTATTGAACAAGCGTTGTGAAGCCGTCCGATTCAACTATTCAGTTTCTTTTCGTGATTATTTTGTGAGTATCTATTACGAGTTGTTCCTTTATCATGCTTTATGCTGTTTATTGCAAATTTATGTCGAAAGATGCTTGCTCTATTGATCGTTTAATTGATGAGAATCATGTTAGACGTTAGATCACCACGATAAAGGATAGATATTTGATCTAATTAACGAGAGTTATTAGGTTAGATTTCTAGGTTAGGAATTGAGAGATTTCACACCTTGAATTGAGAGCGTTAATCTTTAGATCGAAAGATACATATTAATAATGCTAACTTGCCTAAGAAATTAGGGTTCATACCTTTGAATAGGTGAATCACAACTTGACTAGTAATCACGAGATAATCTGAATTGAAATTGAACGTTGATAGGATAGGTGGATCAATTGCTTGTTCGTTTAAGTAAATTATTGATTTTAAACTCTTTGAATCGAATTGCTTAGCTTGGTTAATTTTACATTTGCATGCTTAGATTAGTTTAGTTTAAATTGGTTCGCAGCCCGTATCCTTCACGGCTTTAGATCATCTCTTTCGTCGGTTTTACGTTTTAGTTAAAATTTATTTTAGTTTCCTTTAGTTTTATCCATTTGTTTAGTTTAGTAATCGTGACATAGGTTAGTTAGATAAAAACTAGAAATCACAATCGTTTAGTTCCCCGTAAGATCGACCCGGCATTAACCGCTATTACTACGATCCTTATACTTGAGGTTAACCGGATTATTACTTGTTTATTTTGTGTTGATAAAATCCGTGACACTACTCGTAAGGATCACTTCCCTCTTCCCTTCATTGATCAAATGCTCGAGAGACTGAGCGGACATGCGTTTTATTGCTTTCTTGACGGTTACTCGGGATACTATCAAATTCATATTTCACCCGAGGATCGTGAAAAGACCACTTTTACATGTCCATATGGAACCTTCGCTTATAATAGAATGCCTTTTGGTTTGTGCAACGCACCAACAACGTTTCAAAGATGCATGATTTCTCTATTTGCTGATATGGTTGAAGATTTCCTAGAGATCTTTATGGATGATTTCTCCGTATTTGGAGACGACTTCAATTCATGTCTCACGCATCTAGCAAGAGTGTTGAAGAGATGTGAAGAGACAAATCTGGTGCTTAACTGGGAGAAATGTCATCTTATGGTTACTGAAGGTATAGTACTTGGCCACTGTATTTCTAAGAACGGTATAGAGGTGGATAGAGCAAAAGTTGAGGTAATTGAAAAACTGCCTCCACCAACCAATCTTAAGACATTGCGAAGTTTTCTTGGCCACGCAGGATTCTATCGTCGGTTTGTGAAGAAATTTTCCCTAATCTCTCGACCTCTTACTGAGTTATTGGCCAAGGATGTGCCATTTGTGTTTACTAATGAGTGCAGGAAAGCTTTCAATAAGTTAAAGAGCATACTTATTACTGCACCCGTTCTGATTGCGCCTGATTGGAATCTACCTTTTGAGTTGATGTGCGATGCAAGTGATACTGCTGTAGGTGCTACCTTAGGACAAAGAAAAGACAAGATATTCAGGCCCATCTACTATGCTAGTCGAACTTTAAATGCCGCTCAAAGGAATTATGCAACTACTGAGAAAGAACTTCTGGCTGTTATCTTTGCGTTTGACAAGTTTAGATCTTATCTAGTAGGATCTAAAGTCACTGTTTGGATTGACCATACGGCTCTGAAGTATCTTTTAGCCAAACAAGATTCCAAACCAAGGTTATTGAGATGGATTCTACTAATGCAAGAATTTGATGTAGAAATCCGTGATAAGAAAGGATCTGAGAATCTGGTTGCGGATCATCTTTCCCATTTACAAATAGAGGATAATGAACCAATAACCGAGATTGGAGAAACATTTCCTGATGAACAACTATTCTCCATCACGGACATACATGGAAACGATGATTGCGCTGCATTATCTTCGCGTATTGAGGTTATAAAAGAGAAGAAACAACCATGGTTTAAAGACATTGTGAATTATCTATCCGTGAAATACTTGCCACCAAATCTCAACCCCCAAGAAAGAAAGAAATTCTTCAAGGATCTTAGGCACTATTATTGGAAAGAGCCCTATTTGTTTAAGCTAGGATCCGACAATGTCTTTAGGAGATGTGTGCCGGAAGAAGAGATGTATGATATCCTTAGACATTGCCATGCTTATGAGGCCAGAGGACATTATGGAGGAGACAAGACTGCTGCGAAAGTTCTCCAGTGTGGTTTTTACTGGCCGACCTTGTTCAAAGATGCGCATCAATATGTTAAATCTTGTCATTCTTGCCAAATGACAGGAAATATCTCGAGAAGGAATGAAATGCCAATGAAGAATATCCTAGAGGCGGAACTCTTTGATGTTTGGGGTATTGATTTTGTGAGACCCTTTAATTCGTCTTTGTCCAACCGCTATATCTTAGTGGCAGTCGACTACGTGTCCAAATGGGTTGAGGCCATTGCTTCGCCTACTAACGACGTGAAGGTTGTACTGAAGTTCTTAAAGAAAAATATATTTACGCTGTTTGGAACCCCTCGTGCCATTATTAGTGATAATGGAAGCCATTTTTGCAATAGGCCGTTTGAAAATTTGATGATTAAGTACGGGGTTAGACACAAGTTAGCTACTGCTTATCACCCTCAAACAAGTGGACAAGTTGAGGTTACAAATCCAGAAATAAAGCGCATTTTGGAGAAAACTGTGAATACGACTAGAAAGGATTGGTCGTTGCGATTAGATGATGCTTTATGGGCTTATAGGACTGCTTATAAGACGACTATTGGTATGTCCCCTTATAAGATTGTTTTTGGAAAAGCATGTCATCTACCAGTTGAACTTGAACACCGTGCCATGTGGGCTACGCGTATGCTGAATTTTGATGAGAGTTTAGCTGGAGAAAGAAGGTTGTTAGAGTTGACTCGTCTAGTGGAGTTTCGTTTGGTAGCTTATGAGAATGCAAAAATATTTAAGGAGCGCACAAAGAAATTTCATGATAAGAAGATATTGGACCGCACTTTTAAGGAAGGCGATCTGGTTCTTCTTTACAATTCGCGCTTGAGACTCTTTCCTGGCAAGTTAAAATCACGATGGTATGGCCCTTATCGAGTGAGTAAGGTTTTCCCTTCTAGAGCAGTTGAGTTATTGAACCTTAAAGATCAATCCACCTTTGTGGTTAATGGACACCGTGTGAAACATTATATTGGTCTTGGTCAAGGAAATGAGGAGGAAGTCTTCACTCTTGAAGATCCCACCTATACTTAAACCATCATTGAGTTAAGTCGAGCTGACGACTATAAACTCAGAACTATTTCTTAAAAACTATCTTTCGCTTTTTTTTTTGTCTCGAATAAAGTAGCATGAGGCTATGTTTTTTTTTTCATCTCGCCATGTTCGATTCTAAGTTCGGAATAAACGAGGTTTTTTCCTTGATAGCCGACATGTGAGTTTTGTAGTTTTAACTCTTTGGTTTTCCGTGTCATTGGTTGTATGAAATAAAGTGGCTTAAACTGTTTTTGGATATTCTATATCTAATTACTGCCACATTATTTTATAACTTCCATTGACATATTATTAACGGTTTCGTGGAGTTTCTGTTAGGTTTGCTTTAACAGGTTTTCGCTTGTTTCTCCACGACGTGCTTGGTCTACAACTACATTCTGCATCTACTTGAGAGCCGTTTTCAGAGCTAAGTCTTTTTCTTAAAATCTCATTTTTCTTTGTCATTGGGGACAATGCCAAGTTTAAGTGGGGGGTAGGAGACTTAGCTATGCTATGATGCGTTATAATAAACAATTGAATGAAACGGTGAAAAATGAAAAAATTTGAACAAATGCCAAATTAATTATCTCATACCCATAGAATTGTGAGTTCTTATACATAGAATTGATAGGGAAGGAACCAAGTTGCATGATTACGTGATCAGTTTATACTTATGTGAATGTAAACTTAAGGATATTCATGCCTACTATTGCAAGTAGTTATTTACTATTCGATTACTCAAGTTTGAATCGACGAATACCGCGCAAATTTTAATAACCAAGAATTATGTGTACATTGCGTAGATGATTGGTTATGCAGACTTAGAGTCGATATTTATCTGCTGATGTATTCTTATCTTCTAGCCATCTAAGCGGAGTAATAAGCTTGAGATTTATTTGTGTTTTAACAAAATGTTAAACACTGGGCTTGTAGTAACATTACCAAAGTAGCTTCGCGCTTGTGGTAATATTCAATGCTATTGACCAATCCGTGAAAGGGGATTCTTGCAATGCATAATTTACTTTTAAAGAAAGTTTCTTTCTTGAGATGTGTTAATGCGTGAAGCTATGAAAATGCGAATAAATTCAAAAATTTTAAGAGGCTTTGAGTATTTTTCTCGGTCTCCAAGTCCAAAAACCTTATGGATGACGCTCTTGCTTATTCCACCATGTCTTTACCCATTGCGAGGCTTAAGAAGCGGGAATGCTGATGTTGGTAGGTTAAGACTGCGAAATTAGCATAAACTTTAATCTTGCCACGAATATATAAAACTAAATGCACATGCACACATCACTTCGATTCATGACGAGTAGTGAATAATGGGTACCTTATGAGCATAAGTGGTATGAGTTGACTCGAGTTTCTTGTATAAGTATGATTTGACCACGGGAAATGTTATCTTGGGGAATGACTTATTGATGCTTTGTTCGGGACGATCAAAGTCTATGTGGGGGGTAGTTGATGACGGTCAAATTATACTTGTAAAAGTCATCAACGTTGACCTTAAATCGAGATTAATAATATATTTTTGATATTAAATCACATGTTTATATGGATTATTTAATGTTATGTGATTTATATTATATAATTTGGTATTTATCCATTTATATAATTTGGTATTTATCCGTTTTTATTTAAATATGATTTATTTTGTAGATTGGGATAATTTATGGAGGATAAATGCAAATGGAAGAATTAAATTACAAGATAAATCCAAGAAAATCCGGATGCATAGAAGATAAAGATCGGATAAGCATGACAAGAGCAAGCAAGCCAATCCGAAACTTGAGAGCACACATGCGGCGGCCCTTTCACACGCATAAGCGGGGGCGCATCTTATTTTCTTGAGATCGGCCGGGAGTTATCTCTATTTATTTTGATATTTTGAAGTATATCTCTTAATTAGCTTGAACCCCTATAAATAAAGGCAAGCATTACACACCATATACACTCCAGAATACAAATTCACAACATTGTTTTTATTTTCAATATATGTTTTATTTATTTTATGTTCATTCATTACGGAGTCGTTTGAATCGCCGGTTAGAGATCGTATCGAGGAGTGGGAATCACGCTCGTCTTCGAGGGTAATGTCTACTCTATTATGCAATCTTTATTCGTAGATCTAATTTATTTCGTGATGGAGTAGTCGTTTTGTGTATTGATTTTGTGATGTAGTTAATTTACGAACCCATGTTTATGTAGATCTGAGGCGTAAAAGGCGTTTTCACGAAAAACTGGTTGAGATCCGAGCTTTTCGGGATCGAGCCTATGTCTCGTTGGTAGCAAGATCTGTGATGTTCTTGATTTGTCTCGTGAACGGCCGACCACGCCAGGTTCTCTCGCTTTGTAATTCAAACGAGTAATTAAACCCGATCAACTTAATTATTTGTCATCGTAATTTAACATGAGACCTAAAAAGTGATTGTTACTTAGGACAGAGATTGAATCGGTGTCTAAGAAATACGCCTAACCATAGGAATGTTGCTCGAGATGAGGTTACGGTTTATACCGGCATCCCTAGTTTCGTAATTGTGTCAGAAGTTATATGAGATGGAGACTAAAAATGTGAAGTCACGTAATGGAGACACGATGATCTAGATGGCCTACCCGGAGCTAGATCTATTTTAGGGATGACTCCGTAGTCGAATAATTAATCTTAAATGTCTTGTTTTGTCTCTCGTCGTCAATCTACATAGCATGGGGGAGTAATTACTACTAGCGTTATCAATCCCGTTTGTTAATCATTTATAAAACCTATAAAAATAAGTGTCGTTGTGTCTTTTGTTGGTTTTGTGTTTCTATTGTGTCAATTTTAATTATACGCTATTTGTTGGTCGTAGACCGCCTTTAATTTGCTTTTTAATTTAATAAGTCGTATTTCGTTTAAGCCGAGTCTCTGTGGGATCGACCTCGACTCTATCTAACAATACTACGATTGAACCTAGTTCTCTTGCTAGTGCGTTATTTAGGTATCGAGTATTTTTATTACTTGGACCGTGCATCACAGACCTAACGGTGTACAGAACAAGGCTGAAAGGTCAAAAGGGTTGCATACCCCTTAGGCATGCACCTAAAGTGTCCGGGGCGTGGGCCTAACCCCTCTGAGCATACAAATCATGTTTTAAGTGTGTTTCAAGAAATGTAACATGCATATATGTGTAATGCTTGTTCTTTGTATTTCTGTTAGCAGCGACTCAGCACCACAACTGAGTCCATTTATAGGGAGAAGGTGAGAGCCTCGAAAGCCTTTTGTCTAGGCCATGCAGAATGTTGGTTTAGTAGCCAAAGGTTCTTTTGATAATGTGCTCGGTAGATAATGTAGAATGTCTAGGACTAGATGTTCTTAGGAAGTCTTATACGTGAATGAACCTAGGCAGTTAGATTAAATTTTTAATAAACATAATTTATCTGTCTATAAGCTAAAGCACCTGATTACTGGTGAGGCACGTTTTAACTTTGCAATATGGGCCATACCACACGGACCAATCCGTTCCATATACGGTACTGAAGGATATGTCATGGAGTATACCATCACAATGCAAAGTGTCCTTTGATCATTTTGCAACTTATCCTTGATTGGCCGAGATTTTCTAGTTGGACTAGTAGAAGGGAGTGTGCACTTTAAAACATAATTGATAGTGATTGTGGATCAATACTTGCAATATATTATATCTACATGTTAGTACCGATTCATCTACCACTTACCAAGTACGTAGTACTTACCCTATTTATTTTTGTTTCCCACCCCAAAAGGTGTGGTATAGTGTAAGTTGAGTATGAGTTTGCTTTGGAGCGATTCCTGAAGGAGTTGCATTTAACTTACCTCTCTGTTTATTATATATCTAGTATTGTGGGTATAAATTCTTCTTATCTTTTGTAAAGTTTAAAAAGGATAGTTTGCGGTTCTATTTATCAAGGTTGTAATGGATGTTTTATACATCGACCATTTTGTAAAAGTCGTTAAATGAAGTCCTAGATGTTGAAATAGTGTCCTAAACCCAATCGGTTGGACCGGATCCAACCGGGGCGGATCATTTCTATTATTTCTTTATGTTTATACATATATTAAATGGCTTTTCTGTTGACATATACTTGTTCTTTTAAAGAACCAATTGTGAATTGTTATATGATAACGTCCTTAGTATTAAACTGTGATAGAGAAACCATGATAGGCGATTATGGTTGATGAGATCTCTAATCACTTTAACAAGTTTGATACTTAAATGTCTCTAGGCTGATGTACTATTAAACAGGGCATTGATAGTATGAACAGGCTAGCACGTATTAGATGTCTTCTATCTTTAAGGGCAGGGGTAGATCTCGTCTATCGAAGTGTAGAGACACTTGGAATGTACGTGGACGTGTATTATAGAATGCGTACGTTAGACTGACCCACTTACATTAAGTGTCGCACTATGTGGCAGTTGTGTAATTATCCTTTAGATCGGAGTCTACATGGTATCACGGTGTGGATTGTCATGCTTTGACACTATTGAGGTTTACCCTAGCCACGGGGCGATCATGCAGTAGTGATTGGGTGTGATATTGAAGCATGCACAGTATACATGTTTGGTCTTCTGGAAATCGCGTACCCAATCAGAAGGGGTGAATATCCGAAAGGGCCTTCTTATAAGGAATGTCTTACTCTCGTGAATTTTTGTAAGGTGGAAGTAAATGATATCCAGATTATAAGATACGGTCGTTAATGTTTGACACTCGACGTACGACAGTATGGATATTATTACAGCGATGGGATTGTAACTTACACGGTAACTATTTTACATGAAAGGTAGTAGTCATTGCATTTGACTCTTCCGATTATTGGGAGTCACGGTGTGTTGCTAGACGCTATCCCGTGATCGTTAGACAAGAAGGGCATTTTCGTAATTTTCAATTTGTGTCTATGACCAACATATTCGGAAGCCTATCGGGTCACACACATAAGAACATCTAGCCAAATTAAAATGTGGTTATAGTTGATAACCAAATAAGAAAAGTTTATCTCAAGACTATAAAGGTTATAGTGGTAAATTAATATAGTGGTATTTATTTATTATGAATAAATATAATATTAATTATGTTGATTAATTAAATATACATATATTAGATATGTTTGCCGAAAATTATGTGTATAATGATTCACATTTATTTTGCAAATTAATTAATCATAGTATTATATTAATTGATTTTATATATATATATATATATATATATATATATATATATATATTTGATATGTATGTTAGGCGCCAGTTTCCAAGTACATTAGATGTATTTGGATTGTGCACATTGATTGATAAAATAAATAATATTATCATATATTAATATTAGATATTAATGATTATTGATTTGCATACATGTGTAAATTGATTTATGTTATAAGATAAATATAGTCAATATAAGATATTGACAATATATTGGAAATATTTAATATATGATATTAAATTAAATGAGATAAATCAATCAAGGAGATTTTCCTTATTTTATTGGGAAAATGTTTTCTTCTCCTCCACACCTCTTGGGGCGCCACCTCCTCTATATAAAGGAAGTGCGTGTCAAGCTCTTTTGTACATCACAATTCCAAGAGCTAATAGTTCTTGTGAAAATAGAGAGATTCTTAGGTGAGATTTTGAGAAAGAGAAAAGGTCGGTCTAGCAACCGGATTTTTCTAGTAGCAATCCAATGGTGGATTCCGTTGGGTTGTTCGTGTGGACTAGCGGTAGAGGCCGAACGCTTGGGCGGCTCCGTGCAGAACTACTCTCCTTAGATGGTCAAAGCGTCGATATTTTGGATCAACCAAGGTAACCACCGTCTACTAGCTTATTTGTTTATTGCTTAAACGAAGTCGATCTTGGGTAAAAGGAAATCAAAATTTTGAATTCCGCTGCGTTCCCGCGTAGATTTCCTAACAGTGGTATCGGAGCGAGGTTCGAGCCTGAGCAATAAGCATGTCATTTTGCGTAGTTAATTTTATCGTTTAAATCACGTAATTAAAAGATGAAATATTTTTTATTCAAAAAACGATACACGAAAAGAGAAAAAAAAAAGGGCGGCTTTTGGGGTGCTCGGCCGATCGGCGGCGGCACCCCCACCAGAAATTGCACCGGCGGCGGTGTCTCCCCCTTGGGGCGGTCGACGTCGGCTGGTGCATCTTTTTGGTGGATCCCAAAAAATTTTATTGTGTATTTTGTGTTTCAATATGGTTCATAGTTGTGATTGATATCTCTTTGTTTAGTTCTGTGATGTGGCTAACCAATGGTTCAAATAGTTTGGGCTATTGAGATGCCACATGGCATTAATACAATATTGTCATTTTCAAACTTTGTTTGGAATAGGCCTAGGCCCTTTCCAAATATTTGATTTGGGAAAAGGCCTATGTCTAGGCCACTTCATAAATTTTGATTTTGGAAAGTGGCCAGGCATATGAAATAAAATATTGGCCTTTCCAAATTTTAATTTGGAATAGCCTAGGCCCTTTTCAAATATTTGATTTGTAAAAGGCCTAGGCCTAGGCCACTTCCAAAATTTTGATTTTGGAAAGTGGCCAGGCCTAAACCAAAATTATTTGGCCTTTCCAAATATTTGATTTGAAAAAGGCCTAGGCCCTTTTCAAATACTTGATTTGTAAAAGGCCTAGGCCTAGGCCACTTCCAAAATTTTGATTTTTGAAAGTGGCCAGGCCTAAACTAAATTTGGTTTAGGAAGATGCCTTTTGGTTTAGGAAACCAAATGCATCCCTTTTGATTAGGAATCAAAAGGAAAGAAACAGAAGAGACTTAATTTTAATTTTGATTCATTTTTAGAATATTCTAATTAATTAAAATTGAAATCGGTTTAAAATTAATCGTTAATTTTATTTCGATTAAATCATTTAATTAACTAAATTTTAATTAGTTAATTGATTGGATAAAATTATTTAATAGATTAAATGTTAATTGACTAATTAAGACGCAAGTAGTTAAATTTTAATTTTATCTTTTTCATAAGATGTTATTGTATGGATTAGATATAGTTGATATAATATGATTATATGGACCCGATTGATCATGAACTCGACCGATAGGATAGATGTGAATGATTTAAATTTTTCTGTTGGTTTAAAAATTGTCCTAAGCCGTTATGAATAATGTGACCTAGTTTATTTTCTGTATTTATCCCATTCCCGTTGGCTCCCCCGTGTACGGCGGGTGTATTTATTTTATTAGATAGAATTAAATGTAACAAGAATGGAGCAGAAGACGAAGATCAAAGAAAGAAGAAAATAAAGATCCCATTGGAGAATGGAGCATTAAAGATCCTATTGACGGTTGCAGCTACCTTTAGATTGTGACCCGCGGTTTCGTTAGTTTGTACTCGAAACCGCACCTAGGAAAAGTCCATGATCATACTGGTTACTTTACGCATTTATTTATTTTGTGCTTGTATTTATTTTATATGATACGATAGACGCATGACTATGCACGATCTAGATAAATGTGTATGATGTATGTCTATAGAGATAGATATATTTGATGAGACCGTAATTAAAATTAATTAAGTGAATTAATTTATGTAAATACTTCCACAACAAAAATCAAGTCGAAATATTGTCTCCCAATATTATAGCGACAATGAAGAGTTTTTGTTCGGATCCAACTGATCGGCCCTTGTCGGGAGTTGACCTACCACGGGTATATCGTCGTTATTGAGATATGATCGTATGAGATCTCACAAATATTGGGTTATGACTTGACTAGAGCATTGCGGTGATTGGCCCTCGTCTGGACCGTCTTATTCTAGAGGCAAGGGGTTGACTACCACATAAATATGTGAATTGTCAAAGAGTTGACTAGTCAACGACCAAGAGTCACATATATAGAGATGTGATTGGTAAGTGTTACATACCTTTCGAATTATTCCGGTTGATCGGCCCTCGTCGGGAATCGGGGTAACCAGCACTACAAGAAATTTGGGTTTTGGCAGCGTCATATCCATATAGAAATGTGCGAAAGAATACGCGCAAATTGAATTTTTGCGGCGTGCTTTTATGTATATCTTTGCCGATAAGTATTATTGCAGCGTGCTCCATTTAATATCTTTGCTAAAAGAATTTTAGCGGTTTTACGACGCGTGCTGCGTAAAATACTTTTATATACAGTGGGAAATATACGCTGCGAAAAAAATGGGAAAATACGGCAGCGTAATATATGCATGCAATTAATGAAAAAATTGGCGCATTTTCTATTTTGGTCTCCCGCTCACTCGAAATTTTAGGCATCAAACTAAAATAAGGGGGAGTTGCCCAAAAGGACATAAAAAGTAAAATAATAGGCATTTAGGACACTATTAAATTTTAATTGATAAAAAGGACAAAAACTTTGAAACCTTACCAAATTACCAATGAAAATCCTTATAAGAAGTGTAAAAATGTAAATTAATGGCATTTATATTTTTCACGGTGGGCCCTTGTGTGTTTTATTAGGACCATAATAAAATTTCTGTCAACTAAATTAGTCTATTAAAAACTAATTAGTACTTATTACCAAATAATTTATTAGTCCATCCTTAACGCCCTATTAAGTTGATAAGTAGTCCTTAATTATCAACAAAAAAACCCCTAAAATAATTGCGCTAAGGTTGAAATTTTTTTTATTTCTCACATAATAAAAAACGAGTCATCCTCTCCAACTTGTCGGCTTCCATTTTTTGTTCACCTTGTTTAAGATTCTAGGTCAAATTTAGTGTCTGCAACGGTGAGATCGAACAACAGGAAGATAAATCGAGGTTTATATGTATGATTTCTCAAAATTCTCTACTTGTTCATTGTTTATTTCTTGCTAAAATTTCCGATTTCGGGGTTCCGACTCATGGGTCATTCTTTTGTTTTGGGTAAGTTCCTTATAATTTGCTTGTCCTGTTCTTCTTGGAAAAAATTTTGTTTGTGTTTGCCCACTGGATTCAAGGTTTCAGTGGCAGTGGATTGTCGTGGGAAAAAAGAACATGGCTTCAATTTCTTCGAGGATTTCGTAGGCTGTTGAAGCTGCTGTGGAAGCACATACCGTACACATGATGAAATCAAGTCTACAATACAGGTTCATATAATTTATTTTTCTTTTTTGGACTAAGGGTTAAAACGTGTTGTTTAGTATTTTCACTTTCCATTATATTATCATTCTCAAGGGATCTTAGACTTAATCCACATTTATGCAGGAGCTTGATCCAATTGTAAGAATGTAGAAGCTATATTGTCAGATGAAAGAATGAGAAAGATTTGTATGTATATTACTATATTACAGTTTAGATGATTAATTTATGTTGTTTCTGGAAGATTTATTTTTTGTTTTTCTTTACATTCAACTCTAATGTGCTTTAAGGCAAACGGTTAACATGATTAACAGACTTGCTAATCTGCTCATATGATTGTTTTGAATGCTATTTTCTACCCAGGGTATTAAAAAAACCAAAACCAAAGAAGAAGATAAAACCATCGCAATCGGAAAGGTGAGAACTATTATGATGCCCAGAGAATTGTGTGAAAGGTAGATTATTGTTTTAGCATCATAGTTAAGAAGCAAGCTTATGATGCTTAAATTGAACAATTAATATGCCCATGTCTCCCGTAGTTTGAACATTCATTACCATTTTCTGCCTTTTGCAATGCCTTTCAAGTTTCTCCACTTTTTATGTTTGTTGTTGCAATGCTCTTTTTTTTTCTCATCAAAGCTTTATTTATGGCCCTCAAAGTACATCTTAAAGTCTTTTTGAGGCTATGCTTATAATGTTCTCATCTTCTTTTTACTATAATAGTCGAGGCATTTGGTAGTGGCAAAAACATTTGGTTCTTTTTCAATGTTGGTTGTGATGGCTCTCAGAGGATTTATTCTTTCACGAGGTGAGAATGAAAACATATGATTCTTTGACTGCCTTTGTTTAGCCACTAACTAAAATGAATCATCTAACTCGATGAATGGTTTCTCCCAGGTAGCATCCATGGTTGGTGGCTATGGGAACACTAGTTTTCTCCCTTGATGTACGCACAAAATGAAGCTTCAGGTAATGAATTTCTTGGTCATTCTTGGGATGAGGTGACTAATTATCCATGCTATATCTTGATAGTTCCTTGTGTGTGTGTGTATGCAACGGATCAACATGAACAATTGCAGTAGAAACAATACTTGTCATGTGTTCCTATTGTAGTTGCACAAACATAAGTTCGGTTTTTAGACTCATGTTGAATTCGGTACAATTTTTCATAGCTCCATCAAGATTGTAAGAGCGATTAATCAGCATAGTGCATAGCAATTTTTTACTGCTTTAGGAAACAGTGAGCACAATGGTAAGTGTATGTGGATCATATATTACAAGCTTAAAACATTGTAGCATAATATGCTCTCCTTTTACTAACATGAAGAAATTTTGTTCTTTCTGCAGTTGTTTCATTATGGATTTTTTTTGGCTGTAGATACATTTTTGAATGCATAAGCAAGAAAATTGGTTCCAGAATGTGGGCTCCTTGTAGGTAACTAGCAGCAGTAGATTTCAGTTTTTTTTTTCTTCCTTTGTTTTCATGTGATCTATTTTATGCTAGCTTTAACATCAATTCACTTATTGTAGTTACTCAGAGAATATGTCATTACCTAGAGTATCTGTGTGAAATTAAACTTGCTTGTTTTTCTAAAAGGCTAAGAGTCTGTAATATGTGTGCTTTTGATTGCCTATTTTATTAGAAAAAGCATGTTTCATATGTTACGTATCGTCCCAATATTCTCTAATAATTTAAGGACATTCAAGGTTCTTAGCTTATCCTCTGTTTTGCAAGCACAACTTTCTGAGTATTATTCTTGATATATTGATCTGTAATTGGATCCTTTTCTTGGGCCTTGGCGGTTCATTATGATACTATGCCTTTGCATTGTGTTTTAACAGTGGAACTTAATACTTTCTTTCTCAAGTGTTGCCCGTAGGATTCCACCAAGAAATCCAGTGGTTGTTTATCGATTGAGGTTGTGGTGGCTTATCGCAATCCCAACACTTCACGAATATATTTCTTATCTACAAGCCAAGTAATATACGTGTTCTTATCCATGACATTGTATCGCTGCACACTTATAGACTGATAGTTATGTCCATATCATTTTCCTTTCGATCATCATACGTGGGCCCACAAAACAAATCAAAAGATTTGTTATTTTGATGTTTTCTTCACTTTCTAACTAGGCATTTTCTGTGAACTTATTGGATTATTTAGTGAAACTCTATTTAGCATATTTTTAATAGATTAGTTAATGACTTGATACTTGAGAGCATAGAAAAATAGTTGCATTTGGATTGAAAGTCACAGCATAGCATGTTATTATTCTTTTGATTGACATCATCGCTCGTAATAACGAGGCGTAAACACCGGCTTGATTGTCATATATCAAATGGATAGACATGATGCAATTGTCTTTAATAGAAAGGAATTGATACATGTCAGTGATTGGTTGGTTTACAACTAAAAGGGCTTTGCTTACTAGAAATCAATATATCAATTGACATTGTTACATTCAAGGACTGATTATCTTTAGATTGTTCGCAATTTAAGGCATTGACAAGTGCTAATTTTTAATGATTGATTGGTGCAGAGTTGGTTTTATATCGTTTCTGATGACTGCTACTCAAAGTTGGTTTAATACCATTGGTGATGATTGATGAACACGGGGTATGTTTTGTGTAGACTAATTCTTTTATCGTATTGTCATAATTCTTTATAAAATTATTAGGATTTAGAAGGATCATGATATGCGGAGGCAAATTTATGTCTTAATGTATTTTCTACTTCTTCCAATCTGTTGGATTTTGTAATTCTATTGTTGTGGTATTCAGTGGTGTATTATTGAAAAAATTTTGTGTATTAAGTTTTGTATTATGCAAATGATGTTGTTTTATTTATGTAAGCATGAGTTCTTGTATTGGGTAAATATTATTATTTTTTTAAATAAAAACTTATCTGCAGTGCACTTTAGTATGCTACCATTAATAAATCTATGGTAATATAACATTCATTTTGGCGTCATGCTAGGTAAGCTGCTAATAATATCATGTGCCGCGTGGAAAGTAAGCTGTTGATACTAGTATTAGCAGCGTGCAACTGATGCCGCATAATGCATTAACTTTTAGCAACTTTGAACTTTTCAACGCGCAATGTGTGCTGCCAATAGCTGTTTTGCATGCCGTGAAAAGTCATTTTTGTTGTAGTGCAGATGAGATCTTGACCACTAAAGAATTTTGAAAGATTCTTGAAAGTCAATTGGGAGTAGTTGACTAGTAGGAGCAAAATCATAAATCAAAAGACCCTTTTTGATTTTGCGTGTATAAACAACAACACTTTTATTTTCATTTTTATGTTGTAGTTTTAGCAAACTTTATGTTTATGTATTATTCTCGATTAGTAAAACCAAATTATGACTGTTACCTTTTGAGAAACGTTCTCAAGTATGGTTAAGTAATTTAATCCTTTTAAAATAAGCAACGACACGAGCAATCCCGTTATAGTAGTTAGAGACAAGGAGACTACATATTTGATGATGTACTCCAAGGCTTTAATTATTGATGAAAGCGGAAGCTCATAATATGATTAAATCATTTGAAATAAGTTTCAACAAATTAGTCATATATTGGATACGATCCAAGATGATCATTCTGTCATACGATGACAATTAATTCAAATGCTGGATAAGAATGATCACATCTAATTTTCGAAAGGTTGTTTTCAAATTGTAAGAATTAAGTATCGACTTAATTCTATCATTGCTTAAAGGTTAATTAAATATTCAATGTTCGAATACGATTCAAAAGGTTAAATAAACTTTAGATTTTCTTTATGGAAGGAAATTAAAGACATAGCTCTTGTGATCTTTCTTAAGTCTTATGAAGACTACATTAAGAAATATTTACAAGTGCTTAAAGGATTGAAAGGGAAGTTAGGGTATGTGCTTAAATAGAGAACTTATTGAAGTTTCTATTCTAGGCAAGTGAGTTGAGATAAATCTATCTAAGTTCAAAGTCGACTCTAAGATATATGCTATCTTATGAGTGTGATTAAATTAGAAAGATCGAATACAGATATGGAAGGTGAAACAAACGTTGTAACACTTACCATATTCTGGATCTAGTAAACTGATAAGGGAACTAAATAAATGGTATTATGTTCTAGTTCTTATGATGAACATACTTTCAGTTATTTGTTAGGATTTAGTAGACATATTCAATTGTAAGGAATAAATATTATTCCGATAAAGTTGAAAGGTCACCGAATCTAACATACTAGATTGATATCACTATATAGTTGATATAGGTGATGAAATCTCAACCAAATATTAGTATGGCTGTTATCCTTAATATTTGTGGTTGTTTTAGACATGGTCTCTCTAGAAGGGAAGCGTGTATTTAAACGCCATTCTGATGATGTTGACCATATGATTATGAATCATGTGGGTTATACGTATCTTATCCAAAGAGGACTAAAATACCCTTTTAAGAAAAGGTTATAAATTCTAGAAAAATTGTCTAAAGCCTAAACATACCGATGTTTGTTGGCTTATGACAATTAATGTCACAAATAATTGTTTATTACTCTCTATGACTATTTATAGAAATAGTTGAACATTCTTAGTGATTCGAAAGCCCGAAAAGTTCGAGCTGGCACGAATTTGAGATTTATGAACTACTTAGGAATTAATCTTCAATTGGATTGAAGTAATTAATACATGAAGGTTGTTTTAGAAGTTGTCTGAAATAGAATGAGATTCTCCTTTGAAGGATACCATCTTTGGGATACGCAATTAGATTATGTTCCCAAAATGGAAACAACACTTTACATGATAAAGGTGTGACGCAAGCCATGCGAAGTATCCCTTACCCGTTTTGGGATAGTGCCCTTATACTTAACCGAGTTTCGAAGAATAAAAGTTGAATAAAATTCCATATTAGATATGGAAGAGGATAATGTCAAATCTATCTTAACCGATGATTTGAAGTTGTCATAGGCAGAGTCAGAAAGGCTTGGAGCCTAGTACTGATGATTGTCAATTTACACCATTAATTATCTAATTATTACCCCCGATTCTAGCTTAAATGGGCTTTAAGTGGTTAATAATTAGTCGTCTCGTGCATAAATTATACCCGAACCGAGTTACGACTGGTTATTATGTAATTAGCCATTTTATTATATTATTTGATATTACAAGCCTTGTTTTATGGTTTATTTATAGTGGGCTTGATTTGGAAGCGATTGGAATGGACTTCGGAGGAGAAAAATGCACGGAAACGGACCAGGCGAAGCAAAAAACGGCCCGGACGAATCCTTAGGCTTGCTGGCAGTGAGCCTTACTCTGGCTGCCAGCGAGTTGACTAAATTGTCCCTGCTTCTCCAGACGCGTTTTCTATCTCGTTAGGGTTTAGGATTTACGAATTAGGTCGGCTGACAGCTATTCTAAGTCGGTTTTACAGCCTATATAATCTCCCTTTCATTAGTCACTTTGTACACATCGACTCATAACACAAATTATAAGTTTTTCAGAGCAGTTTTAGTACAAATTTCCAGCAGCAATAATGTGAGTTATTTGTATTCACTTGTTCTTTCTTCTATGTTGTAATTAATCCCCCCAATTATTGTTTATCATTTGAGGTTGTTCCTTCTTCACCGAACGATGTAGATCTAAGGATACGATATGAGGCAGTGGGGATTCCTTGTCTATAAGGATCCACACGCCAAGATCTGTTATCTGGTGACCTATAGATGACTTTGGTATGATCGACATTCATGTTTCTAGTAGATATATATAATTGTTTTATGAATCTCTATTTTATCCGTTACGTATATAGAAACGCTAAGATTTAGGTTTTCTCCACGTCAATCTAGCCACATCTTTATGGTGTGATTGTCCACCTATAATTTCTTATCTTAGTAGGTATGGCTACGGCTACGTTGCTCGTCTGTTTTAATTAGCGTATGATTAGAAAATACCAATATAAGGCTCATAGGTCGGCTTATGAATTGATCATCCTGGACTTTCAGCGAGATCTAGATATGTTCTGTATTAGGGAATTGAGCTCACCTAGTTATACATAAATGGTAGATTAACATGAGACCGTGCAGGTAATTGTTAATGGGACAGAGACTGATGTGATCACTTAGGAAGTACGCCTAACCACAGGAATGTTGCCTAGGTGAGGAATACTGTTAATATCGGCATCCCTAGTTTTGTAAGCGTGCGAGTTATATGAGATGGAGACCTCACTGGCGAAGTCACGTAATGCAAAGATGTTGATCTAGATGGCTTAACCAGAGCTAGATCTTGTTTAGGGGATGACTCCCGTAGCCCATATAAAATAGATACGAATCGGATTAATAGTTGTCGAGTCTAGCTTAGTTATATAGAATCTCTAGATCCAAATGATAACATAATAATTGGGGAGGTTAATTACGTTGTTTATGTGTTGTGTCGAGTCGAGTCCTTTATCTTTCATGTCTTTCGTTGGTCGTTGATCGTCTTTGTGTCCTTGATATGACTAATTAATTGTTTGTATATAAATGATCCACAATTGATTCCCTGTGGGATCGACCTTGATTCGCTATAGCTATACTACGATGGACCTAGTCCTCTTGCTAGTATTGGTTTATGGTGGTCAAGTATTTTATTATCACTTGATCTTGTCATCAAGTTTTTGGTGCCGTTACCGGGAATTTTATATATAAATAATTTTTTATTCATGTCAAGTTTTCCATTTTAGAGTCCGTTTTTACATTTTTGAGTCCCTCTGGTTGTCTGTAAGTTGTGAAAATTCCAGATTCTGGAGAGCCTGTTTCTCTCCCAGCGAGGGTATCACTCATTTTTTGAAGCCGCCATACTTTTCTGGGATTTCGTGTGTCTGTTTATCTCCATATGTTTAATCCGTAGGTCTGATAGCAGCATGGGAAACCATGTTAAAGTCAGTCTACGGTCTGTTTGTTTTTTGTTTTTCTTCTGTTTGCAGAAACTAGGGAAGCAATAATCTGCGTCAGTAGTTTTTTGTGGGCGCTAAGAAAAGAACCCAGCAACATGTGGAACTGTGAATCTACGATGGGAAGAGCGATGGAAGAAACACATTTAAAGCACCAAGATGGCTCCGAGAAAATAAAATAACAATTAAAAGGCTTGAATTCTTCGTGGTATAGTGTTGAAGGCAAGGTACTACCTTTTTTTGCTTATGTTTTACTATCTTTTGGTTTTTTGAACATAAGTTAGCCTATACATGAACTTGAGTATGAATCTTAGCCCGGAGTTGGTTTGTTTGATTAATTTTATTAGTGTGGAAGGTTCTGCCCCAAATCTGTCTCATCTAGAGGGTGTAAGGAAACATGTAGTAGTTTAAGGAAGCAGTGAATAAAGAGTTCCTCGTAGTTCTGTCAAAATCTCGTTGTCCTATGCATCAGATTGCTTCTAGTGGCGACGGGAGCAACAATTTGTGTAGTTTTAAGAATTCTCAATCAAAAGAAGACGTTGAGTTTTGAGAGAGCATAATGAAGCAGCATTATAGAGGATGTGATTAAAATGGGTCCCTAGGACTAAATCTTCTTAGAATTCACTAGTTCTTAAAACGAGAGCCGAGGTAAGAGTTTTGTATAAATGGTATGGATAGATGTCGTTTCCTAGGTCTCACAACCAAGGGAAGGGTATTAATCCGCAAAAGCGACGAGCCCACCTCTTATAGTGCTCAAAGGGTCAAAGTGTGGCGAGCTATGAAGGATGACTGACAAGGATAATTTTTGGAAAGTCGAGCCGAGGACTTTAAACTCAGAACTATTTCTTTAAAACCCTTAGGATTTCTTTTTAGTTTTTTAAGTTTTGTTTTTTTTGAGTCAAATAAGAGTAACGTGACATGTGTTGAGGTTTTTTATTTGCCATGTTCCGATGGCCATTAGGCTAAGGATGTGCAAAACTTTTTTACTCAATATAGGCCACGTGAAGTAGAGTTCCGTAGGAGAGTCGAGAAATTGCTAAAGAAAAGGAAATTTAGCAATCAACCTTACGATGGAAGCACTAAGAGAACTTGAGAATTACTGAAAATGTAGCAGAGAATGATTGGTGCGAACAAGAACGCTTTTTGGTCAACTCCCAAAAATTTTTAGAATGGCGATCCGAGTGAAAATCCAAAGTTGTGTGCAATTTGTTCTGCAACTACCCTTATCCTTTCCTTTATACCTTTTCACCCTTTAACCTTTTCTATTCTCTCACCAATCTGCCTAACAATTCACATTTCTAACCATTCTTTCATCCCCTCTCTTTCTTTCCATCTATTTCATTCTCCCGCCTTAACCGAATCCCTTCACCAATACCTACCCAATCCCATATTCCAAAACAATTTCCACCCACCCAGAACACAATTTATGCCCCATCCCTATATTATCTTTTCTTACCATCTTTATGTATATCTTTTTCTAAACCCGTCATACTCTCAACCTCCATTTTGTTTACAAAATACCCTTGTGTTGTGGAATTAGAAATATTGCTAAGTTTTATTGATTATCTTTTATCATTTTGGTTTTCATGATCCTAGATGGGGTACGTGTAGCTTTGAACCTAGCTAGATTTTATAAGTTTTTGGTTCGATCGAAATTCTACTTATCTTTCTACCGGAAGTTTTAAATTTCACTTTTTTCTGACCCTTCCGGCACATATAAATGATGAGTTTTGTTCTAAAATATCACACCGATCTGACCTTGTTGATGATGTTGAGACCTTCTACGTGATAAATTGGGTGATTAGTAATTTCGAGGAGAAGCTACATCTCCCTAAGTTGTTGATATCCAATCAATACGTGAAGTGTCTGTGCTAAGTATCTGATTTTATCTCTAGCCTATAGGTCACATTCAATCTGTTATTCCTTACCAAGTTTCTCTTTAACACTGGTTTGAATACCTTGTCGATCCAGTCCACCTCGTGTTTTTCCACATGGGGGTTTGATCTTTGTCTTCTCCACCTGGTTTCAAGATTATTTTTGTGGTGGAGGATATCGATGCAGACTATCTTCTTTTGTTGATTGTTTATTTTTCTTTCTATTTAGTATTTTTCTTTTTGAGTCCGTATATCCTTTATCTTATTCGTTTTAGTAATTCGTGTCTGAACGAGTAGTTTTAATGCTATAAAGTAAACATTATGAGGGCTTAAACATCGGTTTGAGGTTTATGTTATTCCTTTTACTGCCTCTTTTCGATTATTACTTTTTATGGGCTAACGATGTAACGAGTTTTGAGATTTGTTAAAGATTTGTTTTGCTGCGATATATCTCTTGTTAATTCCACGGTCTATCTATGTGCCCCGAAGTTCATCGACTTGTTCCACTACCGCACTTGACCGAAGCTAAGTTCTTATCTTTATTTTATTTTATAGTCACTTAGCTTTTCCGTATATCAAATAATTAATAAATGCCTAAATTTAAAATTTTAAGCAAGAATCACATTTCCTTTTGTGAAAACCGAGCATGTATAGATAATGAAAGAAGCTCTTAAGCATAATTATAACTTATTTTTGCCATGCTATCTTCAGAATTGTTTAGTAAATATCATATCATGCTGTGTGAGTAGTTTTGTATTAAACATATATTTTGTCGTGGAATCAACCTATTTAAGCACGTATAACTTGAATGCTAAGTCTGAAAGGTTAGATAAGAAATTATTTTTTCCGGAAGGTTTAAATAGGAACTACTTGACTTTGTGATTACTTCTTCTTGTCATACATCCGATAAGGCTAATATCGATGATAGTGAAGCAAAAACCCGGCAAGAAAAAAAAACGATTTGGTTTATAAAAAAAAGAAAAAAAAACAAAAAGAGTTAATAAAGTAAAACGTGAGGAATAATATGAGCATTTAGGTTAGAGACTGCTAAACCGACGGAGCATAAGATGAACGGCTATAAAACAAGGCAGTAGGGTAGCAAGTTCGTGGAGATTTGAAGGTAGTTGCTTGCTAGACACCCACCATTGCAAGTTGCTGTCCCTAGAATCTACGCGGCCCTGGCAAAGAAACAAACGTGAACTGAGAAAAAGTTTCTTGGTTTCCAAATCCGCCCCGCTTCACTAGAATCTGGTATTACACCTGTATTATTTGTTAACGATAAGGAGGCGTCACAAAGTTTTGAGTGGTGAAAGTTGCATCTAGAGGACATTATAATTTGAATCTCTCTATTTCGAATACTCTGCATGACAGTTATATCACACACACGTTGATTCAAGGATGAAATAATGGTTAATGCCTAACTGACAAACGTGTTTGCTATTTTATTTACTTTGGAATTTTGAATGAGCCTGCTATCAATTAGTAAATTACGTTTCGGTGGTTCTTTCGCCTTCTGTGTTTGCTCGGGACGATCAAAGGCTAAGTGGGGGGTAGTTGATGATGGTCAATTTACACCGTTAATTATCTAATTATTACCCCCAATTCTAGCTTAAATGGGCTTTAAGTGGTTAATAATTAGTCGTCTCATGCATGAATTAAAACCGAACCGAGTTACGACTCGTTATTATGTAATTAGCCATTTTATTATATTATTTGATATTACAAGCCTTGTTTTATGGTTTATTTATAGTGGGCTTGATTTGGAAGCGATTGGAATGGACTTTGGAGGGAAAAATGCACGTAAACGGACCAGCGAAGCGTAAAACGACCGGGCGAATCCTCAAGCTCATTGGCAATGAGCCTCGCTCCTGGCTGCCAGCGAGTTGACTAAATTGTCCCTGCTTCTCCAGACGCATTTTCTATCTCGTTATGGTTTAGGATTTATGAATTAGGTCGGCTGACGGCTATTCTAAGTCGGTTTTACAGCCTATATAAACTCCCTTTCATTAGTCTTTTTACACATCGACTCATAACACAAATTATAAGTTTTTCAGAGCAGTTTTAGTACAAATTTCAAGTAGCAATAATGTGAGTTATTTGTTTTCACTTGTTCTTTCTTCTATGTTGTAATTAATCCCCCCAATTATTGTTTATCGTTTGAGGTTGTTCGTTCTTCACCGAACAATATAGATCTAAGGATACGATATGAGGCAGTGAGGATTCCTTGTCTATAAGGATCCACACGCCCAGATCTGTTATCCGGTGACCTATAGATGACTTTGGTATGATCGACAATCGTGTTTCTAGTAGATATATAAAATTGCTTTATGAATCTCTATTTTATCCGTTACGTATATAGAAACGCTAAGATTTAGGTTTTCGCCGCGTCAATCTAGGCACATCTTTATGGTGTGATTGTCCACCTAGAATTTCTTATCTTAGTAGGTATGGATACGGCTATGTTTCTCGTCTGTTTTAATTAGCGTATTATTAGAAAATACCAATATAGGGCTCCTAGGTTGGCCCATGAATTGATCTTCCGGGACTTTCAGCGAGATCTAGATCTGCTGCTCAGACAGGAATTGAGCTCACCTAGTTATACGTAAATCGTAGATTAACATGAGTCCGTGCAGGTAATTGTTAATAGGACAGAGACTGATGCGATCACTTAGGAAGTACGCCTAACCATAGGAATGTTGCCTAGGTATGGAATACGGTTAATATCGGCATCCCTAGTTTTGTAAGCATGCGAGTTATATGAGATGGAGGCCTACGATGTGAAGTCATGTAATGTAGCATAGTGATCTAGATGGCCTAACCGGAGCTAGATCTAGTTTAGGGGATGACTCCCGTAGCCAATATAAAATAGATACGAATCGGATTAATAGTTGTCGAGTCTAGCTTAGTTATATAGAATCACTAGATCCAAACGATTACATAATAATTGAGGAGGTTAATTACGTTGTTTTTGTGTTGTGTCGAGTCGAGTCCTTTATCTTTCATGTCTTTCGTTGGTCATAGACCGCCTTTGTGTCCTTGATATGAATAATTAGTTGTTTGTATATTAATGATCCACAATTGGTTCCCTGTGGGATCGACCTTGATTCACTATAGCTATACTATGATGGACCTAGTCCTCTTGCTAGTATTGGTTTATGGTGGTCAAGTATTTTATTATCACTTGATCTTGTCATCAAGTACGACATATGCAACTTTGTGGAATGTCTTAGCTAGCACGCCCGAGATTATTTACTTGTCCATGGAGCAAAATGTTTGTCTCCAAACATAATGTCTTCTAGAGGAAGTCTTTCTTCCAAAAGAAACAGTGGGAGTAAATAAGATCTCAAAAGAGTTTGAGAACCACAAAGATATATTCAACCATTGTGTTGGACTTATTTCTTAGTTTTGATGATGAGTGCCATACTAGCTGTTATAGTGCAAAGGCAAAAAGATGTCTAGATCAAATGTATAGGTTTATTAGAGTTTGATTCATAAATAGGTTTGATCAAACAAGCATCAGAAAGTGGTCATGATTGATATCGCAGATGGTCAGGTCAAGTAGGGTAGATAGGTCAGTAGACTAGTCTTGAACATGCTGAAGACTGAAGACTGAAGGCTGAGGGTTCAAACTCAGTAAATGAAGGCTAAGGGATCAAACTTAGTAATTTAAGTCAAGGATATGGAATCAGCATTTAGGCAAGTCTGTGATGACCTAGACTGATTACATATACCTTATATAGAAGGTCTAAGTTCCACAAGTTGGATGATGTTTGGAACTTAGTTATAATTAAAATGGTGTAATCTAACTTCACAATTAAAAGTTAGATAAAAGGAATCAGCTGCATTGTATTTTATACACAGAAATATCATGATCAGCAGACTGATTGAAACTTCAGCAGACTGATGAACCTGCTGATATATACCTCGATTAATTCAAGATTATTTTTGAAGATTACATGGATAAGGACAGCCAACTACCTCTGATTTGATCAAACAAATCAGTGGTTAGTATTAAAAGAACGTTGGGATGATTCAGGACTTTATCCAATGGACACAAGTCAAAGGGTGGACAGACTGCACTGTCAAAAAGGAATTCTGACAGTGTCAGTCCTATGAATAGTGACAGAATGCAAATCAGATGGGACAAAAACAAGGAACGGTTACATTTGAAATTCAAATACAAGTCACATGCATTCTTGCCTATAAATAGAAGACTTACAACTCAGAAAAAGATGATGAATTTTGGAAAAACTTTAAGTGTTAATACTGAGCTGAAAAACACCCTTTGAACTTCTTTGAGCATAAAGTTCTTTGATCTAGTAAATTTCTTCAAGTGCATTCTCAGTATTCAAGCCGCATCAAGACTACACACTTGAAGGCGCAAAGTGATTACATCATCCTAATCAAGTCTTTGAATCGAATCATTTACTTGATTCAATCTTTATTTCATAAAGAACCTGCTGAAGACAGTGAAGCATCTGTTGGGTGTGAAAGACTGTTGTTTGTGGTGGAGCTGGTGAAGAGGCAATCCTACCCTTCAAGGACCAGTGGAAGACTCAGGAGCAAACAATCCTACTGCTCCCGCCAGAGTTTGTGAAGCCATAGTTATTGGTGAAGGACAAACAACTTAGGAATCTTTGTAACACTACATCAAAGATCTCTAGTGAATTTCCTCCAACATCACAGGAGAAGAGTGGACTGACAGGATTACATCACCTGGAACCACTATAAAATCTGCCTACTTACTTTCAGCATTTACTTTCTACTCTTAGTTTATTTCATTCATCAACCTATTGAATCTAGCAACTGAAATCACACACTTGCACTACTGAGTATCTAATACTTAGTATCATATTTAACAACAAGTACTAAGGCTTAATTTTGATTTAATTCCGCTGCACAAATTCAAGCAAACTAAATCTGTCATGAGACTCATTGTTTATCAAAGGCTTATCGAGGTATCGCAGACTCTGAAGTATCAAAGCAGTTTGAAGTTGCAGAATTTGTTAACTCCAATGTTTTAAGTGTTAAGTTTATTCACTCACCCCCCCCCCCCCTCTAAACTTAACCAAAGCCTTTTCAAGGGACCAACAATTGGTATCGGAGCAGTGCTTCTGTTCTGAAGTAATCCTACTTGTTGTGCTTGTGAAAATTCTTTAAAACTTTCTTTCAATTTACAGATTTTCTAAGACTTGCATCATGGACAACACACAGTATGCTAGAACTATGTTGATGTGTTCTCTTGATAGATTTGATGAGTATAAACGTCGAATGCAGGCATACCTTGCTGCTACTCATGATGAGATGATGGATGTACTAACTGATGGACCACTGGAGATTACAAAGGCAGTAACAGTGGGTGACACAACTGAGTACATTCCTAAACCAAAAAGAGAATGGAATGCAGAAGACAGAAAAAGAGCAAACCTCAACAACATTGCTATTGATATCATTTACAGAACCTTGGATAGTAATATGTACATGAAGGTTAAAGATTGCAAGACTGCAAAGGAACTTTGGGACAAGATTCACTTGATCTGTGAAGGCACTGATGCAATAAAGAAGAACAAAATCAGTGTGGCCAGAAAGAGGTTTCAAAAGTTCAAGATGCTGCCAAATGAAACCATTGAGCAAATGGAGTCAAGATTCAATGCAATCTTGGATGAACTTACCCTGCTGAGTGTAAGTTATTCAAAAGAAGAAATAAACACCAAAATCTTGGAAGCTCTACCTGCAAAAGATGTTTGGAAGATGAAGATGACTGCAATTGAAGAAATGAGAAAATTGCATGAAAAAGACACCTTCAAGTTGTTTTCAGATCTCAAGGCTTATGAATTTAGCAAAAAACTTGTACCTGAGACTGAAAAGGAAGAGCCAAAGACCACTGCATTGGCTGCTTCACATCATGAAGAAACATCAGGAGGACAGGATGATCTGTTGGATGAAATGCAAGAGCAGATTGCCCTACTGAGCAAGAAAATCAGAATGATGAAGACTGGAAAGGCCCCTTCAAGAAATTTCACAAAGAGGCCTACTGAAAGAAGGAAAGAAGAACCAAAGAAAGACAATGACTATCTCTGTGCTTTCATTGCAAGAAACCAGGGCACTTCAAACTGATCGTCCACGAGTTAAAACAAGGCAAGGAACCAGATTATCTTTGTTTCAAGCTGCAAGAAGCCTGGACATTTTAGACCGATTGTCGGACACTCATCAAGACCAAGAGTCAACAGAGAAGACATGGCAAGAAGGCTATGGTTGCTGAAGATGAATAAGGGTATGAAGTGGAATCTGAAAAAGGAAATGAATCAGATGACACAAAGACCAAGTTGCCGATGATATGGAGGATTATGCTTTGATGGCCAATATGGATGAAAGCGAGGAGGTATACACATCTCTGTATCTATCAACACTCTCTTTGGAAGTGATTGTGAATCAACATGTGGTTCAAATCCTAGAAATTTCGACAACAATGAGACTTTGGATGCCATCCTTAATCAAGCGAGGATAATACAATCTGGTTATGAGGTTGTGAAGGTGAAAAGAAGCTCTTGAATTGGAAGTTGGAAGATTGAAAGCTGAATTAAGGGTTCTCAAAGGTAAGGAAAAGATGTTGGGACAGAATCAGAATAAGTCTGCTGAACATCCAGCAGCCTCTGAATCTGCTGAACCATCTTGTTCCACAACTGCATACAAATCAGGAAAGCCTTATGGGGATAGAACAGGGCTTGGATTTGGAACTCAGCAATCTAACAAGAGTGGATCCAGTAAGGTTATTGAACCTAGTTCCAGAATTGGTCCTAAGTTTGTACCTGCACTAGATCCAATTCCCAGTAAGGTTGCTGAGGTAGTTAAACCAAATGAGAATGCTTCAAAGAAGCAAAATCAGAAGTCAAGGAAGTCAACGACTCCTAATAAAAGAGTAAATCTAAAAATAGGATTTGTTGTGCCTTCTAAGCCTCTCTTGATAGCGGCACTGCTACCAAGTCTCTTTGGACCACGAAGGGTAAGAGCAGAAATATTCCAAGGATAAGAATCCTAAACCCAAAAATGTTAATCATTCAAGGGATACTTATCTCGTGGGGAAAGGTAGATTGTTCCCTCATTGATGATGATTGGAATATTCTCGCATCTAATGCTAGAAAGCTTGATAAGTATAACTATCTTTGCTAGAGGTAAAACCTAGACAATGGGATCAAGCAGAGGACTTATACAAGACCTCAGCAGACTCCATACTACAGGGCTGTTTCTAACAGACAGCAAGCAAATGGTTATGCAAATGTTTCTAACACCAAGAATCACTTCAAACAGCATTATAAACCAAAAGGCCAGAAAACATATATGATTCCTACACAACCTACTGTTAGAACTTATGGATGTGTGGAATACATGTATGAATCAAAGTATGAACAAAATTATGACACATTTAGGAGAAGACCTTATGGTGACATGCCAAGGGTCATGCTTACCACTGACCATTATGGACCCAAACAGGTTTGGGTACCTAAAATGCATTAACTTTGTTTTGTAGGGTGTCCGGTACTTTTGTGGTGGATGTTCCGGACACATGACAAAGAATAAGCAGCATCTGTCAAACTTTATGGCAAAAGATGGTTCAAGGGTGAATTTTGGCAACAAGAATACACTGGATATACAAGAGGATATGGCACACTTATCGAGAAATGGACTTACAATCAAGAATGTTGCTTATGTGGAAGGATGGACTACAACTTTGCCGAGCATTGGACAATTTCGTGACAAGGGATACAAGGTCACTTTTGACAAAAACAATCGTATCTTGTCATTAGTGAAAGAGGTGATCAAGTTGTACTTCTTTGGTAGAAGACAAATGAACATGTATGTTGTTGATTGGTCTCACTGTAGCCTTCAGAAACTCTGCTGATTGTGCATACCAAATCGTAACTCAATTGGTTATGGCACAAGAAGTTGAATCACTTAAACTTTGATGATATTAATCAGTTGGTGAAGAAGAAGCTAGTGATTGGTTTACCTGAGATCACATTCAAGAAGGATGCTATATGTGATGCATGTCAAACAGGTAAGTAACAGATAAAGTCAAGTTTCAAATCAAAGACTAAACAATCAACTAATAGAGTGTTGGAGCCGATGCATATGGATCTTTTGGACCAATAACTCCAACAAGTGTAACAGAAAGAAGTACACCTTAGTGGTTGTGGATGATTACTCTCAGTACACTTGGGTGATATTTTTGAACAAGAAAAGTGAAACACTTCAAAGCATGCCTAATCTTTTGAAGAGATTACAAAATGAGAAAAGTTTAACAATAATAAAGATAAGATCGGATCAGGTACTTGAATTTCTCAACAAAGTTATAAGAGAATATTATGAATGAGAATGGTGTACTACATCAACTAGTGCTTCTTTGGTACACCTCAAACAAAATGGGGTTCTTTGAAAGAAGAAAAGCAGAACTTTAAAGGAAGCGGGAAGAACAATGATTTGTGAAGCATGGCTACTGAAAGATATTAAATTTGAAGCGATAAATACTGACATGCTATACACAAAAGCAGAACATCAATAAACAAGAAAGTGTGAAGACACCTTATGAGGTTTGGAATGGAAGGAAACCTAACGTATCTTACTTCCATCCATTTGGAAGCAAATGTTTTATTCTAAATCATAAAGTTCATTTGAAAACATTCCAACCAAAATCAGATGAAGGAATTTTCTTGGGATATTCTTGATCAGAGAGCTTTTCAGGTAGTCTTGAACAAGAGGTCATTGAAACATGAAGAAATGATCCATGTTGTGTTTGATGAACCTAAGTTTCTTGGTATGGAAGATGAAGATTGTGGACTCTTTGAGAATCAACAAGTCATCGATCCAGATTGTGTTGAAGTCTTGGAAAGATTCAATGACTTGAAAGTTTCGACATCCCTGCTTGAACACCCACGATAATGTTCTTGATGCAACAACCGAAGCAGTTCAAGGATCTGCTTGATCCCTGTAGAAGAAGCTACAATGAGACCTCATGAAGATGATGTTCACGAAAATCAAAATAACCAAAATCCACAATGGTTAAGGAATCACCTCTTTGAACAAGTTATTGGCAATGTACAAACAAGGTGTGAGAACTAGAAGACAACCTGGAAGCTATGTTTACTTGTTTTCTATCTCAAATGGAACCTAAAGTTGTTGAAGAAGCAATTTCAGATCCAGATTGGATAATTGCTATGCAAGAGGAATTAAATGAATTTGAAAGAAATCAAGTTTGGACACTAGTTGATAGGCCAAATCATGCAAATATCATTGGTACTAAGTGGGTATCTGAGAAATAAACTTGATGAATCTGGTACAATTGTGAGGAATAAGGCCAGACTAGTTGCAAAAGGCTATTCTCAAGCTGAAGGAATAGATTTTGATGAAACTTATGCACCTGTTGCAAGATTGGAAGCTATCAGATTATTCTTGGCACATGCTGCATACAAAGTATATCAAATGGATGTCAAGAGTGCATTTTTGAATGGCATTCTAGAGGAGGAAGTGTATGTTCAGCAACCTCCTGGATTTGAAGTTAAAGATCAAGAAGATAAAGTGTATAGACTCAACAAAGCACTTTATGGATTGAAACAAGCACCAAGAGCATGGTATGAGACTCTATCTCAATTCTTGGTGGACAATGGTTTTACAAAAGGCACCATTGACAAGACACTTTTCAGAATCAGTGAAGGGGACAGCACCCTGCTGGTACAAATTTATGTGGATGACATAATATTTGGCTCTGAAAATGATTTACTTTGTGAAAAGTTTGCAAATCTAATGAAGAGTAAATTCCAAATGAGTATGATGGGAGAAATGAACTACTTTTTGGGATTGCAAGTTAAACAGATGAAAGATGGAATCTTCATTCATCAAACCAAATATACCAAGGAGTTGCTGAAGAAGTTTGGTATGGAAAACAGCACTAAGAATTCAACTCCTATGAGTACTAACATCAGATTGGATGAAGATAAAGAAGGCAAAGATGTTGACCAGACCTTATACAGAAGGATGATACGCAGCATCTGCTCAGACTAATCGCCACAGACTGATATATCCTTTCTTTGTAGGTGTTTGTGCAAGATTTCAATCTAAACCTAAAGAAAGTCATTTAGGTGCGATCAAGAGAATTCTCAAATATCTAAAAGAGACTTTGGGAGTAGGGATATGGTATTCCAAGGAAGGAAGCTACAAAGTGATATCCTACTCAGATTCTGATTATGCTGGTTGCAAGATTGATAGAAAAAGCACCTCAGGAACACATCGGTTAATGGGAAATAGACTGGTTTCTGGTTTAGCAAGAAAGCAATTCTATATCAACTTCCCTTCTTGAAAATTGAATACATTCTTTGTTGGAAGTTCTTTGTGCACAAGTACTATCGCTAAGACAACAATTAAGGGATTATGGAATTGAAGAAAAGGAAATTCCAATTATGTGTGATAACACAAGTGCAATTGCAATCATAGAAAATCCTGTTTTGCACTCAAGAACCAAGCATATTGATGTGAGACATCATTTTATAAGAGATCATGTTGAAAAGAAAGATGTGGTGGTTCTATACATCCCTACTGAAGATCAACTTGCTGATATCTTCACTAAACCACTTGATAGTGAAAGATTTGCTAAACTAAGAACTGAACTTGGAATTATTAAAGTTGGTGATATTCAAGAATGTAATTGGAATTCACCAAGGGATTAGTCTTTTCTATGTTGGGTGAGCTCACTTAGCGTGATTAGTCATTGGTATCAACAATTCTATGTACTTATGTTTGGACAATTGAGCAAATGAGGTTGCCAAGGGGATTTGTCTTTGTCATTTTGGGTGAGCTCACTTGACAGATCAGTCATTGGTATTAAACTTCATCTTGTATTATCAATTGAACAAAACAAGAAGAAAACAGGGATCAGCAAAGTACATATGTCAGCAGGCTGCTGAAGCCTATTTATCAGCAGACTGCTGAGCCCACCCTGCTGAGGATCACCCTGCTGGATGGAACGTTACTCAGTCAAAGTTATCAAAGTCAAAAAGCATATTGGCGGGATATTTATTCTATCCTTTATTACCATAGTTAGACCATCCAACGGTTACAAACGTTATGGAGGTGTAATGGGCCACGTGTCAAGACAGAACTTACTCAATTTAATCGTGGTTACCTCAATGTACGTGCTATGACAGTTTCAACTACCCACTGTCTATATAATCAGACTGTTACACATCGGATTCTCTACTTGCAATTTCTGCTTTATCACTGCAAATCCTACATTGTGTGAACACAGATTTGAGAGAAATTCTTCTTCATTTTTTTTTTCTTATTTCAATGGCGGAAAGGATTGAAGTTCAAATCGAATCAAGCCAAAGTGTTAGAGGCTATGTTGTTGATGCAAACCAAACAGAGTGGGCTATTAATATAGGTCGAAGAATAAAGAGGTTTGCAGGATTGGAGAACAAACTCAATATCAGATTAGAAACAATCTCATACACCAATGTTATTGATTTACGGAAGAATATGGTTGTGGAAGAAGGAGGCTCAAGCATTCAAGACAACTGTGAATGCTGAGGAGCTTGTAATCTCCTCTAGTTTCTTGAGGGAAGTGTTTGGATTTGAAGAAGTGGTGGATGGTTCGGTCAATCCTCAAGCAATGGGATTGGACAAATTGGCGTTTGTTGATCGATTAAAACAAATGCAGCCATCAAATCCGTGCATCATCAGCTGAGACATATTGGAAATGAGTATGATCTCATCGAGCAAGCTCATTGCAAAGAACATACTTGGACTAGTTGGCGAGATGGATACTCTATCGGGACCCAAGATAGAGTCGATGATAATCATCTGCAGGAGCATGAACTTTGATTGGGCTGGTTATTTCATTCATTATATGAGGAAAGTAGCCAAGGAGGAGAAAGTAGGGAAAAGGAAATCAAAGGCCTTACCCTTAGGATTGATGATTCGAGACCTCTTTGAATCATTTGGAAGTTCCCGACCTTGAATCGAGAAGATAAATCGTCTAGATACAAGAAGGAAATTGATTATGCTATTCTGGTCTAGATGATGATGAAGAGGTTCTTTGGAGAGGTCTTTGGTGATGATAATGATGGAGATGATGGTGATCTTTGGTGGTGAGCAGATTCGACAAACTAAGAAGATATCTATCAAACTCTTTGCACCAAAGAAAGTCAGCTGATAAGAGAAAGAGTCCGATGTTAGAAAGATTACGAAATCTTAAAGCCAAAAAGAACAAAGAAGGAAACAAAGATGATCATTGAGTCTGCCGAGGGTCAAGTGGAGGTTATGACCTGCTTTGTAGTTTGCAAGAATAATCTGTTGTTGATATTTTGAGGAACAACAGAAGGAAGCTAGTAGAAAGAGAAAATCTTTGGAAAAGATGATGATGAATCCTCTCCAAAAGAATGAAGGAGATTGCCAAAAGAAGAAACATGGAAAGGAAAAGAATTAAGAAACTTGGAAGCTCAAAGAATCCAAGAGGAAGCACCAGATAGAAGCAGAAGAAGAGGCTGTTGAGGCTGAGCCCTTGACTATAATCAGGCCTATGGAGATTACTGACTCCTCACCTGGAGAGGGTTTCAAGTCTACTCGATCTTTGGACAAAGTTGTTGTTGAGCAATCTGTTGAAGATATACTGATCTCATCGACCCTGAGCCTCTCTTTGTAGTATCTATTGAGGAACCACTGACAAACCTTGAATCTGAACTCTTTGTGGTAGTTGAAAAGGTAATTGAAGACTTGGTTGAAGACCCTGCAAGTGTGGCAAGAACTCGGGGGAAGAAGAGTCTGCTGGCCGACCATCTTGATGAGCATGTAAGTCGGGGAGGAACCAAGTGTGATCTGAGATGGAAGTGGTAGGTACAAATGTACAATCTCAAAGAACCTCTTGACTTTAGAACGCGTCTATTGAAGAAACCATGAGCTTACTTGTTGGAGCTTTTGGAGGTCGACAAGTCGCTTAACTTCGCCATTAGGAAGCCATCTATGCCATATGAGAAGGCATCCGAGAAAGGACAAAGTAGATCCTAACTTCAAAAAAGGTGCAAAACTATTTTCGGTGGAAGTTTGGATTCTACAAGAGACAGAAACCATTCTTGATCCAATGAGTGGATTTGAAGAATGGGCATTTGAGCGACTAGGTGTGGACGACTGTTGGATTTGATAGACACTAGCATGTTGCAATCCAGTGATGGATCTTTGTATGAAGGAAAGAAAAGTGGAGCTATTATGTTCATAGATCCAAAGTTCACACTGAGATAGTGATTCATCGATTCGATGATGATACCCCTATGTTTCTCGGGAGACCAAAGTGGAGTGGCTGAGAGAAACAACAAGCTGAAACCTTTGGTCAAGAAGCTATCGAGATTGGTAAGTCTGCCGAGGGCCAAAGAGATGGAGAGATGGATGAGGATCTACAGGATCTCACCATGGATGATCTGGAAGCATTGATCAATGAAGGAATCAATCTCGAGTCTTTGGTAGGCTGGTGATGAATCTTCTACATTCCATGTTATGAGCCTCATTGCACAAACTCAAGCGAATTTGAGCAGTGAGGATTTGGATGGACAGAAGGTTATTGATTTCATTAAACCTAGTGTCAGTTCAGAGGAATCCATTGAGTATCAGGATGGATTTGACTTTGAGGGCACTCTTACTAAATCTGCCATCATCCTGCACAAGATTGGTCATGCAGAAGGATTTCAAGTGGATAATGAGGTTGTATTCAATCCACAGAGAATTGAAGAGGAGGCACAGTGTTGAGTCTCAAACAAAGACTGGACAAAGGTTGGAACAGAGGTGCAGCTGCTGAGTCTCAAGCGAAGACTGACACAAAGTTGGAACTCGATTTGGGTTTAGAGGAAACCCTTGTTGTTGATGAGGTGATGTAGTGGAGCCTCATCGGAGGCAAGACCACTTTGAAGGAAAGATGGTCGCCAGGCTAGCATTAATGAGGATAAGCAGTTTGCTGGACTTTGACTTCGTTGTGATGAGGAATTTCATATGCCACGAAGAAGAAGATATTGATGTTAATCCCCTCGAGGCATTTGTACTGCTTTTGAGGAAGCGCCATTGATCCTATCCTGGAGGAATATGAAGGCCCTAACCTGCTTTGGATTGGATAGGAGTTGGGCAATGGTAATAAGCCATCGAGGCCACAGACAATGTGGAGGAGCTCTTGATGAAGCCTTTGGTGGAAGGGTGACCCAGTGAAGTGCCGGTTGAAGTGTTAAATGAGTTAAGGACCGTAAGGCATGATATGCAACAGATTAAGGACACAATCGGGAATGACAGGAAGAAAGATTTGAAGAAGCTGATGAAGATGGTAAATGAAAATGAGACAATCAATCGCCACGAGTTGCTTCAAACTTCACATCTACTCAAAATGTCGTGAATGATCCGATACTAGATGTGAGGGGCATCAAGGTTGGAAATATCGCAAAAGATAAATTTACGAAAGATCAACTTATTTCTATCCATCGAAACTTGACAACCTTGCCGCAACACTGAACCTCACTCGAGCATCTTCTTTGCACAACAACTCTTTGTGCTCGATCCCAAACTTTCTTGAAAGGATCAACTTCTTTGGAGAGAGACCTTGCAATCAAGAATTACTTCACTTGATACAAGAGCTGGAGCTATAGAAGGTCATTTAAATAGAGTGGTCATCTCACGGAGAGTATTCATGGCCTTATATCCCGTTTTGTTGATGATGTCACTAAGGGGGAAGAGGGCCAATCAGCTGCAACAAAGGAGGCTGCAAGACTCTTTGCAAAGAAAAGATTGGAGGATGAACTTACTGATGATCTCTTACTGATGATCTCCTTAGACAATACAAGAAAGAATACTATAACAGAAAGAGGGCCAATCAGCTGCACCTGGCAGAGTTCAACTTACTGATGATCTCCTTAGACAATACAAGAAAGAATACTATAACAGAAGGAGACCTTATCATGACATGGGATATCTTGAAGGTCTAAATTCTTTCTTAGCATTGAAATTTTGGGAAACAAGAGTCAAAGCCTTAAGGGCAACTTACAGAGGAGGCAGAGGTGGAAGAGGTGGAAGAAGTGGCAGAGGTGATAGGACCTTACCTATCACAAAAGCAAAGGACTCACTTGATGAATTCAAGGAACTGTACATGAAGTTTGGATTCGAGTGAATGACATCAATCTTATCCTGCTCAAGCATGGAACCGGTGGAAGCAAGTCAATCCCTACATTGATTTTACAATCGATTGAAAATGAATGGATGAGGACATGATAGAACAAATCGAGCCTATCAAGAACAAGTGAGAAGGCTACACAAGAAAGAGAGAAGAGACTATAGATCAAAGATACTTATCATTCTTTATCTTTCTTTGTATCTAGTTTGTAATAGCCTTGAACAAATGATTTTAATGAAAGATGAATACTTGTTCTATTCTTGTGTTTTATCTTTTTGCTTTGCTGATTAGGTGAAGGTAGTGGCATCATCACCAAAAAAGGGGAAATTGTTGGACTTATTTCTTAGTTTTGATGATGAGTGCCATACTAGCTGTTATAGTGCAAAGGCAAAAAGATGTCTAGATCAAATGTATAGGTTTATTAGAGTTTGATTCATAAATAGGTTTGATCAAACAAGCACTGTAAAGGGCTGCAGATTGATATCAGCAGACTGGTCTAGGTCAGTAGGGTAGATAGGTCAGTAGACTAGTCTTGAACATCTTCAAGACTCAAGATCAAGGAGTGAGGGTTCAAACTCGTGAAATGAAGGCTAAGGGATCAAACTTAGTAATTTAAGTCAAGGATATGGAATCAGCATTTAGGCAAGTCTGTGATGACCTAGACTGATTACATATACCTTATATAGAAGGTCTAAGTTCCATAAGTTGGATGATGTTTGGAACTTAGTTATAATTAAAATGGTGTAATCTAACTTCACAATTAAAAGTTAGATAAAAGGAATCAGCTGCATTGTATTTTATACACAGAAATATCATGATCAGCAGACTGATTGAAACTTCAAAGCAGATCGATGAACTCTTTGATATATACCTCGATTAATTCAAGATTATTTTAGAAGATTACAAGGATAAGGACGATAACTACCTCTCGATTTGATCAAACAAATCGGTGGTTAGATTAAAAGAACGTTGGGATGATTCAGGACTTTATCCAATGGACACAAGTCAAAGGGTGGAATGATCGCCGCATCAAAAAGGAATTTCGACATTGTCGATCCTATGAATAGTGATGAAAGCAAATCGAGATGGGACAAAAACAAAGAACAGTTACATTTGAAATTCAAATACAAGTCACATGCATTCTTGCCTATAAATGAAGACTTTCAACTCGAAAATGATGATGAATTTTGGAAAAACTTTAAGTGTTAATATTGAAATGAAAAACACCTTTGAACTTGGCGAGCATAAAGTTGTCGATCTAGTAAATTTCTTCAAGTGCATTCTCGTATTCAAGCCGCATCAAGACTACACACTTGAAGGCGCAAGTGCTGATTACATCATCCTAATCAAGTCTTTGCAAATGAATCATTTACTTGATTCAATCTTTATTTCATAAAGAACTCATCAAGGAAAAAGTGAAGCATCTATTGGGTGTGAAAGATCGTTGTTTGTGGTGGAGTGGTGAAGAGGCAATCCTACCCTTCAAGGACCAGTGGAAGACTCGGGAGCGACAATCCTACCTGCTTCTGGGCCAGTTTGTGAAGCCACGATTATTGGTGAAGGACAAACAACTTAGGAATCTTTGTAACAGCTCCATCAAAGATCTCTAGTGAATTTCCTCCAACATCACAGGAGAAGAGTGGACTGACAGGATTACATCACCTGGAACCACTATAAAAATCGCCTACTTACTTTCAGCATTTACTTTCTGCACTTAGTTTATTTCATTCATCAACCTACTGAATCTAGCAACTGAAATCACACACTTGCACTACTGAGTATCTAATACTTAGTATCATATTTAACAACAAGTACTAAGGCTTAATTTTGATTTAATTCCATTTACACAAATTCAAAGCAAACTAAAGCTGTCAAGAGACTCATCGTTTTATCAAGCCAGACTCACGAGAGGTCTCAAAGCAGACTCTGAAGTATCGCGAGGCTCAAGTTCTGAATTTGTTAACTCCAAAGTTTTAAGTGTTAAGTTTATTCACCCCCCTCTAAACTTAACCAAAGCCTTTTCAAGGGACCAACAATATGTTTTTAGGATCAAGCGATTACCGTTGTACTAAAACCGATTGGTGGTAGTAAAGCGCAACTTTATTTCCTTAAATCACACCATTACAGCGCCATGGGTTGAACTAACATGGGAGGGCAGAGTGCTGTACACCCAACAATCCCCCCAAGACCTGCTACCCACTCCAACCGTGACACCCGTAGTATGCCATGGGCGGGAATGGATTACCACGTAAATGTTTGTTGTGGATTGAACCCATGACCTTATCTCGATACCAATTCTTGGGATCAAACGCTACCGTTGTACTAAAACCAATTGGTGGTAGTAAAGGCGCAACTTTATTTCCTTAAATCACACCATTACAAACACCATGGGTTGAACTAACATGGGAGAGGCGAGTGTCAGACACCCAACACATTGGAACATGAAGCAGGCGCCGTATAAGCGATGAGGTGTAGAACAACGCAAGGCACACAAAAGTTCTCAGTAAGTCTATGGATAACCTCAAGCTGAAAAAAGGTGGCTGGTATGTTCATTTTGAAGAATGAATATCTCACGACTTATGAAGGAATGTTTGAAAGGCAGGTTTGAGAGATATGGCCAGGAGCCATAATTTCCGAATTAGATTCCCTCAGTGACAACCAGGTTGTGAACCTAGTCTGTCTTACCTAAGGGGAATATCCCTGAAAGGCTGATATGGATAGTAATACGATTACCATAAGGCTATAGTGACGGCTGAAGGGTATGGGGTGTAAACCTTGTAATTATCTTCATGCTGCCGACTGAGCCTAGTTCTATTCAGACTATGCTTGTTATAACTTCATATCATGGCTATATGATAGTGTTGAAGACATTGGGAAATCAGCTCGATGTTCATAGACAATAACATGATATGTGAGCCCATGAAATCCATTTATAGACTCAAACAAGTTTCTCTAGACGATTTCTTTGTTTGATAATCAAAGGAGTTTGATTTAGTCAAATGAAAGATATGCCCAATGTGCAAGATGGATAGTGGGAGTGTGTTACGATTTTTGAGTAAGGTATTAAATATCTCTCTCAGGAATTGCCACCCCATGTCACAGTCAATTAATGTTTGGTAGTTCAAGGTCTTTTCGAAATCACTTGGATTGGCAGTTCTTATTTTTAGAAATAAGAATCTATAGTGATAGATTTAACTGTTGTTAGATTATAGTTTACCTAAATAGATGTGATGCTAAAAGAGTTTAGCATAGATCGCGATGGGGATACTGCTAGCCAGTGTTCTCAATATCTATCTATGTTAGGATGTTCGTCCTAAAGATAAGGTGAAAGATGATACTTATGGAAGGTTCCCTTTGCTACTGCAATAGGATCCATCATAAGAGTTATGCTAGAGGTTCACACTCCATGAAGATTCATGGGCAAGTATGAACACTACAAGAAAAAAGGGTTTTAATGACGGGAATTCTCGTCATTGTATCCCTTTTTTCGTCATTAAAGACTTTTAATGACGGGAAATCCCCCTCATGCCCCCGTCATAGTCGCCTTTCTAGTTAAAGCATTCAATGACGAGAACCCGCCTCGTCATTAAAGATATCAAAGATTTAATGACGAGATTAGACTCTCATTAAAAATAGTTCTTATGACGGGTAATTTCCACATTATTATACTATTTGCCTATCATTAGAACTAAATTTGAATATTAGTTTCTACCCATTAATGACGGCTATTCCCGTTATTATAAGGATAATTACCCGTCACTAAAACAAAATTTATTGACAAAAAATTTCATCATTATAGGGTCATTTACCCCTCATTAATGCACGAACTAATGACGACAAGTTTTCTCATTGTAGGTTCATTTGCCCTCAATAAATCACGAATTTATGACCAAATATCCCCTCATTATAGGGTTATTAGCCCCACACCAAATCATGCTCTTTGTAAATAACCCACCCTCATCAAACATTCCATGAAAGTATCAACCATTATGAAGAAATATTAGAATATCAAAACCATTAAATAAAACGCACTCTGAGTTTGTTGCATCAACAAGCATTAATATATCCAAAATATACACCAAGGTATCCCATATACACATTGAGGTATAGTTGTTTCAAAATATTCAAAAAGAAAAGCTACATGTAGACGCATAATGGTAGGAATTTCTAATATCACATCCTCAATGACAAATATCTAACAACCATAAATGTTGATCACCAAAACACTAAGCACCTTCAATTATTGGCGGTTCATGGGAAGCAAGCTACTTGACAGCAAAATTGAACCATCCTAGGATATGATCGATAGCAATCCTTTCACACATCTCCTCAGAATGCATCAAAACCTTTAAAAAAAACCTGGAAACATATACACGGCAGTAGAAAACACACATGTTTAAAGTTTACTTATATTTAGTAAACAAGATATAAGATTCTTATTTCCAGAATTAAAGCACTTACAATCAGATTTTTTTGCATATAATGTCCATCAAGCTCTGTTTTATGCACTTATAATCTTATCAATGTCCATCAAGCTCTGTTTCATCCATCAAGCTCTGCACGAGAGAGAAATCCGGTATTAGAAAGAAAGAAATTATTTGCGTATAATAATGACAGAATTAAACAATACATATAGCATACTCAAACACACAGTGAAGCAACTTGTCATGAACGATCTTAAGAAAGATGAGCACAAACAGAAGATGTTAAATTATGCTGCGATTTTACACGAACTAATCTCACCAATATTAGCAAAGTAACATAGCAGAATTTAGTACAAAGTTTCCAGCTCTCGATACGCAGTTGATAATTCCATGCCTTTCTCAATGTTAATTTGCTGAACCAAACTAAATATGCATCTAAATGTTGAGCTCGAAGAGAACATAATAATTTCAACTTTTGAAATGATTCAACTAATTGTACCGGTGTCATAGTTTTGTACTCTGGATCAACAACTAATATCAGCCTAAGAACATCCAGAAGGTATGTTACCTGGACCCATGATCAATTATTCAAGATAAAAATGAATATGTTAACCAAATGATCATCAAAAGATGAAGAATAAAACCAAATAGGTCACACAAATCCTACATGTATCCATGAAAACTTACAAAAGTTGAAGTCATGCCAAAGACAAGAACTCCTTTGCAAGTCTCTATATACTAGAGAGTTGCTCATCATTTCTGTAAACAATTTCCATACAATGTAATAGTTAACTTTCTAGAACACCGATTACCATATTTTTTTCCAAAGCTTTAGTTAATAATAATAGCTAAAAAGACAATATTACCTTAAAGGATTCACATTCAAACAATTGCACTGCACTATAAGGCATGATCCATATAACCTAGGTGATCAAGAAAGTTACGTTAAATGAAAATCAATTAATAGACATCAAGAAGTGTGCCACTTAACATTAGGAGAGAAATGCAACTGAATTTGTATCATGGACAAAAAGGAAAATGCAAGAGTACTCAAGGGAGATTACCTTCCAGATGAAACTAAACATTCAATTTGTCAAAGATTTAAACATTGCTGACTAAAAATATTATCACAGAGACTGTCAGAAACATCTTACATATCAACTTTGTTAATATCGTATCCAAAAAAGTTATCCACGCTGAATTTTTTTCCATAAAGATTCAGGGCCTTTATAATCTGCAGAACAAGGGCATCCTGTCAACTTAAAAACATAAAGTAAAAGGCAGAATAAACAATTTTGGTTACGAATCAGTTAGTAATACCAAATTTCTTTCTTCCAGTGGAACTCCAGGGACATTTGTAGATAATCAATCAGTAGACTTAGATGCCACTAAAGTGGAAGACGACCTTTGTTTGAGGAAATGAAACTAGTGGTAGTGGATGAAAACTCAGTAACTGCATGCACAATACAATTAGTCAATTTCTAACTTGAGCCAATAACATTTTTTTCAAAAACAATAATACATCAACTGAAAAACAATCTCATAAAAGACTAAGTACATGATTTGGATGAATCTGGATCATTAATTGTAGATTGTAAAGCAAGAAAAAACAACAATTGCATAGAGTGAAATAATAGCTAAAGAAACACAGAACAGTTAAATATACAAAACCTTTTCTAATTGTTGATTCTGAACGATATTTATGCACCTCTGAAATACAGGTGTGCAAAACAAGTACCCAAAGCCTGAAAGAAAGGAGAACTGTTATTTGCCAAACAGAGGAACATAAAGATTTTTTCATTCTCTCTAGATTCAATTCATTTTCTACAATGTAAATCATCCTTTAATACTTCCAAAAATATCTTCAAATACTGTATGCATACAATGCAAATACAAGTGCTAAAAGTATATGCCTTGAGCATGACAACCATTCCTCATAATTCCTACTATTTGTTCAAGTTGGAAATATGCAATCAGCATAACTCTAACCAATAATTAACACAAAATAAAAAAATAAAATAGAAGCTTAAATGAATTTTATAGAGAGGCAAACCTTATTTTCATCTTCATTGTTTTTCTCAAGCTTCAAGTTCCATCTCAAAGAAAGAAAGCTTCCAAGATAAAAGCAATAACCTGAAAAGACACCCAAGAGCAATGATTTTCACAGATTGAAGACGAAGGTCAAAGAGAGAAAGCCCTATTTTTTCCAAAATCACTAATCGAAGACATCAAGTAGCCGGTCTCCATCCCATTACTACCTTTTAAACCAGGGGGAGATTGGGAGAAAACAATAATTGGGAGAACATGTCTAGCTTAAGCTTAAAAAAATGCAATTTGTTATGGCCAGCAAGAATTTCAAAATACAAAACCCTATATGCATGAAGAGTATGCCAAAGAGTCATTTAAATGAGGGCATGTTCAACTTTAACGGTTATTCAGTGACAAAATCTCTTTAAACAGAAGCAAACCATTATAAAACATAAATAACAAGAACAATCACAGTGAAAAGGAAACAAATCTCAAAATTAGATGCTTTGGCCAGAGATATGTAGGCTGGATGCAGTAATTTCCATTGAGAGATATGAAAGGTGTCACAGAAAATGATAGAAACAGAATTTCATAAATAACCCCTCCCTTGTTTTTCTTTTAATGGCATTGAAGGTATAGAAAAGTACAGCCCTAAATAACAACCCTTAGAACTATAGCAGTACATATGTAAGGCTCCAGTGGAGATCCTGTAGTACATTATAGAGACATGGTTTTAAGTGTCAGATACATGCATCACAACCGAAACAGTGATACTAGATCCAACAGCCAAATGTCATTACGTCCGAAATATATCTACCTAAAATGCAGGTAAATCATTATACATCATAATCATTAAGGAAGTTCGAGTGAATAAGTTTACTGAATAGCTTAGGAAAACTCAAAATGTGAAAATGAAACATTGTAAATCAAGAAAGCCATAAAGAAGAGAGGCAGGATCAATTTTTCATGGAAGAGAGGCAGCTATTTTTTTATTCAAAAACTATCCCTTGTTTTATTTCCATTGAGAAAATTAGTTAAACATGAATGTTGTAAATCAAGAAAAATTTGATCTAGCAATAATATGAACGCCATAGAAACCTGTGAATCAAATCCAGGCTTAACCATCAAAAGAAAAACCTCTGCACCAAAAGAAAGTCCTCCTCCTTTCATGGCATCTTTCTTCTTGATCTCTGCAACAAACCTTTTTGATTCACCGTCCACAATCCTACATGACTGGAACGCATACGACCCTTCCATTACGTTATGGACAACATGGACAATTATAACATATAAGGTAAAAACCTTTCAATTGTTGAATGCATCAATCTGATAAGATCCAACTAGCTAGCAGTGACATGTATGTCGTCACCTCATAAGATCCAACTAGCAATGACATGGTTGTCACCCCTTTGAAGAAAGTAGGTTTCTGCAGAAATTAAAGAAGAATATTTAGAACTTCAATGAAGACAGACTAAGCTAAATAAACCGAGAAATGTAAAAGTGTAGTAACTTGTGTTCTCACTCATGATTTGTATCATGGTCATTTCCTATACTGAAAAAACCATGAATAAAATATATTTTTGTTAGGATCAATGCGCAGGGTGATCCAGAGGGGGGTGAATGGATCACGGTCTATTTTAAAACTTAATTCGATTTATGCAAGACCGGTGTGTGTTACTACCAATTTTAGTCCTAATTAACTAAGTCCCAGAAGCACAGACAAAATTAATTATTAGACTATGTTGGTTATACCTATGTGATCAAAAGCAATGAGCACTCAACAACCAATGTTATAAACAGATTTAGTGATAACAAAGAGCTCAAAACGAATTAACAAGTCAACTAAGATTAAAGCACAAATGCAGATTGCTCAAAATAGTATCTCAAACAAAGTTAATTAAAAACAATGGTCCAGGTGCAGAAAGCAAATAGTAGATCAAGATATTTGAGTAGATAATAGATTTGACAAATATTACAAATGCAGAACCGAAGACAGCTTATATATGAAATATGTTCAATAGCAGATACAAAAATTGTATATCAAATTATATGTTGAAACAGAGAGATGTAATATGGCTGTTATAACTAAACAAGTTCAGAAATAGTTGATTACAAATCAACCTAATTCAAATTGATCTGAGAAAATTAAAAGGGAACTTAGAGAGGCGATAGAGTACAAATAAAGATGCTGATCAAACACTTAGCTGACCACTCAGTTGATCCCTAGATGTGATGGTCAAAGCCAAGAGATGAGACTATCAGAACTATTGATCAAAATCTGAGCACAACAGGTTCAACAAATCAGCTAAACCAAAGATTGGCAGCCCTATTAGAATAACCTTAACTACTCAGCAACGTATTACACTAGCAGATTCAACAAGAAAGCTATGCAGGTCTTTTAAAAATTGTCTAGAGCAATAATAGATATATCCAGCAGCAAAAGCAGCCTTATACAAGGCACAAAGCAGCAGGTTCCAACAGGTTAAGTGCACAGCAAGAACAACGAGTTAAGGTGCAGGCAGCAACAAACGGTGTGCACAAAAATCAGCAGTTTTATGATACTACAACAGGTGCAAACGTGCTCAACAATGCAGCAGGATTAAGTTAGCAATGCACCAGGTATAAAGCACCAGATTTACTTTCAGCAAAGATTCAGCAATAGTAGTTCAGTGCAGGCAACAAGGTGTAAATGTACAAGGCAAGATAATAGTGTGTATATCAAAATCAGAATCAGCCAAGCACAGGCACAAAACAGAATCGGTGAATTTCTTCACTGATTTAACAGACAAGTATGAAACAGAAAAACAACAAGAAACAAGCTCAGACCTTGACTAATCTTATTGAAAATGAACCGAACCTAGTCTGTGTGTGTTTGACCTATTGTCCACCCTTGGACCACACTTCTTTCGTAAATGATTCACCCAAACACATCCCTGACACCCACGGTTCAAAGACAATAAATTAATCAAGCAGAGCACAGACACCTTATTCTAAGACTTAACCAGCAGAAAAAGCTTAAAATAAGGACAAGACACTTACTAAAACCAGCAAGTAAGACCACTGAAACTATCAGGCATAATTTCAGTCGCAAGCAATATTCTGATCTTGAAATCCTCAGTGACACTGAGTTTCTTGATTCCAGAAAATTGCAGACACAGTATCAACGGGGCTTGGTCCCACCAAGGGTTGATACAACTCACACTGACACTCAAACTTACACAAGCAAGGGAGATTTTAGACTCTACTAAAATGTGGGATTGCTTTGACTCAATGAGTTCAGTGATTCATTTTAATCCTTTTGATATCACTGGCTATTTATAGCCCTAGACGTATGATTTACACCTCAAGACTTAGTGTGAACATAATGACAGAAATCAAGAGCTCGTATCAGCATTAAAACAGAGGCAAGGTTACACATTTTCACGGCCAATCCTTCACAATGGTATAGAGCACAAACTCGGGCAGATTTATGAGTCAAAACAGAATACTAAAAGAAAGATATTTGAGAATCGAGCGTTTTCACCTTTAATGTGAGATTCTTCAAATCGTAACTTCAATGCTTGAATTCAACACTAAATCAAAGGCAAAAATCGCACCTTTTCAAATTCGACCTTCAAATAAATAAATAGTAGACAAGAAATCGAGGCGGAGAATCCGTTTCTAAATCGAGAATAAAATTGATAAAAACGATATCAACAAGAAAAGCATTCACCTTTATTGCGAATCCATTGAAATCGAAGTTTAATGCCGAAATCGCCTTCATGAGTGAAAACACGTTGCCATAAGGAGTCGAGATCAAATTCGACTTAAAGGTGCTAGCTTTAAACAACGAACTTTCCAAATGTGACTTTCGTCACATGGTGGCTCGTTAAAAGGCTCAATGCAGCCTCGTTCTTACCATTTCAGAAATTCGCACGAGGTAAACAAGATTGAGAAGAGAAACGAGAATAGCGAGATAATCGGGGATGATTTGCGGTTGTCATCGGAGGAGGCGTTAACATTTTCTAGGTTTTTAGTTGGATCTGAAAATCTTTTAGGTTTTTTGTATAATTAGGAATGTTAGAAAAAATGAATTAGGAAAGATTTTGGTGGGAATGTTGCCCGCCTATGGTTTGGGTTTTTTTAAATAAAATTTTAAAGAAATACTTATAATGGAAAAAAATTATAATATTTTTTTACATATCAATGACGAGATTATTTTGTGTATACAAACAATAAGGGGATGTGTAATCAATAATGACGAGAATTAGAACTTCCTCACCGTTTACACATTTTATAATTATATATATAGATTACCGTCATTAAAAGACGTTTATAGTGACGAAATTACGGCCCGTCATTAAATTACTGTCATTAATATCTGTTTTTCTAGTAGTGGAAAGTGATTCTAGTAGATGTCGAGAATATCCTTAAACAAGTTAAGGATGATTTCCTAGTTTATCGAAACTTGGAAGCGAATAAACATAGATATACAGACGTATATCCTGAGTCTTATGAAGGTGAGTGGGAGATACATTCTTGGTTTGCAATCACTTTGATTGAGTGATACAGTGAGCTGAAAATGTTCTTGCCTATGGGTCACTGTAATTTCTACAACTTAGCCAAAACACAGTATTGCCTTGGAGGCACAGCGGGAGCAGTACATGGATCTAGAAGGTTCATTCCTGAACCTTGTGTGGTTCTTCCACCTTTTCTATATAGCTGATATAGTAAGTGGATTCATTTCTTAGAGCAAGGACCAGGGTCTCGTCAGAGATCCGTGTGTGTGCTGAGGCGGTTCCTTTGACTTGGTCATTTGGAACATGATATGAAGATAGTCTGAGTCCCCACGGATAGCCATCCGTTCATGGCTGTGTAATCTGGTTGTAGTATTGCATGAGATTCTTGTGTTTCAACTTGGTCTTGTGTGTGCGAGTGATTGGTTTTAGGCCAAGTGGGAGATTGTTGAAATAGTGTCCTAAACCCAATGGGTTGGACCAGATCCGACCGGGTCGGATCATTTCTACTATTTCTTTATGTTTATATATATATTAAATGGCTTTTCTGTAGTCATATACTTGTTCTTCCAAAGAACCAATTGTGAACTGTTATATGATAACGTTCTTAGTATTAAACTGTGATAGAGAAACCATGATAGGCGATTATGGTTGATGAGATCTCTTATCACTTTAACAAGTTTGGTACTTAAATGTCTCTAGGTTGATGTACTATTAAACAGGGCATTGATAGTATGAACAAGCTAGCACGTATTAGATGTCTTTTGTCTTTAAAGGCAGGGGTAGATCTCGTCTATGGAAGTGTAGAGACACTTGGACTATACGTGGACGTGTATTCGAGAAAGCATACGTTAGACTGCCTCACTTCCCATAAGTGTCGCACTATGTGGCAGTTGTGTAATTATCCTTTAGACCAGAGTCTACATGGCATCACGGTGTGGATTGTCATGCTTTGACACTATTGAGGTTTACCCTAGCCACGGGGCGATCATGCATTGTGATTGGGTGTGATATTGAAGCATGCGGAGTATACATGTTTGGTCGTCTGGAAATCGCGTACCCTATCAGTAGGGGTGAATATCCGAAAGGGCCTTCTTATAAGGAATGTCTTACTCTCGTGAATCTTTGCAAGGTGGAAGTAAATGAGTTACTTCGAGAGAGCATAATATCCAGATTATAAGATACGGCCGTTAATGTTTGACACTCGACGTACGACCGCATGGATATTATTACAGCGATAGGATTGTAACTTACATGGTAACTGTTTCACATGAAAGGTAGTGGTCATTGCATTTGACTCTTCCGATGATTGGGGGTCACGGTGTGTTGCTAGACGCTATCCCGTGATCGTTAGACATGAAGGACATTTTCATAATTGCACTTTGTGTCTACGGCCAACATATTCGGAAGCCTATCGGATCACACACATAAGAACATCTAGCCGGATTGAAATGTGGTTATAGTTGATAATCAAATAAGGAAATTTTATCTCGAGACTTTAAAGGTTATAGTGGTAAATTAATATGGTGGTATTTATTTATTAAGAATAAATATAATACAAGATATTAATTATGTTGATTAATTAAATATACATATTTTAGATATGTATGTCGAAAATTTTAAGTGTATAAAGAAACACATGAGGTATAAGAAAACAATTGTCATTAAATAAGGTATGTGTAACTAAATATTGATTCTGTGTTGCTTGGGATGGTCATATTTTTTTTTTCATTCATCTATATGTAATAGTTATGCTTGCTTTGTACTTTAAGTGTTTGATAAAATGTTTACGTAGTACAATATATTATGGTTTTCTTCTTGAAATATAGGGAATTGTTTCTAATTTTGTTCGACATTTACAAGATCGATTACACTTTTGATATGTTGCATTTGTTTTATTAATTGCGCACTAAGTACTTGTAGATAGCCTTTTGGTTTAACATTATTAAGTAATATTGATGCTTTGCTTTGTAATCCAAGTATTTGACAAAAAGGGGAGTGGTTTAAAAGGACGTACTAAGTACTTGTGGATAGCCTTTTGGTTTAACATTATTAAGTAATATTGATGCTTTGCTTTGTAATCCAAGTATTTGACAATAGGGGGAGCGGTTTAAAAGGACAAAAAAGAGAGAGGAAATAGGAATCAGGACAACGGAAATATAAATTGGGTGATAAGAACAAATCCACTATTCATAACCCCAAATCCATTGTTTGTTGCAGTGAAACTGACCTCAAATCTAATATTTAACTATCACAGTGGAATAAAGACATGTCCTTTTTACCCGAAAAAAATTCCACTGTCCTCATTGCATATTTCTAGGTTCAAATTGTCCTTTTTAATAATAAACCCTTGATAAAATGTCTAAGTATTGCAATTTCTTGTGTTTTTTTGTTTTTCATTTCTTGAAATACTTGTGCATTGTCTATTGAAAATCGCATAAGGCATTGTGTCTAAATTGGCTCAACATGGTAAGGCATTGTGCTTTTTACTCTGATTCTGGAGAAATTTGAGAGTTTTCATCATCTTTTTTGTGTTTTACACAGTTTCTTGAGAGAAATCTGTGTTTATTCTGAGTTATTGATCATTTTTTGGTAAATTCTAGTGTGGATTTAATGTTCTTGACAACCATGGTGGCAAAGAAGCAAGAGTTGATCCCTTCCAGTCGATTCTATGTTCATCCAAATGAGAATCATTCTATGGTGTTGGTGCAGGCATTGATGAATGGAAACAATTACAATCCTTGGAAGATGTCAATGGAGATGGTGTTAATCACCAAGAACTAATTTGGCTTCGTAGACGGCAAAATAAAGAGGCCATAAGCAGACTTTCATGCTTGGAGGCAATGTGATACTATGGTAAGGTCTTGAATCTTAGATTCAGTTGAGAATACCATTGCACAAAGTTTGATGTACTTTAAGAGTGCCCAAGCAGTTTGGAAGAATCGGGGTGATAGATTTTCTAATGTTGATGCCTTAAGACTTTCTGATGTTCTTGAAGAAATGAATGTGTTGAAGCAGGGTGCTCTTTTTCTGAATTAGTATTTCACAAAAGTAATGGTTCGTTGGGGGGTAATCAAGACCATATCAGGCCTATGCCTACTTTTTATTGTGATCCATAGTGCCACTGTAATGTTGTTAACACATTGGTTGATCACAATGAAGCAGAACATGTCATGAAATATCTGAAAAGGTTTGAGGGATGATTTTGAGCCTCTAGTTTCCCAGGCAATGTTGATGGTGTCATTCCAAAAAATTCATGATGCCTTTGAAATGGCTATAAAATTTGAAAGGCATAAGCTATATGTGGAAAACAATGCCAAGAATCAAGATTCAATAATTTTAATTTGATGAATCAGAAGACTGTACAGGGCCACAATCAAGTAATCAGTAGACCCATATCTATGCCTGCACAGAGTTCTAAGCCCAAGAATTCCAAGAAGTCAAAAACGGCTAATATTGTAGATCAAATAGACATGGATCTGCCAACAGAAGAAGATCAAACTCACAGAGCAAGACTACTGGATCCGGGTTTCCAAATCTTACTGCACAATAGCTAGACAAGCTGATTGCTTTACTGAGTTCTGATTCCACTGGGTATGCAGTTCACCAGATCAATGCAGTGAACAATAATTTCTCACCAGTTCAAGGATCATGTGACCTAAATTTGATAAAGCCTATACAATGGATCTTGGAGTACTCTGGTGTCACATATCAAATTTTAGGCTCTTTAGAGTTATTAAGTAATCCAAAACCTGTAGTTAACATGCATGTGAGATTACCTATGGCAATGCAGCCTTTGTAACACATATGGGACAAGTGAGGATTAATCCTCAGCTGACCTTGCATGATGTGTTATACATTCCTGGTTTGAAGTATAATTTGATTTCTTTACCTACTTTGATTTGTTGGATCGATAAGGACGCAAACACATTCTCGGGGAGGGGGGGTGAATAGTGTGGGTGATTTTTAAAACACTTTTCGATGATAACACAAATACTAATTGTTGGTCTCTTGGAAAGCATTCAAACAAGTTTAGAGGGGTGAATAAACTTGTCCCTCTAAAACTTTTTCTAAGAGTTTTATAATTTTACTGAGGTATAGTCAGCTAACAGTACTAGAGCTGAGTTATATGCATCGGATATGTTATAAGACTTTATAAAAACTTGATGTTCTCTTTCAAATATGTTAGATAAAAAGTATTTAGCTGAGAATGTATAGTGTTGTCTGATGATAAGTAAGCAAAACTAAATACATAAAATAAATACTGTTAAAATAAATAACAAAAAGTTTATAGTGGTTCCAGGTGGTGTAATTCTGCCAGTCCACTCTTCTCCTGTGGTGTTTGAGGAATTCACTATTGATCTTGAGTTACAGTTACAAGACACAATATGACAATGATTGTCCTTGACTGAAAAACCACAGCTTCACAATCTAAGCACTTAGTCCTTGGCAGGTAGAATTGCTGCTTCATTAAGCCCGCTTCATTGATCCTTCGAGGGTAGGATTGCCTCTTCACCAGCTCCACCACACATAGATTTATCACAGATCTTTCAGTACGAGCTGCACTTCCATTGTCCTTCACACCCCGTCGATGTTTCACAACCTCGATCCTTTGTGTAGAACAAAGAGCTTGAATCAAGAAAGTGATTCAACTTGTTTGAGCTTGATGTTGATGTAGATGAACAACTCAAGGCTCGACGGGACTCCAAGTTTTATAATGCTAGATGAACTAGAGAGATTCTTCACACTTGAGTGTTCAGGATTTTACAATGGATCTCTTAGCAGATTACTCTAGATATTGTCCTTTTTGCTTTCCCCCATTATTGATTCAATGTAGTACTTGAATTTTCCTTATGCTTCGTGTCACCATCACAGTATTACTCTTTTCACCGTTGCCACTCTTTCTCATACTTTTTTTATTTTGAGTGATTTATATGTAGGGATCCAACGTTCACATTTGTGCTTTTGTAACCGTTGGATGTTTTCTGTTGTTGATTGTGACGTCCTTAAAGTATCTGCTCTGCTTCTGTTGGTGTCAGGGATCTTTTGACATTGATAGTTCGAAGACCAATGAAATTTTTACACAGTTGTAATATGGACGTTGACAAGACATTTCATTGACTTCTGAGTATTGCATTTGACTTCTTGGTTTACTCTGATATAAGTGTCATGATTGTCCGTACTTTGGCATATTGAAATATCAGCACTTCTTGCACCTTTCTAAGATGAGTTCCATGGTTTTCAGCTTACTTCTTTTGTATTCGTTTAGTTGACTTGTTTGCTGACATTTGTTGATATGTTATGTCAACTGACTTTTCTTTCATCTGATCTTAGTTGATTATATCAGAGTACACAATCTTTAAGTATAACAGAGATTCTTCAACACATGTCCTTTAGAATCTCAGACCTTCTAGAACAAGGTCTATAAAGTCATGTCAGACCATCACAGACTTACATGAGTTCTAACTTTATAACCTTGGTGTTATTTTCAATACTAAGTTTGAACTCTCAGTCTTCAGTCTTTATAAACTGAGTTTGAACCCTCGACTCTCATATCACAGCACTATAGTGATCAGCTGAGTTTGAGCCCTCAGCTGACTTTAGTTCAGTACACTTGGTTGTTCAGCATGTTTCCTAGACTCTATTAGACCAAAGGGATTTCTATTACAGTGCTTGTCTGATTTAACCTATACAACAATCGACTCTAGAAAACTTATACATCAAGTTCTAGACATCTTTTAGCTTTGCAAGTATAACCGCTAGTTAGGCACTCATCATCAAGGTTAATTAATTATTCATCATAAAAACATTTATTATATTTCTAACACTGATAAATTAGGTGTCGAAGCTTACTGAATTTATTATTCACTTGTATTATTAAAACCTATGTGATCAAATTGATTAATGTGATCAAATTAGAATAACACTTGATTAGATTAACAATAGATAATAAACTGATTTAGATTATCAACGGATAAAGTGAACAAGCACAAGATGTTAATGCAGGTCCAAACTTGTCAAACAAAAACTTATTGTATACTATGCAAAAACTTGTTTGTTTCTTAAGCATTTTTAATATATAATTTTATAGTAATCATTTTTTGTAAAGGCTGACTGTGTTATTGTGTCGGTGATAAGGATATTTTATGTAAATAAATGGAAATGTCCGTGAATCTTTAGAAAGAAAACGGAGCTTTTGGCATTCCCAGTAAAATCCTCAAATTTTATCCCTAAAATAATATAAAATAATACATATCCCTATTTTACAACATCTCCATTCAGAAACCTCCATAACAACATCCTTATCCTTATCCTTATAATATTTCAAATAATATTAAATAATACATATATTCTACCTCACAACCCTATTTATACACATTAAATATTTATTATTTCACTCCAGTAGCATCCATATCCCTATAATTTAATAATTAAATATGTTTAGGGCGTGAATAGTGCATCCCCACAAGTTGGGATGCACTGTTCATATCGCTAAAAATAAATAAGGATAGGGACTCTGTTGTGGAAGCTATTTAAGGCAAACTCTATTTTTTATCTTCATTTTAGGGATAGGGCACCATATAGTGCTTCTGCTGCGAGTGCCCTTAGGCATCACGACCCAGCAGCACCACAAGCTTATTTCAACGATTATTTTACCACAAAAGAAAAACCAAAATTTTTCGGTACCATCATGTCATTGATATTCCTTGACGAAACAAAATTTCGTTCGACCTTAAGGCCTCACTTAAAAGGATTCCCACTTCGCTCTAATGTAACTGGATACCGAGTTATTATCCGGAAAATAACGCTCGGCACGCATATAATTAAAATTTAATCTAATTATATACGCAATCCTTACGTAATCCACATCAAAGTACAAAGTGGAAAACAAATGATAGACTCGAGAAACTAAAGACTGCTACAGCCGATCGAAAAAACACAAGCTGCATCTAGTGTTAGGAAATCTATGCGGGAACGCATCGGAATTCAAAAATTTGATTTCCTTTTATCCAAGATCGACTTTGTTTAAGCAATAAACAAATAAGCTAGTAGACGGTGGTTACCTTAGTTGATCTAAAAGATCGACGCTTTGACCGGCCCATGGAGAGTAGTTTCAGACGAGAGCGCCCAAGCGTTCGCCTCTACCGCTAGTCCACACGAACAACCCACGAGAATCTACCATTGGATTCTACATTAGAAAAATCCGGTTCACTAGACCAACCTTTTCTCTCTCTCAAAATCTCTCTAGAAGCTCTCTCTATTTTCACAAGAACTATTAGCTCTTGGAATTGTGATGTACAAAAGAGTTTGACACCCACTTCCTTTATATAGAGGAGGTGGCACCCCAAGAGTTGTGGAGGAGAAGAAAACATTTTCCCAATAAAATAAGGAAAATCTCCTAGATTGATTTATCTCATTTAATTTAATATCATATATTAAATATTTTCATTATATTGTCAATATCTTATATAGACTATATTTATCTTATTATTTTTTCCATAAATCAATTTACACATGTATGCAAATCTATAGTCATTAATATATGATAATATTATTTATTTAATCAATCAATGCAGACAATCCAAATACATCTAATGTACTTTGAAATATATATATATATATATATATATATATATATATATATATATATATATATATACAGGCTGACCCATATACAGATACTATGGGGCCCCATGGACTTCTCAAATTAAAAAAAAAAAAAAATTTACTAAACGACGTCGTTTTGGCAAATGTGTATTATCTATCAATTTAATCAATTTCCCATTCGTTCCTGAACATTTGCCAAACCCTTCTGCGTTTTCAAGTTCTTCAATCCGGCAAGTCGGCAACTCTTCTGCGATTTTCAGGTTTTTAATCTTCCATCAATCCATCTTCTGATCTTCTGATGTTCATCCATCTTCATCTGGCCGCCGGACCGCCGGTGTGGTGATTCACTAATTCTGGTGGTGAATGGATTTACAATTCAAGCTCTGTTTTTCTTTTCTTTGCCTGCACATCAGCACATCCAATTCCAGCCTGCAGCTTGTAAGTTGTAAGTGTAATTTGCTTCATTTTTTTTTCTTTTCAGAATAGCTTTGCGCCTCCTTTGCCTAATTGCTAATTTGCCTTCACGGCTTCACCTTTCCTGCCATAAATGTTTTGATAATTGATAAGTTGTTTAAGTAGCTTTGCCTAAATTCCTAATTGCAAATTTGCAATTTGCCTGCTGCAAGTGTTAGGGCGTTTTTGGCCATATGGCCCAAATCTTTGTTCAGTTTGTTGGATACTTGAATTTGTGTTCCTTTTCTGATTTTTTTTTTATTTTTTATTTTAACAGTGTAACTTAGTGAAATTATAGCTCTAGGGATGAGTATCACAAGATATTTTAAAAGAAAAATATCAGTCCTAGAGGAAATTGAAACCGATTTAGGAGATGGTGCTTTTGGTAGTGCATCTGCTCAGACTGCTCGTACTGAAGAGACTGTCTGCTTTTGGACCCCCATGAAATTCAATCCTAGATCGCACATATATATATATATATATATATATATATATATATATATATATATATATATATATATATATATATATATATATATATATTTAATCAATTAATATAATACTATGATTAATTAATTTGTAAAATCCTTATTATTATTATTATTATTATTATTATATACGATGGAGGGAATAGAGGGAAAGGGAATCTAAATGCAATTCTCGTTATTTTGAAGGTCTAATTCATGGAAATAAAGACAACAGTAAATGTAATCCGCAAATTATATTATGGTCTTGTATTAAGTATGACGTTGTGATCCAAAATCAATTGAAAATCAAAATAACATATAGAATCGAACCGTATAAAATATAAATACTATGTTTTTACAATTTTACCCCTCTTTATGGTTTAGGAAATTTTGGTTTTCCTATCGTGGTAAAATAATCGTTTAAAAAATAAGTATGTGGTCTTTGTGTTAGATTCATCATGAAGTTCTATATATATCTTTCTATCCCTAAAATAGAGATCCCTAACATAGAGATAAAATTTAGAAATTTTTTCAAATACATCCACATCAGAAACCTCATCCCTATTTATTTTTAAGGTTGGTGAATAGTATATCCCTGTTTGTGGAACGCTATTTCTATTTCAATGGTATTTGGTTTAAAAATAAGAATAGAATACTGTTGTAAAGTATTTTGAATTGAGATATGTAAAATAGAAATATGTATTATTTTATATTATTTTAAGGATAAAAAATAATTCTTCTCATGTAAATGCCCGGTCGTGATGCCTAGCCCCGTTTTCTTTCTAAAGATTCACGGACATTTCCATTTATTTAGCATAAAATATCCTTATCACCGACACAATAACACCGTCACCCTTCACAAAAAATGATTACTATAAAATTATATATTAAATGCTTAAGAAACAAACAACATGGCCTTTCTGTAGACAAAGTCTTTGTTATTATTATTATTATTATTATTTGCTTCTTCCAGCTATTCTTCACTCAGCTCATCATCATCATCATTCTTCAATTCCCCATTTCTCCACTTGCACATTTTTCTTTTGTTTCAAGCATTATTCATTTGCATTCCCTCCTTCTTTACTTTCACTTTCACTTTTGTGGGATTTAAATGAGAAATTTTTATGAACTTTTACTCTGGATTCTACTTGCAAAAAAAAGACTTCTTTTTTAGAAGACAGAGGAGACAATTCTGTAAGTTGAGATACGTTTCATACTTGTAGCATCCAGTTGTATTCAATTAAGTTATCTTTTTTTTTTTTTTTTTTTTTTTACTTATAATCCTCAAAGCTGTTTGCTCAATTGCCTTTCTTGTGTGAATTAGTGCATAGGATTCAATAATGGGATATCAAAAGACTTGCTTTTGTTGATATTAAGAGTTTGATTGAAATATGACAATATTCTGTTCTTGTTTTATATGAAGGAAAAAAAGTAATATTCTCTTCTTTGGGTTGCTACTTTTGCTTCACTAATATTCTGAATTTCTCAACAACAACAAAATAAATATAAATAAATAAATGAATTATAAAAATTAAAACGGTTTAAGCTCTTAAATTTTGGGTTGGCGGTTTTTATCTTGGCGATTTTACAGCACTAAGTGGACAGTTACAATCTGTAAGCTATCCCACTCTTTTCAACCGTCGTGTATGTGCCCTTAATTTCGCATATTTGTGAAGTGGTTCATGTTCCTTTTCTCTTGCATTCATTTTAATTTTGTAATCCTATATAAAAAGATCGTTCCTTTTTCCATTCATTTTTGTGTTTTTCCTCTGTATTTAGTGTGTGGCCTAAAATGGAGTTGAGTGTGAAGTGTGAACAGGTCTATTTTATATCAAAGCAAACTTAAATCACTGCTCTTGCCTTCAATTTTATACTGTTGTTTGAAAATTAATGCTGACACATATTTTGATTCTAAAGACAATGCTTTTGCTCTTAAATGCATGTTAGATATGATATGAACTTATAATTTAAGAATCTTATGTTTTTTTCTTCATCCCTTTGTTTTTTAGGAGCTCTGTTTAGCTTTTTTCTGAGTAATTCTTGCTGGTTTAGAAGTGAAGAATATTGAATTAAAAGGAAGCATGAAGGAGGTGGACAAGAAGAGAGTTTTATCTAAAGATCAAAGGAAACTTTCTACAAAGCCTATTAAACAAGATCACAGAGCAAAAGAGAAAAAGGACACCAGATCTTTGAAAACTAAAGATGGTGCTAAAGCTCGATCAACCGATGCCGAGAGCACGAAATTAGTAAACGACTCCAACACGGGCACCGGAACCGAGTCCTCAGAAGTCTTTGAAGATGTGGTTATAGATGACATGGATGATACCAATAGGTCTAATGTAAAGAACGAATTAAACAGTTGTTCAAGTGACTTGGAAATCGAACCTAAAGAAGGGATCGATGAAGTTTCTTCTGATTCTGATACAGTAAATGATTCGGTGTCATCACAAGGAGATTCGGTGTCATCATCGAAACATGTATCAGAGAACACAGAAGTTAATGGCAAACTTGTTGATGAGAAAAAGGAAGATGATATTCCTGTGACTAATGATGAGATAATCAAACCGAAGGTTAATAACGAGTTAGAAGAAAAGGAAACGGAGACGGTTGTTGTATGTGAAAAGATATTAGAAATGGAAACAAGAATCGAGAAACTCGAGGAAGAGCTAAGGGAAGTTGCAGCTTTGGAAATTGCATTGTATTCTGTGGTGCCTGAACATGGTAGCTCTGCACATAAAGTACATACACCTTCTAGACGTCTATGTAGACTTTATATTCATGCTTGCAAACACTTGTCGTCTAATAACCGAGCCACTATCGCTAAAAACACTGTCTCTGGGTTGATTCTGATTGCTAAATCATGTGGAAACGACGTGCCAAGGTGAGTGATACTGATTACTGTGCTTTAAGCAGCAAAATTTATCAGTTTTTTGCTCTGAGCTAATTAACCATTTTCTAATTTTTGTTTTTTTGTTTTAGATTGACTTTCTGGCTGTCGAATACTGTCGTGTTGAGGGAAATCATTTCTCAAGCTTTCGGAATTTCGTATCAACAATGTTTTCCTGCAAATGCGGATGAAACTAGTTTTTTGTCACTTCAAGCAAAGAAAATTCCTGGAAACAATAAACCGAATAAGCAGGGCATCCTACAAGGGTTCGGTGATTGGCAAGAAACCAGAACCTTCACAGCTGCTTTAGAGAAGGTTGAATCATGGATTTTCTCTCGGATCGTTGAGTCAATATGGTGGCAGGTCTGTTTATCGAATGCCTTTACTTATACGAAGCGTTTGTAGGTTAAGAAGGCGTTTTTCCACTTGTTTCATAGTTAAGTGAATATTATGAACTATTTTAGGCCAATTTTTTTTTGTAGACATTGATGCCGACGGTGCAATCTCTCTCGAGTGAGACTGTGACGAGTAGCCTTCATGGAAGAATTTTAGGCCCATCATTAGGTGACCAGAAACAGGGAAGCCTTTGTATAAACTTATGGATAAATGCTTTCCAAGATGCTATAAGGAGACTTTGTCCTGTTAGAGGAGAGGGACATGAATGCGGTTGCTTGCCCGTGTTGGCAAAGAAGGTTATGGAACAATGCCTAGCAAGACTAGACGTGGCTATGTTTAATGCGATCCTGCGTGAGTCAGTGCACGAGATACCAACCGATCCTGTTTCCGACCCTATTGTTGATTCTCGAGTTTTGCCTATTCCAGCTGGGGATCTGAGCTTCGGATCTGGTGCACAACTCAAAAACTGTGTAAGCGTTCCCTATTTTGCATCTGCATATGGATATGAGAAAATACATTTTCAGGTCCCCGTTGAAAATTCCTCCAGCTTGTTGAAAATTCAACAGGCTGGGGTAAACATTCAACATGGCGAGGGTGAAATTCAACGGGCTGGGGGAAAATTCAATGGGGCGAAGTTGAATTTTTCAACAGGAAACTTAAAAAAAAAATGTCAGGTCTGACCCTACTTGACATGAAATAAGGAGTGTTAAAACGACCTGAAAATGTATTTTCTGTATGGATATTCAGTTAATAAGATGTACCTAAAGGTTTCCTTCCACGGTATGCTGTAATTTGACATGTGTTTTTGGCAGGTAGGAAACTGGACAAGATGGCTACAAAATATGCTTGGCATGGGTAGTAATGATCGCGAAAAAAACGATGAAAACAAAAATGAAAACGACGTTAAGTTGATTGGAGATGATCATTATAAAGATAACTGCTTTCTTCTACTTAATTCATTGAGTGATCTTTTGATGTTACCTAAGGATATGCTTCTGGACAAATCCGTCCGAACGGAGGTTCGTCTTACAAACTCTGTCATACTATTTTTTATCTATCATACAAAGTAAATGGACACTGAATGTATTACATACATCCACTTGCTATGTTTTCTTTCGTATTATATCCTCATTTGATGCTCATCGCGTTTTTTTTTTTTTATATATAGGTCTGTCCAGAGATCAGTCTTCCACTAGTTAAACGTATATTATGCAATTTCACTCCAGATGAGTTCTGTCCTGATTCTGTTCCGGGTGCAGTGTTGGAAGCTCTTAACGCCGAGGTACAAATTAAACCTGTTCCTCGAAAAAAAGAATTGAAAAAATTGTTAATTAACCATATAATGATATCTTAATGTAGAAATACAAATCATGTTGGTTTTATTTGATGCAGCATATTATAGAGCATAATGTATCGAAAGAAACAGCCCGAAGCTTTCCATATTCTGCTGCTCGGGTTGAGTATACGCCGCCTTCATTAACCGAGGTAGCCACGAAAATTTCAGAGGTCGGCAACGGTGGTCAATCACAATTGTCAAGAAATGCATCTACAATACAAAGTAAAGGATACACAAGTGATGAAGATCTACAGGAACTGGACTCTCCACTGGAAACTATTGTCCAGAAATTAACACCTTCTCCGACGAACTTGGCAAATGGAATTTGTTGTTCTAATTTGCGGTATGAACTCCTACGTCAGGTTTGGTCGGATTAATGGTGAAATTTATACCGTAAAATGTTATAAACGAGTGGATTTTATTGTTCTTCAATCAAAACACGAGACGTGATATATATCAAAGAATCAATAAACAAAATCTTGTCACGGTACGTGTTGTGTTTTGATTGAATGATAAATAGACCTGCCTACGGTCTGTCACTGAATGGGGCAGATTTGCTTTGATTTATTTCTAAGGAGCGCAGATTTTCGGGCTGCAAAAATTATGGTTCACCTTTTCTTCCATGCATATATAGTTTATTTTTTGTGAATATTTTTATATAAGTACGTTCTAAAATTTCTACTCCATATATGTATCTTTTTGTATTGAGAACTATATTTTCATTAATTTCATTGTGCTCTTCATTTGAGTAAGACTCGTACCACATAGTAGATGAGCTCATAACCTACAAGTTTCAGGATCGTAACATACGTTCCATACGATCACCGGAGCCATTAACATTCATGTCTATTTCTGAAAAATTAGTGTAGCCAACATTGTATCACAGCCATCGATCATCTTTTATGACATTCTTCATCATGCCGAAACTCGATTCATCTTCTACTCGTAGTCCGCTTCTCTTAATGGTCGATATATATATGGGAAACTGAATATATTATCTTGAATAATTAGTGATTTGGGGTGGACCAAGTGATGGTTAAGGGTACTCTGATTTTCCGTGAAGCATATAAGTTGGACTGTTTACAATGGTGTACGAAACAATTAAGGTTAGGTTGTTTGGGCATTAATCTTTTTCTGTGAATAATGGGAAGTTCACAAGGTGCAGTTGAACTTGTGGGAGTATCAAGTGGGTATCAGTTTGGAAGTAGCTAAATTATATTTTCACTGTCATAATCTATATTTTCTTATGGAGTAACTAGACAAAATGGATTATCATAATTCAATGTGTATAGTATTTCATTTATTCAACTAAATACAGATGGTACAAAATATATGGAAAATTAGGGATAATGACACAATATGAAATATTTTTAAGTAATATGACAGCTACATATTTTTTATAGGGAGAAGGACAATTGCATAATTTTTATAGTGAGAAGGACAAACAAGAATCTCGAAAATCGCTTAATCTCTCCTAGTGAATCCCGAAATCGGTGAATTTTGACAATGAATCTCGAAAATTAGTGAATTTCGACAATGAATTTTGAAAATTAGTGAATTTATACGTTGAATTTCGGCAGTGAATTTAAAGCAGTGAATTTGAACACAAGTGAATTCGACAATGAATAAATAGTTTCGTCCTTTATGCAAAAGTTTCAAACGATTGTTCTTCTCAATTGATGAAATATTTCTGTCATTCTCCCTCATTCCCCCTAAAATATATAGGGTTCGGTGACTTAGTCAATAAGTCACTATAAGATAAATACGACAATAATAATATTTAACGTAAATAATAATAGTCAAACTATATTATCCTCGACACGCCCCCGCAATCCTGTGGGAAGTGGCTGAACACGGAGATTGGAATTTAAACTGGCAAAACGAGGCTGCGCCAACGGTTTGGTGAGGACATCGGCTAACTGATCCTTCAAGGAGATAAAAGAGATGCCGAGCTAGCGAGCTGAAACTAATTTGTGAACATGGAAGAAGTCGATCTTGATGTGCTTTTTGCGGGCATGAAACACCGGATTGTGAGCAAGATAGGTGGCGCCAATATTATCACAGCAAAGAGTAGGCGGAAAAGATAACGGAACCTGCATCTCATGATGAAGACTGCAAAGCCACTGGAGCTCGGCAGCGGTGTTAGAAAGAGTCTTACACTCGGCCTCAGTGATTCGATCTCTTGGAAACGGTCAGGTGCTGTTTACCCCAACTAATGAGATTATCACCAAGAAAGACACAATATGGCCCAACAAAATTATGATTATCACTGTCAGCAGCCCACTCTGAATCAGAATAAGCCTAGAGCGAAATAGGGGACCGGCGGGAGAAGAAGAGACCATCGCAGACAGTGTGCTTAAGATACCGAAGAATACATTTAACTGCAACCCAGTGTGCATCAGTAGGCGTTGGCATATACTTACTAACCTTGTGGACCGCAAAGGCAATATTAGGCAGAGTGAAACTGAGATACTGTATACCGCCAACAATAGTTCGGTAAAGTTAAGGATCGGCGCAGGGAGGGCCGTCGACAAGTGTAAGATGGGTGGAGGCCGACATAGGAGTCTGACAAGGCTTGGCCTTGTCAAGAGAGGCATATTGCAGAAGCTGAAATATATACTTGCGCTGGGTGAGAAAAATCCCATCGGAGGTTGAAAGCACCTTAATGCCAAGGAAGTAGGACAGAGAACCAAGGTCCTTAACCGGAACGTGCCGACCAAGATAAGAGATAACCGCTCAACAAGAGAAGACGACGAGCCATTAATAATAATATCATCCACATATCAGAATATAAACGCGAGCACCATCATGAGAATAAATATATAAGAGGTGTCTGCATTGGAGCCAACAAAGCCAAACTGAGTCAAGACATCAGTGAAGCGAGAGAACCAAGCACGGGGAGCCTGTCGAAGGCCATAAAGGCTGCGGTGAAGATGGCAAACATAGTCTGGATAATCAGGGTGAACGAATCCCTGTGGTTGCTGCATACAAATGGGCTAAGATAAATGTCCATGGAGGAAAGCATTTTGGATATCCACCTTACGAAGAAACCAATTGTTTGAAACGGCAAGAGACAAAAGAAGATGAATAGTTACCGGTTTAACGACCGGACTAAATATGTAGTGAAATCAACCCCTTCGGCTTGATGAAAACCCTTGGCCACAAGGCGAGCCTTGTGACGCTCAAAACTGCCATCTGCATGATGTTTGGTGCGTTACACCCATTTATTGCCAACAATATTCAGACGAGGATGTGGAGGTACAAGATCATAGGTATGGTTGTGCAACAACGCATCAATTTCCTCTCTCATAGCATTACGCCAATTCGGGTGTTTGGAGGCTTTGGTATAGGAGGTAGGGTCCAATGAGGTGGTAGAAGCGACAAGGGCTTTAGTAATCGGATAACGGATAAAGTCAGGCCGAGAGATAGGTTTGAGAGAATTGGTTTTGGTTCGAGTGACCATAGTATGAGTGGGAGCAGGTTTGTCAGGAGACAAGGCCGGAGAGGCCGAGGTGGACGCAGGAGAGGTGGGTGGCGAGCGCTCGGGAGGAGGGGTTGGGGCAGGGTTGGAAGTGGCCGGCATGCTAGGTGGGTTTTATGGAGTTGCGGGCAGGAAGACATGAAGCGGGACAATGAGATTATCAAGTGTGGGTTTGGAAGGAAAATGTGTATACGGGAAGACGGATTCATCGAAAACCACATGGCGAGCAATATAGATACGGCCAGAGGCAAGGTCCAAACATTTATAACCATGGTGTGAAGGACTATACCCGAGAAAGATGCAAGTTTTGGAACGAAAGCAGTCTTATGATGGTTGTAAGGATAGAGATAGGGCCAGCACACACAGCCAAAGGCGCGAATGAATGTATAGTCAGGGGACCGATGGTGAACCATTTCGAAGTGAGACTTTTCCTTGAGGACTTTGGTGGGAAGACATTTGATGATATAAGTCGCAGTTAGATTGGGCAAGAAGGGAGAGGGCGACTTCAATAATTTGGCGGAGGCGGCGCTCAATGGCACCAACTTGTTCGTGGGGAATGGAAAGCAGTCTTATGATGGTTGTAGGGATAGAGATAGGGTCAGCACACACAGCCAAAGACGCGAATGAATGTATTGTCAGGGGACCGATGGTGAACTATTTCGACGGGAGACTTTTCCTTGAGGACTTTGGTGGGAAGACATTTGATGATATAAATGGCAGTTATATTGGGCAAGAAGGGAGAGGCCGACTTCAATAATTTGGCGGTGGCGGCGCTCAATGTCACCAACTTGTTCGTGGGTGTGGGGACAGGAAAGGCGATGCCGGATGCCAATAGAGGTAAAAAGAGCGGAAACACGACGGTTATCACAACCCCAGTCAGTTTTGATGGATTATAGTTTGGTATGAAACTGGCATTCAACCATAGCAAGAAAGTCAGGGAAGATAGTTTCAACATCAAATTTATTTTTCAAGGGATAGAGTCATAGGAACTTTGTGAAATCATCAAGAAAGCTGACTTAATAACGGGAACCATAAATTGATGGTTAGAATAGGGGCCCAAATATCGGAGTAGATCAGGTCCAAATGAGCAGTAGAGGTAAATTCAGAAGTGTATAACGGGAAGCGGTGACTTTTAGCCAACTGACACGAGGCATAGATAAGACAACGCCTAAGTAGGAGTGAAGGTAGGAAGACTTTTTAAGGCTTGACGGAGCACGGAATAAGAACAACGACCGAGACGCACGTGGTGGAAGAGGTGACGGAGGAGGCCAGAGCTTGAGTAGGAGCAGAGGGAGGGTGAAGCGGGGTGGAGAAGTGATATATGCCATCTTTTAGAAATCTCATATGGTGGGCGTGACCAGAGTAATCTGTTACAAGGAAGTAAGACCCATGAAATTCAAAGTACACGGAATTATCCGATTCAAATTTATGGACATATAAGAGGTTTCTAGTGATTTAAGACGTAACAAGAATATTAGATAAATAAAAAGACTGGGAAGGGGAATGTACAGAAGAAGAACCGTAATGAATAATAGGTAAACCTGTTCCGTCGCCTATATGCACTTTGTCGGGCCCGGTACCATATCATAATTCAATGAGTATTGTATTACATTGATTCAACTGAATAGAGATAGTACAAATATATAGGGTTCGGTGACTTAGTCAATAAGTCACTATGATATAAATACGGCAATAATAATATTTAACGTAAATAATAATAGTCAAACTATATTATCCTCGACATGGATCAATCCACCGGGAGCTACGACTATTATATATATATATATATGTATATATATACATATATATATATATATATATACATATATATATATATATTAATGCCGACGTACTGTGAGTTCAATTTTATTTTCGTTAAAAGCCAAAGTGTGTTTTTAAATTACTTTCAAGTATTTTATTTATATCTAGTGTTGATTTAAACTCGGAAGTCGTTTTTCGAATGACATTTCTTTAAAATAAATAATTCGAACTTATTTGAAATGATTAATATAACTCGTTCATACATCATACTTATATAAAACATTTTATATACATACATTGCATTTCACATCTCCCTCTTAGGCGGCATGGTTATTGCATGTCCCACTTCAGTGGCATGGTACCGTACCACCCGCCTGGTGCGGTATGGTATATTGTACTTGTACATTTCCCTCTTTGGCGGTATGGCTAGTTTCCCGCTTCGGCGGCATGGTTTCTCGTTCTCGTTCTCGCCCAATCGGCCTGCCGAGGGTTTCGTAGTCGGGTTATCTGTGCATCGGGCCTGTGACCGCGGTTGTGGGATCTGAGGCAAGTGGACCCTCCGGAAGCCCCAGGAGATTCGGTGTCGGAAGGACGGACTTCACTAGAAAAATTGCTAGTTGTGGATATAAGGTGTGTGAATAGGGGAGTCATAAGGCAGAGACAACCGTATCAGCTGTATCGATGTCAAGTAATGGAACTTGATGAATTGACGGAACTCTCCTGAACTTGCTTGACTTGTAAATGAACTATTCACGTTTTCATAATACTCGTGCACTAATATGTTTTAAAATATTCTTTCCATTTGTTCTATCATTATTAAAGACTTCCGCTGTTTTTCTTAAATTTGTTCAAGATATTGATTACATATATATATATATATATATATATATATATATATATATATATATATATATATATATATATATATATATATATATATATATATATATATATTATTGTTTGTTTATTTATAACCCTATTAAATTTAATTACAATTATAAATGGGTTCACGTATTTTCGATGTGGACGAATATCCTATGAATTGCGATGTGCGTAGATCATTGGATTACGTCATAATTTGAACACTTAAAGGTCTCAATAGAGACAAGGGTGAATCTTTTTGTCACCGGCAGGGGGGGGGTCAGTGCCAGAGGAATCCGCGTGTGTTGTGGGAAAGGTTGGGTAAACTTCGTTCTGTTAATCGCAGATTTAACAGAGGTAAAGGCTCGTATTGGATTAACAAGCAGAAACCAGAGGTAGAGATCGATCGAATCTGCAATGTCCTCAGCGAACAGGAAGATGCAGGAGATGTTGGCTGCCAAACGGAAGTTGGCTTATGCAAGTGTAAACATGAATCTGTTTGGAACAATTACTAGGACTATTTCAGGTCTCAAGGTAGAAGGCCTACCTTGACGTATAGAAATAAAACATTCTATAGACATAAGAAGTTTTCTGAAAAATGCTTGAAGACAGTACACACGAAAATTTTTGATTGATGATGAAGGAGAATGTAAATTATTGAATGTTATTAACCAGGGGTCTAGTTCAGATCAAAGACTTGGTCATGATATTAACCTTTATGCAATTCACGTTAAGGGAAGGTTTTCCTTAACACCTGCCCACATTATTCAGGGCTTAATATTTTATGGTTTTTAGTGGTTGATAGAAAACCAAAGGCGACGTCGATTGATGCTTTGAAGATGACTGATATTTTTTATGTGTTCAACAACGAACCTTGACACTGCAATGATTAAGGAAGATATGACATACATATTTAGGGTTTTAAGGAGGGGGTCGTACTGGCTTGCACGGAAGGGTTCAAATTCAGGAGGTCAAGCAGAACAGTTTGTGAAGGAGTATTTCAAGAAGACAATTTTAATTAAGTATGGGCTGCCACCACTGGAACTATTGACAATATTCATGAAAACGCTTTGTATTTATGTGTGGCCATTCAGTTGCAGGGACATAGTTCTGTAATGACTTTGTCAGTCAGTGTACTTCTACACTTGATTAATAAAGGGGTTGATTTATTTCATTCATTATCACATTTCCTAATGCCCATTCAGAGAATCTGCTATCATTATATATAGTAGATTTGTAACTCTGATCTAGGTTACATAGTACAATACATGGAATCCCCCCAGGGATGACCTGTTTCTTTCTATATTTTTCATTAATAGTAAAATCCTTTTGACTACCTAATAACTCTTTCTTACAAGGGAGAAATTGGAAAGAGATATCATTTATTACATTGTACAAAGCGTTAATATCATAAGATGAAAAATCCACCCCCCCGCAGAAATAATTATACCGCCCCAAACTTCTAGCCCATGCTGTTCTGCCTGTTCTGGTTCGGCCTTCAATGATCATTGAGGTTGGGCGGTCTGGCTTCTGTTCCAGGTCCTGTAGGCATGTCAATAGTATCAGGCATAAGTGTTAGTAAATGGGCTTTGGCTTCGTCCCTAAACAATTCTTGCAGTTGTTCATGGCCCACCTGTATGTCATACATGTCTTCAAAATGAAAATTAGCAATTAAATATCTACGTACCATTTGGATATTTTCCTCATCCCATTGTGTTAAATGTTGGGACATGTTTAAGAAACTTGTCCATTTAGGGATGAATACTGGAGTTGCTTCTGGCCATTTATAATTTGCCATGTATTGGAGATTCCTGAGTTGTGTTGCAAATGTGTAAGGTTGTTCACATTCGCATCTGGTGAGAAATTCGGTCTTGGATGTAGATTCGTTGAGAATCTTTGACCAGATTGAATCCCTAGATTTTTTAGTGCTTCTTCTTGACGCCCTAAGAATTCCTCTCTCCTCAAAGACCCCTCCCTTTGCGATGTAATCAGCAACAGCTGCATCATGTCGGGGCACCTGGGTGTTTGGGTGGTATGTACTTAACCCATTTGGGTCCTTTCTATCGAAGAACCTGTTATCCTTCATGTCCAACTTTTTACCAAGTTGGACAAGGCTATGTAGGTGTGGTTCACCATCTTGGTGTTCTTCCTGGCATACTGGAATAAACAAAATCAAATTGCATAAGCAATTGATTTAAGTAATTCAGGACATAAATAGGAATTAATGGGCAATGGGGATAAGTAAGAAATATTGATTTTCCTGTAATCTGTAAGAATTGTTTAAGCGAGTCATAATTGATTTTTAGATAGAGAAAGAGTTTCGAGAGAGAAAATTATTCAGAGGGTTTCAAGTTTCTAGTGTACATGGTTTTTTGCGGAGGAAGAGAGGGACTTTTATAGTGCCAATTTTTTTTATAAAAATAAATGGCTGTGGGTAAAACCGTATAATATTACCGGTTTTGCGCTTCTGGCCGACATGTGGGTCCCACCACTAAAGATAAAGATGATTATTCCCTAATTCCCTTTTCCTATAGCCACTTTGGCTTTTTCTTTATTATAGTAACAGTAGTATTTTGTCGGTTATATACATCAATTATTTTGGACGCTTTGTTAAATATACGGATTAAAATATGTTTTATCTGCATTTTCTGAGAAAAGCATTTTTCGTTTACATTAAAATAATAATGGAGATTGGGTTAGGCGAAACGGTGTCGGGTGATTACGAGATTGATTGCACCGATATCAAATCGGGATAAGCTATTGAAACAGTTAAATTGGTGTACCCTAGTTTGATTGACAGGGCATTAAACAAGATGAAGAATATGTCAGTGATGATCGACAATTGTCTCTTAATGTACATACCTCAATGTCTAATGAATTCAGAAGGTTGTGTTAGGGTGAGGATTTATGACAAAAGGTTATGCGAACCTGATTGTAAACAGGCAGAGTTCGTGTTGTTTGAATATGGCATTTTTTGGTAACGCGTATGCAAGTTTGAAGGACAAAGAATGTCCTTGGTCTATTACTTATGGTTTAAAAAATTCAAACATTAAGGCGGATGTCAATTATTGTAAGATGAAAGCATTTTTAAAACTGTCCACTGTGAAGAGGCCTAATGAATTAGCTTTTCGAGGTCCTTCAATTGACATCCGATCCAAATTATACACTAGGGATAATGTGGATGTATGACATTGTGCTTATAAGAAGCCCACACTTAGTCGATGTCTCAGTTCTTGTATTGACAACCTGCATAAGCCCAAAGCAATTCTTGTGGGCCTAGAGATGTTTTTTCTGATAGCAGATCATCCTTCAGCCATTTGGGCCGGCCCAATTTGTGTGATATGGGAGGTAAACCCTCAGAATCTCGTGTTGATTTGATGACTCATTTTTTTCTTTGTTTTGTTTTTGTCTTTGTTTTGTTTTGGTTTTGTTTCTATAAATATAAATACAGGTTAATGACTGAGGGGAATGAAGAGTATATGAGATGATATTGATCGAGATCCGAGGAAAATGATATTAATGTTTTGGATGGTACCTCATTTTTTTGAAGAGCTGTTGTAATATTATGGGTTGTAATAAATGTAATGAAAATAATTATTGAATTAGTTTAAAATCATTTGTGGATTTACTTGAATTATTTTGGGATTTTAATATTGTTATTGAAGTCGCGGCGAGAGCTCTTCAACCCCTCTTAGAATGACCCCAATGGACCTAGGTGTCGGGAGTAGGGTATTACAAATGGTGTCTCAAGAAATATTGATAGTTCATTTTCCTGAGATTCAGGATGCCTTTGCAATAGCTATTAAGTTTGAGAGGCAAAAGACCTATGCCTCAAACAAGGCAAAGAATTAACATTCTATAGTCTTGTTGGCTCAAAAGACTGGACGGGGTAGAAGTGAAAGAGCTGGTCAATCCGGGTCAGATCCAATCAATTCAGTAGAATAGAACAGTCATGAAATCTGAATGCCAACAATTTCAAGAATAAGACTGATAAAAAAGTCCAGTGCACATTATGTGGATTTAATGGTCATACTGAAGATAATTGCTATAAGAAACGTGGGTATCCACCTGATTGCAAGTCTAATAGAAGAGCTAACATGGAGGATCAGACGTATTTAGATCAGTGTTGGTGGAGAGGATCATGAGATTGGACAAGTTAGGTCTGGATTCAAGGTCGCACTTCCCAACATTTTGAGAAATTATTGAATTTTATGAAAACTTTGTTTCATTCGGTCATGCAGTAACCCAGATACATGCACTGAACACTCATTTCTCACATGTGATAGCGCTTAAATACTTTGGCCTAGTTTTATAAGTTTTTCAGAATGTATCGAAATCTGGAGCAGCTAGGAATGGATCTGGACCAAAAGGAAGGCATTAGGCCAAGTGGAGAAAGCCCAAGAAGAGATCTGTCAGAAAAAATAAGATAAACTAGCCCGATTAATCGTGGGCCAGGCCCGATTATTCAGGCCATGGAAGACAAGAAACCGAAGTCTTCCACCTCTGCTAGGTCGGTTCGGGTTTTATTGAGTCTTAAGTTGCCCATTGAGCCTATATAAAGTGTCAGAATACAATGTAAACATATTCCAGAATAGGAACCGACGCCCCCAATTAATCAGCGGTCTTTACCGATTAATCACGGAAAATTTTAGGTCCTTTAATCTGGAGATTCAGCATCAGCTATGTTGATCGACAGGATTAATTAAAACGATTACTTAGGTTTGGCTAATATAATATTCATATATCGTAAATTAAGTTAGTGAACTGTTAATTATGACATAGTCTTGATGGATCCTGTTGGTCCCAGAGAAGGGTAATAGTATAGTCAGAGGGGGGGGGGGGCGAATGACTATACTGGAGTTTCCAAAACCTTTCTCAATATAAAGGCTTTTGGGCAGCGGATAAGTCATTTCTTAAAATTTTAATTCAAACTAGGATATGCAATCACAAATGCAATAACGTAAGTGCAGTAAAGTAAATTTATGAATGTAAATAGACACAAAGGTTTATAGTGGTTCCGGGTGGTGTACACCCTTAATCCACTCTTCTCATGTGATGATTGGATGAATTCACTATTGTTTTTACTGATACAATAGTTCAAGCTTCAATATCTTTAAGACTATCACTCCCTGGCTTCAAAAGCTTCAATGATTCAGTCTTCAACTCTGCTCCTTGGGAACAAATCCTTCAGCAGCTATCATAAACACAACTCCTTCTCAGATGGCTCTGATTCAGTTGCTTGACTGGTGTGAATTTGATTCACAGATTCTATTGATCAGTCTCAGTGCTTGATGTGGAATTTTAGCTCTGATTGCTGAGTTGATCTCTAGATGTGTCCTTTAAGTTCAGATAGAAGGCTTTTCAAATTGACAGAGTTTCTGCTTGTTCTTATCAGATTCAGTCGTTGTTTTTCTTGTCTGTCAATGCCTTCTATTTATAGCCTTGATAATCCTTGATTTGAATTTTTGTCCGTTGGCTATTTAATATGGAGAATAATCCTTGATTTAATTCTTGATTCCCCCTTAATTATATTCTCTTTGATTTCAGTGATCTAGATTTTTCTTCAAACTTCTATCAAAAAATCTGTCCTTGATTGACTCTTGATTGATTGTGCATTTAATGCTTGATCCTCTGAATCTTCCTTATTATTTCACGTTCGGAATAAGTATAAATGATATGCCTTACTCGGTTGTTCCTTTACTTGACTGCTGCCTTAATGGTTGAGTGTTTCTGCTGACTTAGCTGTTTAGTTCTTCCTTCACAGATTTGTCTTTACTCAACCGATAGTCAGTTCACTTTGCCAGTTCACTGCTTTCTTGATTTCTATGAGTTTACAAGATTCCTTGTACTTCACTGATCCTTGATTTAGGTGAGATTAGTGTACATCATATTTAACAATGAATTTCATCACTTGAAATATAACTTAGACTTATCCAAGGTCATCATAGACTTCCCTGGTTATATGTCAGACCATATGTCTTTATGCTTCTCTGCTGCTACTTGCCTGCTTTTACTCTGTCGGATTTCTGTTTTACTTCACCATTCTGCAAACTAGTACAATACTTGTCTGACTCAACTTATACAACATGTCAAACTCTAAGTAAAGACTTATACAAAGATTTCTAACTTATTTTAGGCTTGCTATAACAGCTAGTATGGCCATCATCAAAACGTAATAAAATGTTCCTAACAGATCCCTAGGAACGTGCTAGTCATAGTCGATAGCTGCTTAGAGAGGTTTTCGGTCTTGAGCCGGAATCTCTAAAACTTATTGCATATGAACTAATACAACCAACAAAGGAGGTTAGTTGCATATAGATCATCTGTTGTCCTTACAGTGAAAGTAGATAGGGTTAGGAGATTGCACCCATAGCTAAACTGAATTAAAACGTTCGATTAATTTAAGGAAATTATGTGGGGAAGTAAGGATAAGGATTAACTACACCAAGTTAGTAGATAGTTGGGGGCGGGAAGGAATACCACGTTCTTTCTATGTTATTATTGGTCAATGACCGTATTTGTCTTCTCAATTAGGGTAGATTCGTTTATACTTGAGTTGCATTGTCTCTGTGGGATCGACCTTGATTCGCCATTGCTATGCTATAATTTGACCTAGTACTCTTGCTAGTATAAGCGACATCATACGCGACATCAACATGCTCAAGGATCGGATGAAATTGTTTTATAAAAATATACACAATGGATCTTAGATTCTAGATCCACATATCACATTGAGTGTTCCTTTTCTAGATTAAGTAATCCTAAAGATGTTGTTAACATGAGAGTAGGATTACTTAATGGCAGAAATGTACATGTGACTCATGCTGGACAAGTTGTGATCAATCCAGATTTGACTTTGCATAATGTCCTTTACATTGCTGGTTTCATATTTAATTTGTTGTCTCTGCCTGCATTGACTTAGAGTTCAGATTATGCAGAAAATTGTGTTTTGCTGGACAACAAGAAGATTGGAGTAATTGGTTCAGCTAGAGGCCTTTACATTTTTATTCAGAAATACATTACTAACACATTTGTTTTCAATTATGTTTGTAATTAAAGAGATTATATGCCTATATGATACTGTAGATGAGAAACTTCTTTGGCATTATACATTAGGTCATCTACCAGTTAAGGGATTACAAGCCATTAGTTCTTATACACATGATGTAAAATTCTGTGAACATGACTTGTGTTTTGTGCGTCCTATGGTGAAATTGAAGAAAAAACCTTTTTCATTAAGCAGAACCGTTGTTGATTATGTTTTTGATCTTATACATGTGGATATTTGGAGTCCTTTAAGGCATCCCACTATGAATGGTTAACAGTACTTTCTCACTGTTGTTGATGACTATTCTAGATTTACTTGGGTTTATTATGAGACAAAAGTCTGAACCTTCTTTGCTGGTAAAATCTCTTGTCAAGTTTCTATCTACAAAATTCCATAAAGTTATAAAAGTTATCAGATCTGATAATATTAGTGAGTTTCAGCTGAAATCCTTTTATGAATAGCATGTCATCATTAATCAAACTTATTGTGTAAGTACACCTAAAGAAAATGTCATTGTCGAAAGAAAACATTAGCACTTGCTGAATGCGGCTAGAGGTTTGAGGTTTCATGTAATATACCTATTGAGTATTGGGGTTATTCTTTTCTGCATGTTGTTAAAATTATCAATACTAAACCAACACATATCATGAAGGAAAGAACTTCTTATGAAGTTATGTATATGGCTAAACCGGATTATTCTGTGTTTAATGTTTTTGGTTTTTTGGTTTTTTTCCTGCACTCTTCAACAGTTTAGAACAAATTTTTTTTTTCAATATGCAAATTTGTAATTACCTTGATATTCAAATACCTCCAAGGGACATATTTTCTTGGATATCACCATCAAATATATCTTTGTTGCTAGAAATACTCAATTCCATGAGACTTATTTGTTGGATCGAGAACGCGGAATAAATACTCTAGAGGGGGGGTGAATAGAGTATTGTGACCTTTAAAAAATTCTTAAACCACTTTCAAGGATACTTATGCAGTTAATATAAAAGAGAGTGGTTAATCACCAAAATCAGAGTATCTATTATGTGCTTGCCTGTTTATACTATCAATGCCCTATTTAATAGTACATCAGCCTAGAGACATTTAACACTATCAAACTTATTAAAGTGATTAGAGATCTCATCAACCATAATCGCCTATCATGGTTCCTCTATCACAGGTTAATACTAAGGTCGTTATCATATAACAATTCACAATTGGTTCTTTAAAAGAACAAAAATATGACAACATAAAAGCCATTTAATATATGTATAAGCATAAAGAAATAGTAGAAATGATCCGACCCGGTCGGATCCGGTCCAACCCGATTGGGTTTAGAATACTATTTCAACAATCTCCCACTTGGACTAAAACCAATCACTCGTACACACAAGACCAAGTTGATGTTAGGTGTGATGCCCGAAAGACAATTTTGTAATTGTTTATTTAATAAATGAAATGATATTATTATTCATATTTATTATTCTCATAATCACCGATGTGACAATAGTATTTACACTGTGAATACCCTAAGTATATCGTTTATGTAATCACTTAACTCGGTGTATGGGATATACGGGAGGATTGAGTTAGTGAAGATGTACTTAAAATACAATTAGCCCGTAGTGAAGTTAATCGAGAGTATCGGGTCTCTCCTTTAACGTGCTATTAATGCGCTTGAACACAATAGGTGTGATTGTCTTATCCGGACTTTCGGTTAAGAGAACCTAGTGGGGCATTTACATATGATAGATATATCATATAGAAATTTGGACCGATTTGATTAGAGTTCACGATATAATTCCGTAATCGAGAAGTCTTATCGAATCAATGGATGATCATATTTATGGATATATCTTAATCTCGAGGTGATCACGATCAAGCGCTTGAATCGAGTATGAAGTTTGACTTGACGGTTAAGGATTACACTCGAGTCTGTGGTGCGAATTACCCCATCTTGGCATTGTCTTTGGATTGAGTGAGTAGTACGTGTTATCACAGATACGGAATCCATTCCTTCCATTTATGGAAGTAGATAGATAGTTCCCTTATTTGTTAATCCTAGAAAGCGATCGATCCATGGAGTTCATATTACAGCGATTAGCTACCCGGTGAGTTGTATGAATTAATTGATCACTAGGGGTTAATGGTAAATAAGGATAAGAGGTTCTAAGAAGGGTTAACGGTAACTTCCCGATTTAGAATGAGCAGATCTATGGAGGATTAATCCATATGTAATGATTATATCAATGGGACGCTTATTATTGTTCCCGTGAGGAGATAAATATAATCTCATAATCGGAGGAGTGCGATCACGGGATTATGGTGGCATATTCTGTGATTGATTTATCGAATATAATTATTCGTTCGTAAGATAATTATTTATTTGATTTATCAGAGCCGCGATTATTAGTCCATGGTCCCGACGTGCCTCCTAATATAGCATAGCTATTCTCGGACGTCGAATCCTAATAATATTAATTTAGTTCTTGTTGGACTTTATTAAAAGCGATATGTGAATTAATTGTTTAGTGGACTATTAAATTAGTTGGGCTAAATAATTAAATATGTGGAAAAGACATTTTCCATAATCTTGGCCCAATTATTGTGTGATGGCAAAATTAATATTGACTAGGTCAATATATGAAATTTTAAGCCCCAAGCCTTATTTTGGAACAAGAAATTATTTTCTTGTGTATTAATAAGACATTATGTGCATAAAATATTTTTGGATAAATATTCATGGAAAGAAATAAAGATAAATATTATTCTAGATTTGTTCTAGAATATTATGGAATTATCTTTTATTTAATGGGATTATTATAATTGATTTTGTATTAATTATTAAATCTTTGGAGGCTAAGTTTTACTCTCCTATATAAAGAGAGTTCTCCCAAGCCTTAGACACACAATATTTTCGAGTTCCACCTCTTAGAGAGGAGGAAGAAATTTCGGCCAAGAGGGTTGGGGAAAAATCTTGGAGGTTTTTCCGGGTAGCATATCGGAAGGATTCGAGACGAGGATTTCCTTCCACCGGGAGTTGCTTGGATCACACGTACGGAAGATCGTGGTGCTCTTCACACCTTGTTCGTTCTTTCTATTGCGGTTCTCCAACTTGGATTTTGAGATCCAAGAGGTATGTTCTACGACCCCCTTGTAGAGTAGATCTAGTTATTTTATTACGTGTAATTTATAGATCTAGATCCTTAAATCGCTTCTGTTGCGGATGGTATTACTAACAGTTGAAACACAGGAATCTCATGCAATACTCACAACCAACCTTAGCCATAAATCGCTATCCGTGGGGACTCAGACTATCTTCATATTATGCACCAAATGACCAAGTCAAAGAAACCGCCTCAACACACACATGAATCTCCAATGAGACCCTGGTCCTTGCTTCAAGCAATGAATCCACTTACTATATCAGCTATATAGAAAAGGTGGAAGAACAATACAAGGTTCAGGAATGAACCTTCTAGATCCATGTACTGCTCCTGTTGCGCCTCCAAGGCACTTCTGTGTTTTGGCCTAGTTGCAGAATTTACAGTGACCCATAGCCAAGAACATTTCCAGCTCATTGTATCACTTAATCAAAGTGGCTGCAAACCTAGACTGTAGCTCCCACTCACCTTCATAGGACTCAGGATATACGTCTGTATAACAACATTTATTTGACTCCATGTTTCGATACACTAGAAAACCATCCTAAACTTGTTTAAGGATATTCTCGACATTCACCAGATTTACTTTCATTCTTTCTCATGACTCTTTATGGACTATGAACATTTGGCATTTCCTTTATGATGTTTCCTATCGCTGTAGCAAAGGAAACCTCCATAAGCATCATCTTTCAAGTTATTTTTAGGACCAACGTCCTAACAAAGATAGATCTTGAGAACACCAGCTATCAGTATCTCCTATCATGATCTATTCTAAACTCTTTAAGCATCACATCTATATAGGTAAACTATAAACTATCAGCAGATAAATCTATCACTATAGATTCTTATTTCTAAAATAAGAACTGCTAATCCAAGTGCTTTCGTAAAGACCTTGAACTACCAAACATTAATTGACTGTGACATGGGGTGACGATTCCCGAGAAAGGTATCCAATATCTTGCTCAAAAATCATAACACACTCCCACTATCCATCTTGCACATTGGGCATATCTTTTCTTATGACTAAATCAAACTCCTTTGATTATCAAACAAAGAAATCGTCTAGAGAAACATGTTTGAGTCCATAAATGGATCTCACGGGCTTACATATCATGTTATCGTCAATGAACATCGAGCTGTCTACCCAATATCTTCAACACTATCATATAGCCATGATACGAAGTTATAACAAGCATAGTCTGAATTGAATTGGGCTCAGCTGACAGCATAAAGATAATTACAAGGTTTACACCCCATACCCTTCATCCGTCACTATAGCCTTGTGGTAATCATATTACTATCCATGTCAGCATTTCAGGGACATTTCCTCTAGGTAAGACAGACTAGGTTTACAACCTGGTTGTCACTGATGGAATCTAAATCAGATATTATGGCTCTTGGCCATATCTCTCTCAATATTGCTTGTCAAACATTCCTTCATAAGTCATGAGATATTCATTCTTCAAGATGAACATACCAGCGGCCTTTTCAGGCCTAAGGTTATCTACTGACTTACAGAAATTTTGTGTGCACTGAGCAGTGTTCTACACCTCATCACTATGTGGCGTCTCCTCACGTTCCTATGGTTGATTATCTCCTTGTGGTTCTCAAACTACCTTTGAGATCTAAATTTACTTCCACTGTCTCTTTTGGAAGAAACACCTCCTCTAGAAGCCAATATGTTTGGAGACAAACACCTTTTGCTCTGTGGACGAGTAAATAATATCTAGCGTACTAGCTAAGACATTCCACAAAGTCGCTTATGTCGTACTAGGCTCCAAGCCTTTCTGACTTTGGCTATGACAACTTCAAATCATCGGTTAAGATAGATTCAGCATTATCCCCTTCCATATTTAATATGGAATTTATTCAATCTTTATTCTTTGGAACTCGGTTAAGTATAAGGGCACTATCCCAAAACGGGTAAAGGATACGTCACATGGCTTGCGTCACACCTTTATCATATAAAGTGTTGTTTCCATTTTAGAAACACAATCTAATTGCGTATCCCTAAAATGGTATCCTTCAAGGGGGAATCTTATTCCTTTCATACAACTTCTGAAACACCCTTCAGGTATTAATTACTTCAATCCAATTGAAGATTAATTCCTTAGTAGCTAGCTCATCAATCTCATAGTTGTACTAGCTCGAACTTTTCGGGCTTTCTAAATCATGCACTTCACTGTGTACACTTGACTATTTCTAAAAATGGTCATAGAGACTAACAAAAAGTTATTTGTGGCATTAATTGTCATAAACCAACTAACATCGGTATGTTTAGGCTTTAGACAACTTTCTACATTTTATAACCTTTTCATAAAAGGGTATTTTAGTCATCTTTAGATAAGATTTGTATTATCCACATGATTCATATCCACATGGTTCAGACGTCATCAGAATGACATCTGATCACACGATTCTCCTCCATAGAGACTATGTCTAGAACGACAACCAAATATTAAGGATAACAGCAATACAAACATTTAGTTGAGATTTCATCACCTATATCAACTAAATAGTGACATCAATCTAGTATGTTAGATTCAGTGACCTTTCAACTTTATCGGATAACATTTATTCTTTACAATTGAATATGTCTACTAAATCCTAACAAGTAACTGAAAATCATGTTTTTCATAAGAACCGGAACATCATGTTTTTCATAAGAACCGGAACATCATAACATTTATTTAGTACCTTTATCAGTTTACTAGACTCAGAACACAAAACTGAAAATGTCGCAAAGTTTGCTTCACTTTTCCGAATCTTAGTGCATTCCGTATTTAATCTTTCTAATTTAATCATACTCGTAGGATATCATATATCCGAAAGTTGACTTGAACTTAGATAGATTTATCTCAAAAAATTTGCTTAGAATAGAGACTTCGATAATTTCTCTATTTAAGCACACGCCCTAACTTTCCCTTTTAATCCTTTAAGCACTCGTAAATATTTCTTAGTGTAGTCTTCATAAGACTTAAGAAAGATCACAAGAGCTATGTCTTTAATTTCCTTTCATAAAGAAAATCTAAAGTTTATCAAATAGTTTATTTAACCTTTTGAATCGTATTCAAAACATTGACTATATATTTGATTAACCTTTGGGCTATGATTAAAGAATTAAGTCAATACTTAAATCTTGTAATTTTGAAAACAACCTTTCCGAAATTCAATGCGGTCATTCTTATTCAACATTTGAATTAATTGTCATCGTATGACAGAATGATCATATTTGATCGTATCCAATTTATGATTAATTCGTTGAAACTCATTTCAAGTGATTCAATCATATCACGAGCTTCCATTTTAAATAATAAATAAAGTCTTGGAACACTGCATCAATTATGTAGTCTCCTTGTCTCTAACTACTATAATGGGGTTGCTCGTGTCATTGCTTATTTAAAAGGATTAAAATTACTTAACCATATTTGAGAACGTTTCTCAAAAGGTAACAGTCATAATTAAGTTTTACTAATCGAGAATAAAAACATAAATGTAAAAGTTTGCTAAAAACTACAACATAAAAATAAAGATAAAATAGTGTTGTCGTTTATAGACGCAAAATCAAAAATGGTCTTTTGGTTTATGATTTTGCTCCCACTAGTCAACTACTCCCATTTGACTTTCAAGAGTCTTTAAAAAATTCTTTAGTGGACAAGATCCCATTAAACTACCTCGACCCCTGCTTTGGCTGATGGGCCGAAAATAGTCTAATAGGTAGACAACTCTTTGTAAATCGTATCTTACACGACTCTTATTGTTGGACTAGTCAACTCTTTGACAATTTTCATCTTATGAAATAGTCAAAATCTTGCCTCTAAAATCCAAACGACCCCGCTTTGGCTGGTGTCCGCGAGAATTCTTAGTCAAGTCATAACCCCAATATTCATGAGATCTCATACGATCATATCTCTATGACGATATACCCGAGGTAGGTCAAGCCCCTGCTTTGGCTGATGAGTTGGATCCGAACAAGGGCTCTTCACCGTCATTATAATATGGGGAGGCAATTTCGACTTGATTATTTTGAGGTGGAAGTAATTATGTAAATTAATTCACTTAATTAATTTCGAATTAATTCTCTTAATTAATTTAATTATGGTCTCATCATGTATATCTCTCTCTATAGACATACATCCTACACATTTATCTAGATCGTGCCTAGTTATGCATCTATCGTATCATATAAAATAAATACAAGCACAAAATAAATAAATATTTAAAGTAACCGGTATGATTATGGACTTTTCCTAGGTGCGGTTTCAAATACAAACAAAAGAAACCGTGGTTCACAATCTAAGGGTAGCTGCAACCGCCAATAGGATCTTTAATTCTCCATCTCCAATGAGATCTTTATTCTTCTTTCTTTGGTCTCCATCTTCTGCTCCATTCTTGTTACATTTAATTCTATCTAATAAAATAAATACACCCGTCGTACACGGGGGGGCTAACATGAATGGGATAAATACAGAAAATAAACTAGGTCACGTTCTTCATAACGGCCTAGGACAATTTTTAAACCAACAGAAAAATTAAATCATTCACATCTATCCTATCGGTCGAGTCCATGATCAATCGGGGTCCATATAATCATATTATATCTACTATATTTAATCCATACAATTACATCTAATGAAAAAGATAAAATTAAATTTAACTAGTTGTGTCTTTATTAATCGATCAACGTTTAATTAATTAAATAATTTTACCCAATCAATTAACAAATAAACATTTAATTAATTTATGATTTTAATCGAAATAAAATTAATGATTAATTTTAAACCAATTTCATTTTTAATGTTAATTAATTAGAACTATACCAAAAATAAATCAAAATTAAAATTAGATCTCTTTTGTTTCTTTTCTTCTGATTCCTAATCAAAATGGATGTCTTTGATTTCCTAAACCAAAAGGCATCTCTCTTAGACCTTTCCAAAATCAAATATTTTGAAAAGGGCCTAGGCCTATTCCAAACAAAAGCTGGAAAGACCAATATTTTGGTTGATATGCCTGGCCATTTTCCAAAATCAAAATTTGGAAAGTGGCCTAGGCCTAGGCCTTTTCCCAAACAAATATTTGGAAAGGACCTAGACCTATTCCAAAAAAGTTTGGAAAGGCCATTAATATTTTAATGTCATGTGGCATCCCAATGACCCAAAGTATTTGAACTATTAGTTAGCCATATGACACAACTAAATAAATGAGATATTAATCACAACTATGAATCATATTGACTCACAAAATACACAAAACAAAAATTGGGAGATCCGCCAGCATTGACCGGTCAACCGATGCGGCAGCAGGCTGCCCTGCCGCCGCCGCCGTAGCCGTCGCCAGGGGTGGTGCCACTGCCAGTCGACCGAGCGCCACCCTGTAACGCCCCGTTCCCGGACACCGAGTCCTTATCCGGAAATCGAAACGTTCAGCACACATAATATTAAATAAATAATATTACACGTTAGCCTTTACTGTGTCGTATCAAATTAAAGCAAACGGAAGCTAAAAAGACTCGGGTAATTTTTTTCAAATGAACAAGAATAGAAGTACTAAAGATAGAATAGAATGTAATACTTATTACATCGGAAACCAACCGAATCCAAAAGTACGAATCTCAAAACTAAAAGGAAACTATAAGTTCCAACAATAATCCAGAACTGGGAAAATAAACGTAAATAAAAGAATAATAAACAAGGTCTTCAACTCTGGCATCCTCAAACGTCGTCATCAAAGTCCTCCTCGAAATCTTCACTAACCTGTTCGTCTTCTCTCCCCCAAACACATAAATAAACATGCATTTGAGGTAAGTACATTTGTACAAAGTAAGAAGTAGAAGCTACAATTCAATTAAGGTTATTATTAAAGATATTATCTTAGTGAGACCGACTCAATTTAGGGTTCACTTCGTGTCCATCAAAACGTCATGACTAAACGTTTCTAACTTAGATTTTCTCTGTTACATCATTACTCAAGGACACTGTGCATGACGTTCATCAGCCTGAAGATATACTTGCTAACTAACAGTGATTAGCACCGATTAGCTCCGGGGTCTCCCCGGTATACGTATACGTCCGATGAATTTCCTCCACTACCCTTCAGCCGTTTAAGGCCAGTAGCGTTGTTCACCTTTTATGAATGTATCACATCGCCGATATGAAATAGTGTCTAACCGAGAATAAATGTCGTTTTAGCTTTTATCTACACGTATGTAATTATTAATGTGAATTAACTAACCGCCTAAATGTTTTCAGAATAAAACTCACCTTAACGACTCTACTCCCTCACTTAGACAACTAGACATCACATCCTATCAATTACACAGACATTGATGAACCCTAGTTCATCAAAGCACAAGCCCTTTCATGCCCTTCCGACGGATCCGAACTTCAACTCCCTTTAAGAGTACATTCGGTGTTTTAACTGAACGAATCGGAAGTTCAATCGATGCTTGTTCATATTTGATTAATGTTAACATATCATGATTAAGGGTTTAAAACATTGAAAACACGATTATGAGGCAAAAAACAAGCTAAAATGCTAGAGTAGTGAAAACAAGATAAAACAGGCCAAACGCCCGTTTGAAACCTTATGGACGCCCGTCCGTAATCGGACGCCCGTCCACTAACCTCGGATGCCCGTCCATCAAAAACAGTTACATCCTGAATCAAAAATCTGACCTCAAATGCCCGTCTGCCTAATGCAGACGCCCGTCCGAGTTACTAGGGTCTCAGACGCCAATCTGCCTAGTGCAGACGCCCGTCCGACTGGGTTTTCTCCAAAACTCTAAATTCTCTAGAACTCGATTTCTGAATCGTTTCTAACCTAATTAACCTCGTTTTCAGCATAGTAACACGTTGAAAACATATTTAATATCTATGATCCTTTGATCAACGAGAAAACACAATTTTCTTGCATCTACGCATCATAAATCTTGATATAAACCTCAATAACAATAATTGGAATTGTAGGAAGAGCCTCTTACCTTTTAAGTAGCAAATTCCAACTCCAAACCACAGAAAATAGCAGCAAAAACTGATCCTTTTCTGCAGGAAAACATGTGATAAATCCAAACTTAGATTAGATTCGATCACACGCTTCTAAACGATAAAAACTACGAATTGATGAGTTTGAATCCTTCAAACTCGAAGAAGAACAAAGCTAGGGATTAATCATACCTTATCAAAGCTTCAACTTTTTGATGTCACAACGTTGCTCTCTTCGCAACGATTCCGGTGCTCGACTCTGATCTGAAACCCGTCAAGAATCGAGTTAGCAATTGATGAAATATCCTCAGCCCTAATTTTCTCTCTTCTCACATGAAGAAGACAAGTTTGGAGGTGGAAAAATCTGATTAAAACTTTAAGGGGCTGATTAGGTTGATTTTCCGTAAATAGGAAAAATCCCAATATTACCTAATTGCACTGATTTTCCTTAATCACCCTTATTAAATCAGATTTTCTTCCTTAAATATTTATATATATATCTCAAAAAAATATATACATAAATACCCAAATTATTAAACTCCTAATAAAAGGAACCGTACCCAATATTTCGTTTTCGCAAAATGACACGTCTGCCCTTTCCCGAAAATCAGAATATTAATCACCCGAACTCATTTTTTTTCTTTTCGTATATCGTCTTGCGAATCAAAAATCTTTCATCTTTTAATTACATGATTTAAACGAAAAAATTAACATGCTTATTGCTTAAGCTCGAAGCTCGCTCCAATACCACTGTTAGGAAATCTACGCGGGAACGCAGCAGAATTTAAAATTTTATTTCCTTTGATCAGGATCGACTTCATTTAAGCAATAAACAAATAAGCTAGTAGACGGTGGTTACCTTGGTTGATCTAAAAGATCGACGCATTGACCGTCTAAAGAGAGTAACGATGCACGGAGCCGCCCAAGTGTTCGGCCACTGTGATCCACACGAACAGCCCACCGGAATCCACCATGGGATTGCAACTAGAAAAATCCGGTTGCTAGACCGGTCTTTTCTCTCTCACTAATCTCTCTCTAAGAAGCTCTCTAATATTCTTTTCTCTCTCACTAATCTCTCTCTAAGAAGCTCTCTATTTTTCACAAGAACTATTAGCTCTTGAAATTGTGTTGTACAAAAGAGCTACCCAATCCCACCTTTATATAGTGTATGAGGCGCCCCAAAGTAATCACAATCTGATTGGGAGAAGTTTCCTAGTAGATTGAGGAGAAAGAAAACTTTTTCCTAATAAAATAAGGAAAATACCTTTTATTGATTTATCTAATTTAATATTCAATATCTTATATTAAATATTTTCTCAAATTGATAATATCTTATATTGAATATATCTTTATCTTATTACCATAAATCTATTTTTCCAAAATCAATTAATATCCAATATTAATATATGGTAATCTTATTAATTAAATTGCACAATTCAAATGTATCATATACACAAAAAAATGGCATCCCCTCTCCCCCAACTAATTTGCACAATTCAAATGTATCATATGATTAATTAATTTACAAAATACATGTGTATATTATACATATATATTTTCGACCCACATATACATTGTATGTATATTTATTTAATCAACATAATTAATATATTGTATTATATTTATTCATAATAAATAAATACCATCATATTAATTTACCACTATAACCTTTATAGTCTTGAGATAAAACTTTCCTTATTTGGTCATCCTCTATAACCACATTTTAATCCGACTAGATGTTCATATGTGTGTGACCCGATAGGCTTCCGAATATGTTGGCCGTTCACACAAAGGGCAAATTACAAAAATGCACTTCATACCTAACGATCACGGGATAGCGTCTAGCAACACACCGTGACAACCAATCATCGGAAGAGTCAAATTCAATGACTACTACATTTCTTGTGAAACAGTTAACGTGTAAATAGAATCCTATCGCTGTAATAATATCCATACGATCGTATCTCGAGTGTCAATACATTAATGATCGTATCTTATAATCTGGTTATCATGCTCTCTCAAAGTAACTCATTTACTTCTACTTTGCAAAGATTCACTAGAGCTAGACATTCCTTATAAGAAGGCCAATTCGGATATTCAATCCCAATCATAGGATACGCGATTCCCGGACGAACTAACAAGTATACTCCGCATGCTTCAGTATCACACACACTCACTACTGCACGATCGCCCCATGGATAGGGGAAATCTCAATAGTGTCAAAGCATGACAATCTACACCGTGATGCCATGAAGACTCCGGTCTTAAGGATAATTACACAACTGCCACATAGTGTGACACTTAATGCAAGTGGGCCAGTCTAACGTACACATTCTCTAATACACCTCCATGTACAGTCCAAGTGTCTCTACACTTCGATAGACGAGATCTATTCCTACCCTTAAAGGCAGAAGACATCTAATACGTGCTAGCCTGTTTATAATATCAATGCCCTGTTTAATAGTACATCAGCCTAGAGACATTTAAGTATCAAACATATTAAAGTGATTAGAGATCTCATCAACCATAATCGCCTATCACGTCTCCTCTGTCACAGTTTAATACTAAGGACGTTTTCATATAACAATTCACAATTGGTTCTTTAAAAGGCCAAATATAGGACAACAGAAAAGTCATTTAATATATGTATAAGCATAAAGAAATAGTTGAAATTATCCGACTAGGTTGGATCCAGTCCAACCCGATTGCTTTTAGGACACTATTTCAACAAAATCATCCTTGGCTTTTTGGCGACTTGCTTACAAAACAGCGACCCGCTGCTCCAGAGAGCCTTTTTAGGAGGAGAGGTTGTTAAACCTCTTTAGAACCCCTTGCCAATATTGGTGCCCTATAAAAAATTTAGAAGATGTCAGTGATGTCAAAATTAAAAATTAATTGTAAACCGCAGGAATGGGGAACTTACAGAAGCAGCCAAGTCTATATCATACTTCCCGGGTATGTCTTCAACACGGGGCATAGAACCCCTCTGCAGATCAGCAAGGTCCTTGTTATCTCCAGCACCCCTGCTCCTCTTTTTCCTAGATCAGAAGCGTAGCTGCAACTACCCCTCAGCAGCCTCGTGATCAGAGCCATCTAGAATCACAAGGTTCTCATATCTTTACTGATCAGTGCTTTGTAAGGGGATGGCTTGTTCATCCTCTTGAAGGCCCTCAGAAGCTTGGGCACCATAAGTATTTACTTCAGCGTTCAAATGTGGAACCGCCGAAGTGCCAGCATCCTCAGTTCGCTCTGATTCCAGGCTATGCTTGCGTTGCTCTGCCACAACCTCCTCATCCTCAGTGGCCTCAGTAAAAATATCAGCAAAATCAGCCACTGCAAAAATAAGATGAGACAAATATCAGTATGAGCAGAAGACAATATATAAATTGTAAAAAGAATAGGGTAATAGATGAGCTCCTACAATTGTCATACTCCTCTTGAGTAAACCTCCTGTACGGATTTGGTCGCACATCAGCCTGCCGAGCAGTCTCGATCAGCTCGGAAGAATAGTCCTTCATGCTTAGAGAAATACCAAAATTGGTAAGACAGTCTTCACAGGCTTATCAGAGCCAGTCGCCATGGCCATGGTTTCAGCAGGAGCCAAGGTATACTTACATCTATCGTGAACCTGGGGAAGCGCCTATACTTGTCACTCTGATAGGAGAGATTCCACCAGTGTATGTACCACCGGTGACCAACATCTACCCTCCATCTCCACCGGTAAGTCACCCTTCTCCCCAGTGTTCCATCACCATCACCAGACTTTCTACCCTCCACCAGTAAGTCACACCCCACAACCTACTATACCACCTTCACCCCTTTTTGATCATCAATATGGTTTTAGCTACACATCTTACGGTTTACACCAGCCTTACCATACCCCAGCACATCATCAGGGATACCACCCATACCAAACCGAGCCACAAGTGATCTCCTCACAATAGCCTTATCCACCACCCTATCCACATCATGCACCGCAATTACCCTTCGGCTACCCACCAGTTTACCCACAAGTCTAACCACCGGTTGTTCCTCCAGTTAGGCCACCACCACATCTAGAACAAGCTCCACCAGTTGACTGGTATTCCAAGTTGAAAAGAAACAGGGTTCAAGACTTCTTTTGGGGACATAGAGCCGGCGAAGGCAGAGACATGGATCAGAAGCTATGAGAAGGCTTGTGGGAACGTGAACGTTCCTGAATCTGAAATGGCACAACTAGCAGTGGGTTTTCTACTTGGCACGGCGGAGAGTTGGATAGATGCAATAGAAAGTGGCAATGGAAAGGTCACATATTGGGAAGCGTTTAAGAGTCTGTTTTACAATGAATACTTCCCAGCTACGGTGCAAGCGGACAAAGCGAGTCAGTTTCGGCGCCACAAGCAGGGACTTTACATGACAGTCTCGCAGCACACCAATAAGTTCAATGAGTTGGGTAGGTTCTACCCGGAGATTATTAGAGTTGAAGAGAGAAAGATGGCCTTGTATAAGAATGGTCTTTCACGAGAGATTCAAGCAGGCATGTTGGGAGCTATGCCAAGCACTATGGCGGAGTTGTTGAACAAGGCATTAGAGGTTGTGACTTTGAAGAACAAACCTTCATTGTCATTTTTATTAAAATACCCTTCGTGAGCAGTCAAGAAGATGACTATGAAGCACCGTCCCAAGAGGTGAAGAAGATCTCATCACGCTGGCAGCCACAACATCAAGTTTACTGAGTTGCCCAAAATGCTAAAGGAACCATTCCGGGGAATGTCGGGCAGGTACAAATGGATGTTACTTTTGTGGAGATATGGGTCATGTTGCAAGAACTTGCCCTTCAAGGAAGGCCAACAGAAATCAGAGAGACAACCAGGGAAGTGCAAGCTGACCGACAAGAGTGTCTGCCTTGGATGCAGTCATACCATGTACCTTTTAGTTTGTTTATTTTCTTAAAGTACCTTATGACATGAATTAGGCTCACGCTGTAACTGTATTTAAGTGAATGAACTAACTTTTAGATACATTAACAAAGGATCACTTAGCTATGGCAGCCTATTAATACATGAATGTCAACAAAAAAAAAACTTTGTGTCAAGTGAGATAGCTAAGGAATTAAGCATACCCGTCAACATTTAGGAAACTTATTGGACACCATCCGGGTAAGTGTTTATAAAGGGCTGTTGGTTGAATAGAAGTTTGGTTAGTGTAGTATCTATAGTTCAAGATTTGGTTAATCGGATGAAGATCCGGCTTTGTTTGTGTTGAGGAAAGATGCTAGAGAAGGAGTCTATGCTTCAGTTTCAAGGACAAAACTCATCTTAAGGAGGGAGGAATGTAATATCCCGTTTTTTGAAAAAAGGGCAGACGTGTCTTTTTATAAAAATCCGAATATTATACTTATTTATTTATGAATTTACTTAATATTATACATGCCGAACGTTTCTTTTTTGGGTAAGGATTCGATATCCAGGAATGGGGTTTGTAGTTTTATCAGTTTAGAAACCTTTGTTCATATCTAATTCGTAGTTAGATTGTGATAATATAGGTTTGGTGTGGAAAATTCAAGCCTTTTGATGTTTGCTTTGAAGATTGGCTTTTAATTTAAGGTAAGAGGGTTTTTATATTGAATAAATGGTGTTTTATGATGTTAAGGTGAAGTACCGTATTTTATTCGTGGTATTATTGGTTTTATTTATTTATCTGCGCTCTTAATGTTCGTGTGATTTAGGTTTTTCGTTTGATATACATATATTTGGTTTCTTACAGTAGCAGTTAGAAGAAAACAAAAGGGTAGCTTTCGAAATAAATAAATAAAAAGAAAGAAACAACATGTATATGTGCAGATGCTTTAGAAAGATTACAAAATAAAAATAAAAATAAAAATAACGGGGAAAAGTGAGGGACCTTTGTCAAAATACCACTATTGAGACAAGGTAAATGTCGGGCTACCACTCAATTTTCAAAATACCACTTCATTTTTCGCGTTTTAGGTGTTTTGAGAACCAAACTAAACCCTAATTGGGAAGGGGAACTCCAATAGAGGATTTGTGTACCTTAAGATCGTGCATATTTGTGTAAAAAATGGATGAAAATCGCAAACTAAAATCGTGAAAATTGCACTGAAGTGATATTTCCACATTTACACCATAGAATGGTGGCATTCCAGAAATAATCCCGGGGAGAAGGCCATGCAGTTTAGTATTCATGCTGCATCATGTTTTCTGCTTTATTTTTATCAGAAAAGTAATGGGAAAAAAAGGCTCAGACATGTACTACGTAATATACATGCTTTGGTCTTTTGCCGTTGGAAAAAAAGAATATTATTAAATAAATAAGAATAAGGGGATATCAAATAGGTAGCAGTTTTATATTTTTGTGTAAGTAATTATGTCTGTTGCGCCATTATTTCGAGAAAAATAAAAGTACATATAATTGTGTTGTGCTATTGTGTTGTGAAAATTTCTTTCCCGATAATATAAAGGTATGATTTGGTAGATGATAGCTATGTGGTAAAATGTTATTTTGATGCTTACATTGAATTATTGTTTTTCTAATATAATGAGTTTAAATAAGATGAAATAATGTGAACAAGCTATGATTAAGCTTCTGATGCGTTTACTTCTGTCACCGAATGAATGCTTCCAGAAAAGTTGAAGTTCGGGACCATCGGAAGAGGATGATTGCTTGTGCTTTGATGGATTAATATCCATCAATGTCTGTGTATTTTCTAGAGCTTGTCCGTATCTAGTGATCTAAGTGAGAGAGTAGTAGTTGTGAGGGAGCTTACTTGAAAATACTTAGGGGCTAGTTAATAATTAATAAGAATCGTATTTGTGTAGTTAAAATAATAAACATCACGTCATTCTTGGTAATGCACTTGTCTATATCACGATGTGTGGGCGTTCTGAAAGTGGATAACTCCGTAAGTCTACCAGAATAGACTCCAGGTGCAGAGGGACTTCACCGAACCTGTACACTGTCGGAGTCTACCAGAATAGACCTCCGTGGTTATTGGAGTGATCCACCAATATGTTGTACCTACTCCGTGGTGAGTTACACCATGCGTAGTGCCCTTGAATACTGATGTAACAATAATAAGCTAAGTTAGAAACCATTAGTCGCAACATATTGATGAGATTGAAGTGAACCCTAGAGTTGGGTCGGTCTCACAAAGATAACTTAATAATAATAATCACGTAAACCTTTTCGTTGTAGAACATAATTATTCATTAGCTTCTACCTCTTATCTAAGTACCTATTGACTTACCTCATTTGCATGTTTCTTTTGTATGCATTGTGGGATGAGAAGACGAACAGGTTGACTACGAGATTGTTGAGGATTACGAGGAGGACTTTTGTTGATGCTTGTTGATGTTTCAATTTCTCTTTTATTATTTCCAATGTACTAAACATTGTTGTTTATCTTTCTAGACAAATGTTGTTCTTTTATTTCCAGACTTTTATAAGAAAGTTTGTTTTTGCTTTAAGACTTCGTATTCTTTTGTAGACTTTGGAGAAATCGTTGTTGTAAATTTAAACTAATAGCAGATAAACACTCTTTGTAATATAAAGATAAGAGATAGCTAATAGATAATTGTATTTTGTATTATATTTTATATTTAGATAAAATCTCTCTGGTAGGTTCATTGTACGTATAAATATATTTTTTTTACCACAACCGATTCAAGTGTGAATAATATAATACAATTTTTCCATTCTGTCATGGTATCAGAGTAGTAATATCCCTCTTGCAAATTATTTTCTCCAATTATTTTTCTCTCTTTTTTTCGGGCATATTCTGACTTTTCTCCTCCAATCAAATCTTTTTCTATTTCTCTTTCTCTTACAACTTCTTCTAAAAACAAAATTTACAGCGTTCTTGCTGGCAACCATGGCTCAGTCAAACGTTCCCGTCCTCCAAGCTCCTCCCTCCTCCGCCTCCTTTGGTCTTCTTAATTATTTGTTCCACATCTCCTCTTGACAAATTTGATCACCCGAATTATTTTTCCTTGTCATTCACTATTCATAGTCGTACAAATATATAGCCAAGTCTAGGGCTTCAACATATATACATAATGTCTAAAATACCCATTCTAGAAAGTACAATAAATATAATTTCATAATATTAATATAAATCCGTAATACCCCCCTTCAAGTTGGAGCGTGAAGATCACAAACGCCCAAATTGCGTAATAAAAATTCAAACTGTTGTTTCCCCAAGGCTTTCGTAAAAATATCCACCAGCTGGACTTGTGTGGGCACATACCCGGGAGCAATAAGGCCCTCTGTGATCGCATCACGAACAAAGTGACAATCCGCTTCGATATGTTTTGTCCTCTCATGAAAAACCGGATTCTGCGCAATATGTAATGCGGCCTGACTATCACAATAGAGAGGGATACCCATTGGTACCCGAACACCTAAATCGCCGAGAAGTTTCGGAAGCCATTTCAACTCACATGTAATGCACGCCATTGAGCGGTACTCAGCTTCCGCGGATAAATGGGAGACCATCTGCTGCTTCTTTGTCTTCCACGAGACCGGTGAAGTCCCAAGTAACATGAAACACCCACTCAAGGACCGACGAGTGACCGGGGAACTTGCCCAATCGGAGTCACACCACCATTCTAAGGACATTGGGCTATCTGCCCGCAAAAGTACACCCTGACCCGGGCTCTTCTTCAAGTAACGAACCACTCGTAATGCAGCCTCTCAATGCTTAACGCGTGGTGACTATATAAATTGAGAAAGAATATGAACCGAATACGCCAAGTCGGGACGTGTAACACCAAGATGAATAAGGAATCCCACCAATCTCCGATATTTTCCAGGATCATCCAAGAAGTCACCATCATCAACCGTCAAATGGTGATTTAGTTCCATAAGGAACTCAGCAGGACGAGCCCCTAACAGACCGGTCTCATCAATTATGTCAAGGGCATACTTTCGTTGAGATAGAAAAATTCCCTGTGGATTGCAAGCTACCTCCAACCCAAGAAAAAAATTTAGTCTTCCCAAATCCTTCATTTTGAAACAACTACCCAAATAGTTTTTGAATACCTACAAAGGTCGTTGAATCATTTCCAGCAAGTATCATATCAACAACATATACTAGCACATTCAACCGTATGTCTCCTCGAACAAGTTTGAATAGAGAATAATCTGAGTATGACTGCTTGAAACCATATTCCTTCAATGCCGATGCCAGCTTCGCAAACCAACACTGGGGTGCTTGGTTCAAGCCATTGAGTGATTTTCGCATACGACACACCATATTCTGGTTGTTATGGTCAAATCCGGGAGGAATTTTCATGTAAATTTCTTCATTCAGGTCTCCGTGCAAAAAAGCATTGTGGACATCAATCTGATGGATCTCCCACTTTTTAACTGCCGCCACAGCAAGAAAGGCTAGAACTGTCACCATCTGTGCTACAGGAGAAAAAGTCTTGTTATAATCAATGTTAAGTGCTTACCATTCTACTAAAACCAATTGGTGTTAATAAATGTGCTACTTTATTTCCTTATCATTTAAGAGTGTGGCAATCTGTCCCAACACCCCCCTCTCAAGTGTTGACAATCTGTCCAACACTTGCATAATTTATTTTCAATAGTGTGGGCAATCTGTCCCAACAAACCCCTCAAGTGTGGGCAATCTGTCCCAACACTTACACAATTTTTTTTTAAATAATGTCAACCAGGGTTCGATCTCGTGACCTCTGGCTCTGATACCATGTCAAATTTGATCACCCGAATAATTTTCTTTGTCATTCACAATTCATAGTTACAAATATATAGCCAACTCTAGGGCTTCAACATCTATACATAATGTCTAAAACACCCTTTTCTAGAAAGTACAATAAATATAATCTCGTGATCTCTGGCTCTGATACCATGTCAAATTTGATCACCTGAATAATTTTCCTTGTCATTCACAATTTATAGTCGTACAAATATATAGCCAACTCTAGGGCTTCAACATCTATACATAATGTCTAAAATTCCCTTTCAAGAAAGTACAATAAATATAATTTCAGAGTATTAATATAAATCCGTAATACCTCTTCTACCGACACTCCATTGTTGTTCAGTCCTACAACAGCTCAAAGGGCATTCCGGCTGGTACCATGTCTGTAACCAAGGCCGCCATATCCTCTATGGAGAGGACCAGGTTCTTCCCAGCCACTTTCACATCCGCAGCAACCTGAAAATTCGAACTTCCCCCACCCACGGCCTGCTCTTCCCTCCGACACCAATTCCCGGCCACGCAGGTCCTTTCTTGGTCATTGCCAACTGTACCAAATTCAAGGACATTCAGCTCGGTTTTGCACTTCCTATCAGGTCCAATAGATGATACCACTTGCCCCTCATCCTCAAGCCCACCCGACTGCCCCTGGTTCGGCCCTTGATTCCGGCTCGGTTACTCCATGGCTTCTTGACAGTGGTGCTACCCACTATGTAACCACCGACCTGCATCATTTATCCCTGCATTCCCCGTACTCTGGTGATTCCATTATGGTTGGAGATGGCATGGGTCTACCTATCACTCATACTGGTTCTACATCTCTCCCTCTTACTCCGTCTAACATTATCAATTTAAATAATGTTTTATGTGTGCCTACCATGTCTCATAATTTACTTTCCATTTATCAGTTATACAAGTCTAACAATTTATCTATTGAATTTTTACCCACTGAATTTCTGGTGAAGGATCTCCAGACGAGTCACATTTTGCACCGTGGTCCAGTTAAAAATGGACTTTATGGATGGCCCTCCCCACCTCTGCTTGCTTTTGCCTCCAATAAAGCCTCCTCCCAAGTGTGGCATAATCGTTTAAGTCATCCTGCCAGTTCCATTTTACATTCCATTATCAGTACTTATTGTTTTGATTCTACTTTATCCCTCTTTACGCATTGTTCTGCTTGTTTAGAAAATAAAAGGTCCCTCCACTTTATCCTTTTCCCGCCTACTTGACATTGTTTTCAGTGACGTTTGGACTTCTCATGTTCTTTCCTTGATGGCTATAAATATTATTTTATAATCGTTGATCACTTCACACGTTATATTTGGTTTTATCCTCTCTTTCAAAAATCACATGTTGCAACTACTTTTATTCATTTTCGAACCATCGTTGAAAAATATTTTGAGCAACCTATTAAAGTCCTCTATTCTGATAATGGTGGTGAATTCATCTCCCTACATGACTACCTTTCCACGAATGGCATCTCCTTTTTTACCACACCTCCTCACACACCTGAACACAATGGACTCTCTGAACGTCGTCACCTACACATAGTTTAAACCGGTCTCGCCCTTCTCTCTCATGCTTCTCTCCCCCTTACCTTATGGCCTTATGCTCTATCCACTGCGGTCTATCTCATTAATCATATGCCCACTCCCATCCTTAAAATGAAATCTCCTTACGAGTCCATTTTTCATGAGTCTCCTAACTACCAAAAATTACGTGTCTTTGTGTGTCTTTGCTATCCGTGGTTACGTCCCTACACTGAGCACAAACTTCAACCTCATTCCAAACCATGTGTCTTCCTAGCATACACCCTCAATCAACGTGCCAACTACTATTACGACACCACTGACTCCCGCCTCTATGTCTCTCGCCATGTTAAATTGGTTGAAACAGTTTTTCCCTATGCTATGCCATCTCATGCTCATAACCCATCCCCTCTTCCTATCTATGATTAGATTCCCTCACCCCCACCAATCCCCTCAGCTGCCTCACCTACTCATCCTGACCCTACCCCAACTCTTGCCACTTCCCCCTTTCCCAGCCCTCTCCCTTCACCGTCTTCCCCACCACTTCCCACTGCATCAACTCATCCTATGCATACTCGTGCCAAAAACAACATCCATAAACCAATTCAAAAACTCAATCTTCATGCTCACATATCTTCTCCTCCTGACACTGAACCTACCCATATCTCCCAAGCTTTTAAACATCCCAAATGGAGAAATGCCATGCAAGAGGAATGTGATGCTTTAGTGCGTAATGATACCTAGGAACTCGTTCCACCTGATCCCTCATACAATGGTATTGGTTCAAAGTGGATTTTCTGGTTGAAACATTTTTCAGATGGTTCGATTTATTGTTACAAGGCTCGTCTTGTGGCTAAGGGTTTTGCCTAAAGGCCCGGTGTTGATTATTATGAGACGTTTAGCCCAGTGGTTAAACCCACTACTATTCGGGTTGTTCTTTACCTTGCTCTGTAGCAGGGGTGGTCCTTTCGCCAGCTTGATATCAAAAATGCATTTCTGTAGGGTCACCTTCAAGAAGACGTTTATCTTGCTCAGCCTGTTGGCTTTGTTAGTTCTGAGCTCCCTTCTCATGTTTGCAAGCTTCGCAAAGCTATTTATGGTCTAAAACAGGCTCCCAGAGCTTGGTATGATGAGCTTAAAGGTTTTCTAATCTCTTGTAATTTCAGGAATGCACAGGCGGATACCTCTTTATTCATTTATAATTCTGGTGGTATAATTCTATATGTTTTGGTATATGTTGATGACCTTATTATTACAGGCAATGATTCTACCACTCTTAAGAAGTTTATAGCACTGTTAGGGGGCCTCTTTGCCCTCAAAGATCTTGGTACACTATCCTATTTTTTGGGCATTGAGGTTGTTCAGAATTCTACAGGTTGCATTCTATCTCAGAAGAGTTATGCCACTGAGCTACTCGCCAAACTTCAGATGCATCAGGCTAATGATGCTGCCACTCCGTTGCCTCCTGATATTTCTAGTTTAACTGCCCAATCAGGAACCCCTCTCACCGATCCATCTCATTATCGTATGGTTCTTGGAATTCTTCAATATCTCATTTTTACTCGTCCAGATTTACCTTTTGTTGTCAACAAAATATCTCAGTTTATGCATTGTCCAACCGATCTACATTGGGCCCAAGCCAAACGTATTTTGTTCTATTTGGATGGCACTCTTAATTATGGCCTTCAGCTTTATCGCCAATCTTCCTTCATCCTCCATGCATTCTCTGATGCCGACTGGGTGGTAATAAGGATGATTACTCTCCTACTAGTGCCTATGTCATATACCTTGGTCGTAATGCTGTCTCTTGGAGTTCCAAGAAACAATCCACTATTTGCCTAGTCAACTACTAAAGCTGAATATCGGTATGTTGCGTCTACCACCGTGGAACTAAATTGGGTGACTTATCTTCTTCATGATCTTGGTTTTCCCATCTCACAAGCCCCAGTCATTTATTGTGACAATCTTGGTACTACTCAGTTTTGTGAAAACCCAGTCTTTCACTATCACATGAAACATGTGGCCATTGATTACCATTTTATTCGCGACCAGGTTCAACGGGGCTGGCTTCGAATTATGCATGTTAATGCCCAAGATCAGCTTGCTGACTGCCTTACTAAATCTCTACCGAGACCAGCTTTTCATCAGCAACGTACCAAGTTAGGCCTCATCCCTTGCCCAACTTCATGTTAGTAATACCATCCGCAACGGAAGCGATTTAAGGATCTAGATCTATAAATTACACGTAATAAAATAACTAGATCTACATCTACAAGGTGGTTGTAGATCATACCTCTTGGATCTCTAAATCCAAGTTGAAGAACCGCAATGGAAAGAACATGAGATGGTGTGAAGAGCACCACGATCTTCCGTACGTGTGATCCGAGCAACTCCCGGTGGAAGGAAATCCTCGTCTCGAATCCTTACGATATGCTACCCGGAAAAAACTCCAAGCTTTTTCCTCCTTGCTTATGGCCGAAAATTCCCTCTCTAATTCATTAGGAATTTGAATTTTGTGTGTCTATTAAGTTTGAGAAGCTCCTCTTTATATGTAAAAGTCAAACTTAAGCCCCAAGGATTTTTATTTATCAAACAAAATAAATCCTTTTAATAAAAGATATTCCATAATATTCTAGAACAAATCTAGAATAATATTTATCTTTATTATTTACCATAAATATTTATCCAATAAATATTTTATGCACATGTCTTATTAATACACAAGAAACTAATTCTTGTTACCAAAAATATGCATGTGGCGTGAATTGCATCTTTAATTGACCTAGTCAATTAATTTTTGTCATACACACTAATTTGCCAATTATTATGGAAAATATATTTTCCACTTATTTTAATTATTTAGTTCCAACTAATTAAATAGTCACTAAACAATTAATTCACATATCGATTAATTAAATTCTAATAAGAATTAAATTAATATCATTAGTAGGATTCGACGTCCGAGAATAGCTATGCTATATTGGAGGCACGTCGGGGACCATGGACTAATAATCGCTGGCTCCGATAAATCAAATAAATAATTATCTTACGAGCGAGAATAATTATATTCGATAAATCAATCACGGAATATGCCACCATAATCCCGTGATCGCACTCCTCCGATTATAAGATTATATTTATCTCTCACGAGAAAGTAATAAGCGTCCATTGATATAATCATTACATATGGATTAATCCTCCATGATTTATTCATTCTAAATCGGAAGTTACCGTTAACCCTTTTCGAGAACCTCTTATCCTTATTTACCATTAACCCCTAGTGATCAATTAATTCATACAACTCTTTGGTAGCTAATCGATTGTAATATGAACTCGCGCGATCGATCAGTTTCTAGGATTAACAAATAAGGGAACTGTCTATCTGCTTCCATAAATGGAAGGAATGGATTCCGTATATGTGATAACACAGACTACTCACTCAATCCAGACAATGCCAAGATGGGGTAATTCAGACCACAGACTCAGTGTAATCCTTAACCGTCAAGTCAAACCTCATACTGATTCAAGCAGTTGACTGTGATCACCTCAGGATTAAGATATATCCATAAATATGATCATCCATTGATTTGATAAGACTTCTCGATTACGGAATTATATCGTGAACTCTAATCAAATCGGTCCAGCCCTATATGATATATCTATCATATATAAATGCCCCATTAGGTTCTCTTAACCGAAAGTCCGGATAAGACAATCACACCTATTGTGTTCTGGGCGCATTAATAGCACGTTAAAGGAGAGACCCGATACTCTCGATTAACTTTACTACGGGCTAATTTTATTTTAAGTACATCTTCACTAACTCAATCCTCCCGTGTATATACCATACACTGAGTTAAGTGATTACATAAACGATATACTTAGGGTTTTCTATAGTGTAAATACTATTGTCACATCGGTGAATATGAGAATAATAAATATGAATAATAACATCATTTCATTTATTAAATAAAACAATTACAAAATTGTCTTTCGGGCATTACACCTAACAATCTCCCACTTGCACGAAAGCATGTGATTAATTGTTTTAGAGCACACCCTATTATTTAAAATACAACAAACTACATCTCCCACTTGCTCTAAAGCAATGGAGACCCATCCCGTATTCTAGTACCCATTAAGCATATCATAACCATTTCAGATTCCAAAGTACACTCCGAGTATGCCGTCGTAGGATAGGTCAGTGACTCGGGGAGCACCTACATCTAAATGTCATGGGTCTTAATGATTAGTCAGGTTGTCGGCTCGAGACGATCCGTAGAATCGAAACGTTACCGGTCCATCTAATCATGTGGTACTTTCCCAATATGCTCTTGAACTCAAGTGATTTCGGAAATCCTTATAAGCCACCCCTTCATCGTTTGCACAATGATGTGGTATCGGCTCTCCAAATCTGGAATCACTCCCAGAACTGAAAAGGAAATCCTGAGGCTATATCGCCTCTCTAGCTACTACAAAAAGCCGCTAATCACCCAACTAGTTAAAGTCGAGTTGGCGTTGCTGGATTCCTCCAGGCAATAGCTTCAACACAAGAGTAAACACTGAGACCGAGATCGACTTAACGATCATCCTTAATCTGACACAAAGTCAGAACCAGTGTATTCTCACATATCCAAGTTCACATTTGAATATGCCCGCATATTATTCCTCGTTCTCTCAAGATACTAAAGGACATACTAAACTTGCTTCGTTAACGCCGAATCTAAGATTCGGTCAAAATTGACGTTCAATAACGACCATCTCTTACTAGAAAGAGAATCTATCCCATTTCTCTTGATCCGAAGATTAAGAGAGTCATTCACGAGGCATAGGGTAGAACTTCCTCGTTGAATGTTGCATACATGCACGCATCATCTTAACCAATAAGATGGATGAGAAACCAGTGACTGATTCTAATGAATTCGACCGAATCAAACTCTTTAGAATGTTGTCCAAAACTCTGTTGTAGAGAATTGTGGCTTTGTCAGATTCTAACTTCAGATAACACACCCATGTTGTTACCAACTGGTGCAGTGTCATCCTTCACAAACACTAATATATATTTATATATATTCACTACTTTACTAATATTGATATCCAGTCTACAAAAAGACTTATCAATATGCTGGTCAAATCCACATGTTTTTAGAAACAGGTGGCTTCTAATGACCAAGAGGTTTTCTTCTTATCCACAAAGGACATAAGCCTTGACAGTCATCCTGTCATGGGTTCTTAAGCGAAGACCCTTCTGTTCCGAATGAATCCAGATTCCGTTTGTTCGGCATGAAAAGTCTCAGGGAATCACCCCTATTTTCTGCTTTTGAACGAAATCATGCAATACCGAACTCATTCTACTCTTTTCCGTGTAGATCCAATTACTCCTACTGGGCCTGAGACACTCAGGTGGTTCTGCAAGAGTATGAACAGCTCTGGAGTACCAAACTCCATTCACAGGGTTATGGCTTATAAACCAACCTCTATTATCAGAATCCTATACAGCTCACAAAAGAGCCATAGGTCATTAATCGATCCTGTAGACCATAAAGTCCGCAGAACCCATAATGGGTAATGGATAAACCATACTCCCACTATTTTCTTGGTGGATCGAAATTGCGATTTAGTTCAAGAGTATTTAGTGTCATCACCAACAACCAATGTTGGATGTGGTTTGATCTAATCAAGAACTAACCACCTTGAGTAACCGTACTCAAGGTTCAAGGTTTGTTGTTCATAGACTCTATCGAAAGGATGCAACAAAGATAAGCTGTCCCTTCCGATGTCAAGAATCGATAACGAACCTTTTTCTCAATGCTACAAGATATATAACGATTGGTCAGCGACCCGAACGTACGCGAAATTCAGTCAAACCATCAAGCATCATGTGCTAAATGCTTATATTGACGGAATTTGGGTGAACCGAATCCACTCATTATCCGTTAATTCCAAAGCACATTCTAGGTAGACTTCTCGGTTCTATACTTCAATGTAAACCGTTATTTCATTTCCAATATCTTTATTGAGTTAAGCGGTGTATTGTGGCACATCTACAACTATGTAAAGGCAATTCAATGGTTTCTTCCTTAGTGAAAGCATTTCACTATAAAGCGAGCCGAGCATCATCCCAGGACTATGTGATGGGCCATTTTTGAGTATAGAATACTCCATCTCCGACAAAATCGAGAGACACCTTTGGATATTTTGGATAAACTTACCGGAGTGTTTGAATAGTTGTCGAGACAAGAAGTCACTACTGAAGCTCCTACTAGCTTGTATCTTTCATCAAACCCCAAAGGTCGTCATGAACAAGCTATGTTACTTCTTTATAACCATTATCCTTTCCCGATTGAAAGGAAAATTAGTCATTGAACCTTTAAGACAATCTAACCATCTTTGGGAGAAAGGAATCACCCTGAGCCGTCTTGAGTCTTGTCTTTTAGGGACTATGCACTAACTATGGAATATGAAGAAGCGTTTATCTAAATATAGAAACCAATTTCTTTTAACAGATTCTTAAGATGTGTTTTATATACATATTTCAAACATTTCTAAGTGGTTTTGACTTTATCAAACAAAAGTCCGAGTCTTGGATTCGTGATTTACAAATGGTATATTCACTTTCATACGACAAACAAATTATCGGATAGAAGGTAAATCCATTCGTCCAACGAATCTTAAGCAGAAAATAAATTTTCCGCGATATCCAAGGATTGAATCCGAGATTCATTTCTTATATCACTCCCACTATTATAGCTAAAATTAAGCGCCCGTTGTTTACTCCTTTAATCGTTAAATGCACTTCTTTGCCTTGTTCTTCCAAAGAACTTAGCTCAAGAAAATCGCCAAGGATTCATAGGTTGGTGATCCGAAATCACCATCCTTATCCTATGATTTTCGTTAATTAATTTTCGGTTTAGCCTTAAAATCAACTCGATTTTAGATGACTAACACTTTTAAACATACTTTCCCATTCTTGACTTTCCGTAAATGAAAATAGTTTTGAACTAGCGGTTCGTGTGAGTAGACACTACTCCTCGAACCGTGGGATGTTTATTTTGAGTGTTACTTGTTAGGACTTTTCGGATTTTCTAATATACGGAAAAATAACAAATCATAACATTAAAGCTCCCACTAGTTTATCGGTTCCAAATACCGTCTAACCAGCAATACTTTATTTTATGATTTTCCAATTTTTCAATTTGAAAATCTCTCGTGTAAACACTTACACAGTTCTAATGTTTCCAGAAAAGCAACAAATCATAGAACTCCCACTAGTTCATCGATTCCAAATATCGTCCAACTAGCAACACTTCATGACTTTCCGGTTTTTCAATTAGAAGCGATTGCGTGTGTAATCACTACACACTTGAAAATTCACTAGAAGAATTTCAAAGTCCGAAATCACCTTTGATCAAACTAAGTTTGTCTCTCGTTTGACACGAATGACACTAATGACATACCTATATGTCACTCTGGTTTCTTTTTTTTTTTTTTTTTTAAAGGCTTAAGAGAAAATATCTCTTTCGAAAAATAAATGCATTATTGATTAACTAGTTCAACGTCCTAGTTACTTTCCACTTTTTAATGAAGTCAATACTAGTCAATATTAAGCAATTTAGAAAGGGATATAATGCTGTAAATAAAATGACATAAATTAATTCAAGTTTAACACTACTATATAAATTTTAGGAATTGTAAACTAAAAGATAAGTCTACTCTACCATTCCAAGGTTTTAACCTCGCATCTCAAAGGTCGCCTTAGGGTAGTCAAAGAGATGACGGTTAAAGCGAGACAATCTCATCAATGATTAACTTGTGAGAATCGAACATCCCTTTATTCATTGACTACCTTCCTTTTAAGCCTAGGTATTACCAAAAATACCCATGATGAGTGTGACCTACTATATCGGATCTCTTGAGTACGCCCGAGTGTGCCGTCTTAGGATAGGTCGGTGACCCGACAGTACCCAGAAATCCTATCCTTTCGGAGACCAAGCCATGAATGTTGATAGGGGTGAACACCATCCTTAGGGGACGAAATCAAAGCGCCTCGGCGTCACCCTTCTCTCACTTACTTGTATCTATAGTAGAGGCCGTGGGGTTGGTTGTCGCCTCCCCGCTCCCACTCAATATTTTGGAAGTGGTTGTGGGTTAACTAACCACGTCTTTTGATGTTATCATAAAAGCTCATCAAATCAAGGATTCGAATGGTGTCGGTAACGTAGGCAAGCCTACCCGCCCTATTCGTTGGAACATATGTGATGATCGGACGAAATCGGGTCAAGATGTTCTATTGAGATTAGAAGGAATCACCCCTCCGCTCTCGGTTTGGCTTAGTCTTGCGGACCCCGTGCATACATCACACTAGGAGGGTTAAGTCGCTCGAGCGAAGCTCAATTGACCACCCAACCTATAAGCGAACCGTTTTTATCCAAGATTTATTGTTCTTTTACCATCATTCAATCTCGTAGACACTACGAATTGAAAGCGTGATCTCGTTTAAACTTTAAGGCGGTTCACCGAGAACACACACGAAAGGCTAACGATTTCATAACCCGTCCTCGGATCTTTAATTAGTTACTAAATTAATTAATTACCACGTATTAATTAAATTTCAACTAATTACACGAGTTTGTATACATGCCTATTTTAATTACCAAAATTAAAATTCTACATGTATGCATGGAGTGGATTTATGATATGATGCATGTCATGGCAATTCGATTTTATATCTATTTTATGATCAAACACATAAAAAATAAATTGCGGAAAATTTAAACACCGAGATGGATCGTTGGCATGACTTCGCATCTAATCTATTAGAAAATAAAAACCAAAACCCTAACTAGGGTTTACTACTTTCTAACTAAATCTGCAGCTGTTCGAACTTTTCGACGATCGGCATACCAAACAAACTCGGATCGGGACGAAACTTTCCAGATCATATCTTCACTCCTTGAACTTCAATATGGATGGTTGGATCGGTGCTTTGACTTATCAATTTTCTCCAGTAAACCGCCAAACTTGCTGCTGAATCTGACTTTGACTGCACTGCATCATGGACTTCCTGAGGCAGATCGGGAATCGAGATGAATCCCGATCGACCTGAAATTTTTATGGTACGTCCAAAACTCCAAGTTGATCAATCTGAACGGTCGGATTTTCATTTCAATGGTCCAAACTCTCCCAGAAAATCGAGGAAGGCACAGGTAGTGTTTCTGTGAATCCTGCGTTTTTCTGTTACAGCAGCCTCTTCGCAGCATCAAACGGATATTGAAACGGACTCTGATCGATGCCAAAATTTGTGGAGTTGATCATAATCTTCTAATATTGATTCTGACTGGAGGGATCTTCGTTTCAACGGTTCGATCAACGGGAAAATAAAAAAAATACTAAACAGCTACTAACAAGATCTATTTGCTGGAAATTAAACTTGCAATAAAGATAAATTACATAATTTCCTATACTCATATGAACGAATTTTCATCGTTTATACGAGTTTACAATAGATCTAACGGGTAAAGCAAGATACCAACCCCAATCCATCTCTTCAACCACAACAATCGCAACAACATAAAAATTAAACAAACATATGCATCGCCCCCATAAAATTGGACAAAAAACTACATGTTTTCCACTCCAGATCTAATATTTTATACGTATAAATATAGATCACCATGGCGATCGATACCATCTGTTAGTAATACCATCCGCAATGAAGCGATTTAAGGATCTAGATCTATAAATTACACGTAATAAAATAACTAGATCTACATCTACAAGGTGGTTGTAGATCATACCTCTTGGATCTCTAAATCCAAGTTGAAGAACCGCAATGGAAAGAACATGAGATGGTGTGAAGAGCACCACGATCTTCCAGACGTGTGATCCGAAGCAACTCCCGGTGGAAGGAAATCTCGTCTCGAATCCTTACGATATCTTTATCAGGAAAAAACTCCAAGCTTTTTCCTCCTTGCTTATGGCCGAAAATTCCTCTCTAATTCATTAGGGAATTTGAATTTTGTGTGTCTATTAAGTTTTGAGGTATAACTCTCTTTATATAGAAAGTCAAACTTAGCCCAAGATTTTTATTTATCAAACAAAATAAATCCTTTTAATAAAAGATAATTCCATAATATTCTAACAAATCAGAATAATATTTATCTTTATTATTTACCATAAATATTTATCCAATAAATATTTTACGCACATGTCTTATTAATACACAAGAAACTAATTCTTGTTACCAAAAATATGCATGTGGCGTGAATTGCATCTTTAATTGACCTAGTCAATTAATTTTGTCATACACACTAATTTGCCAATTATTATGGAAAATATATTTTCCACTTATTTTAATTATTTAGTTCCAACTAATTAAATAGTCACTAAACAATTAATTCACATATCGATTAATTAAATTCTAATAAGAATTAAATTAATATCATTATTGAGATTCGACGTCCGAGAATATTTATGCTTATATTGGAAGACGTCGGGACCAATGACTAATAATCGGTGCTCCGATAAATCAAATAAATAATTATCTTACGAACGTAATAATTATATTCGATAAATCAATCACGGAATATGCCACCATAATCCCGTGATCGCACTTCTCCGATTATAAGATTATATTTATCTCTCTCACGAAAGTAATAAGCGTCCATTGATATAATCATTACATATGGATTAATCCTCCATGATCATCGTTCATTCTAAATCGGGAAGTTACCGTTAACCTTTTCGTAACCTCTTATCCTTATTTACCATTAACCCCTAGTCATCAATTAATTCATACAACTCACTTTGGTAGCTAATCATTGTAATATGAACTCATGCGATCGATCGGTTTTAGGATTAACAAATAAAGGGCGTCTATCTACTTCCATAAATGGAAGGAATGGATTCCGTATCCGTGATAAACACGGACTACTCACTCAATCCAAAGACAATGCCAAGATGGGGTAATTCGGACCACAGACTCGAGTGTAATCCTTAACCGTCAAGTCAAACCTCATAATGCGATTCAAGCGGTTGGATTGTGATCACCTCAGATTAAGATATATCCATAAATATGATCATCCATTGATTTGATAAGACTTCTCGATTACGGAATTATATCGTGAACTCTAATCAAATCGGTCCAAAATTCTATATGATATATCTATCATATATAAATGCCCATTTAGGTTCTCTTAACCGAAAGTCCGGATAAGACAATCACACCTATTGTGTTTCAGGCGCATTAATAGCACGTTAAAGGAGAGACCCGATACTCTCGATTAACTTTACTACGGGCTAATTTTATTTTAAGTACATCTTCACTAACTCAATCCTCCGTGTATATACCATACACCGAGTTAAGTGATTACATAAACGATATACTTAGGGTTTTAGTAGTGTGTAAATCTTATTGTCACATCGGTGAATATGAGAATAATAAATATGAATAATAACATCATTTCATTTATTAAATAAAACAATTACAAAATTGTCTTTCGGGCATTACACCTAACACTTCAGGGGTGGTAATAGCAGATAATCACTCTTTGTAATATAAAGATAAGAGATAGCTAAGAGATAATTGCATTTTGCATTATATTTTGTATTTAGATAAACTCTCTCTGGTAGGTTGCATTCTACCTATAAATATACATTGTACCACAACCGATTCAGTTGTGAATAATATAATACAATTTTTCCATTCTGTCATAAACTTTCTATCTTTAGTTTGTTTAGAGAATTACGTATAATATTGGATTTATTTAATAATATACTTGCCGAATGTTTCATTTTTGGGTAAAGACTTGGTATCCGGGAACAGGACGTTACAAAAATAAGACTTCTTAAGAGAAAAAATAAAATTGTAATGTAAAGATTGTGTGTTGAAATTTAACCTTGATGGCTTTTTAATAAATTCATAGATGACATCGTCTTGTGCTTTTGAATTTTTTTCGAAAAAAGCAAATATCGATGCGTCCCATTTAATGCGTCTGATAGGTCTTGCCACCTTTTGACCACTAGCCACATCCCCTTTGCAGTTTTTTTTCCTTATTCGAACAAATTAAGAGCCGAGCCTTCCCTTCCCATCCACTAACAAATTTGGAATCCGAACTGCATAATAATAGTAATAATAATTAGTGTTATTTGTTTATATGGATGTGTTTTGGGACTTAATTAGGCACTTAGGACACACTTAAAAGATTTTAGTTATAAGGACAAAATAACACTTCTTGGACAAATTAACCCTTTTCCCTAATCTTCTTCCTCCGTCTTCAACCATTATCTCATCTCATTTTCTTCGCAGGCTGAAAAATGGGCAAGACAGAGAAATTGATGAACCAGATCATGGAGTTGAAATTCACTTCAAAGCCATGCACGAAAGTGCGGAAAGGTTGAAAAATCTGAGAAATTGAAGGTCAAGAAGGGAGAAAGGTAAGAAGGACGGTGCACGAATCTACGCCGACCAGATAAATTACCTCCGGTTGTCTTCTCGACTCGATGTGGTGGTTGCTTGGCTCGATACGCAATCCAAGATGACTACAATTAGCAAATACATATCCGGTATCATGAAGTCTTTGGAGTCTACACTCTACGCTCTCCACCGGTAATCTTCAGAAGATGTCGGAGACTATGGATCAGTTCGTAGAGCAGTTTGTGAATATGAAGGTTCAAGTTGAGTTTATGGAAAGATCCATGGTTGGAAGAACTTCTCTTTCTACTCCAGAGTCATTTTTCTCTTTTTTGTGGATTGATTTCAAGAGTTATAATAGTCAATTGGAGTAATAGGCATGATATTTGACTACTTCATGGTTGGCATTGCTGCTGTACCACAAGCTTGAGTATGACAATTTTATTCAGGAGGTACCACAAGCCTGAATAAAATTGAATATTCATCAATTTTAAACCATATTGTCCTTACTGGGTTAAGTCAGATTCAGGTTGTTTCCAAAGCTAGATACAAGCATCAACTGCAGGGTGTGAGAATGCCTTTTTAATTGATGACAATGTCACATTATTATTGAATCTGGATGGAAGTTTCTATCATAAGAGTTTGGGAAGATATATTTGAGCACATATCGAGAGCAGTTTTTGAGAAGTCGATAGGGAAGTATGTGGATTTTAGTCTTGGAGTTAACCTCAATCACATGGAAATAGGATTGGACACCCTATTCTTAGTTACCAATGCCAAGAGGAATGTTGTACATACTGTGTGTATATATTTTGATTTTGGACCTACATCTAACTGTATGGCAAATGTTGTGGTTGTCTTTGGACTTATTTTAGGTGTGTTATTCATAGGCATCAAATGGGAGTTGGTGGAAATGAGATGAAAATGGAGGGTGCTCTAGTGGCATTTGGATTCAAAGATTTGCACAGTGCAACAAAATTTATTTCTGACTCAAGTGTCATGACTGTGAAGCAACTTGACAGCATCAATCAAGAATTTGTTGCTGTGTTCATGGCTGTACAAATAGTTGTAGCAGTACTTTATACAAGGGGAATTAAAGATTGTTTCTTCACCGTTGTTCACAAACACTTCACATGGAACTTCAGTCTTTATGTGTGTCGTTTTCTTATTCCGGTTATAACCATGGAATGGTGTGAGATGGTAAAGGCAACTATTAATATTGGCAGCACCATTTCGGTTGCAATTTCTATGGAGTTTGATGTGTTGGATGAGTATTATCTCTTCTTCATCAACATGGAGCATTTTATTTGGGATCCGGGTTGGTTGTCATAATTTTGTTCATCCTTGAGGACAAGAATATTTTTGAGGGATGGAAAAGAATATTGTAAAACAGTTTTTTCCTTATATTTAGGTTATGGTTCAGTTGAAAAATTTGCTGTTGTGTTTTTTTCCTTATACAACAAGCTTGCATGATGTAATAATGATCAATTAGTTTAACATGCATCATCTTGAAACAAAGAAAGAAAAGCTATACGTTGATGGTGGGTTTGGGTATGATTTGGAATAAAATTGATGCGGTGATACTGATGTCATTGCATTTAAAGTTACTGAATTGATGCAGTGAAATCAATGTCACTGCATATGTCACTGCATATACAATTTACAAAGTTTTTGTTTTTGCAATTTGGGTGTTGATGTCACTTCATAAAATGCTGGTGTTATTGTGTGTCACTGCATAAGGTGTCATTTCATAAAATGAGATATCAGAATAAAGAGGACAAAAAAATATGAATTATTGTGAAAGAATTATGTTGATCGGAGTATTATATCAAAAGATATAGCTGTTTGAAGTCGAATTTATAAACAAAAAAAGGATTTCCTGAAATTAACTCGGAAAAATATCAAATGAGATATCAAAATAAAGAGGACGAAAAATATATGAATTAGGGTGAAATAATTATGTTGATCGGAGTTTTATATCAAAAAATATAGCCGTTTGAAGTCGAATTTATAAAGAAAAATCGATTTTATGAAATTAAGTCGGTAAAATATCAAATGTCATCGTGGTTTCGCTTCATCTTGGTGTCGCATCATCAAATGTCACTGCATCGCGGTGGTCACTGCATATTTGATTGCCGATGTCACTGCATAAATTGTTGATATCACGCATATATGATTGTCGATGTCACTGCATATATGATTGCTGATGTCACTGCATATATGGTTGCCGATGTCAATGCATCGTGATGGTCAATGCATTGGGGTGGTCAATGAATCACGGTGGTCAATGCATTGGGTGGTCACTACATTGCGGTGGTTAATGAATCGGGGTGAGGAATGCCTCGCGGTGGTGAATGCATCGCGGTGGTCACTACATTATGGTGGTCAATACAACGGGGATGGTCACTGCAGCGCGGTAGTCAGTGCATCGGGGATGGTCAGTACATCCGTGGTGGTCACTACATCGCGGTGGTCACGGCATGGCGGTGGTCAATGCATTGGTAAAAATAAAATTAAAAAAAAAAACACACACACGCACACACACATTTCAGGTCTTGCTTTTGATTTTAAAAAAAATTTAAAAAAAACACAACTATGTTCACAGCTGTTTAAAAAAAAAATCATGCGCCACTTTTTTTTCTTTCTTCATTAACGGTATTTGGGTCTATCTACCTATTTTTTGTCCTATAACTAAGTGTTTGTTTTGGATGTCCTTTTTTCCTAATTAAGTCAATATGTGTCCTTTTAAATAATTGTCCCTAATAATTATTATTCTTTTCTTCCGAATGTCAGAACTTGAATCTCGCGTAATTTCTTCATACGAATTTCATTTTGGACAATTTTTGTATCGTTGTAATCATCGTCACGCCCTCTGTCACGCCATGCCTATAATAAACAAAGACAAGAAAACCAAGTGTGACACATACCAATAAAACGCACACGATTCACACAAAATATGGAGATTTTGGACGCAAACGTCCTATCGTCTCGCGATTCAACTCGTGGTGAAATGTGCCCATAAAAACCACTTAAGTACCCCAAAATCACATCGAATAGGCTATAAATATGAGGCAAAATGCACATGAAATTATAGCAAAGTTGACTCTCATCAACTACCGACCACTCAGTGTTTGCTCGCCCTCGAGCAAATCAAACGATTCAAAAACAAATCATGAGATCAACGTTACGATCATATTGGGAAACAAAATATTCAAGGAGTAAAAACTAATCAATAAGCGAATAAACACGAACCAAAATATATCGCATCATGGAAACATAATGCGTGTGTGCATAGCTTCTCAATCATTAATCACGGTCAACCGGCTCAGATTATAAATGCGTGAGTAATGGCGTTACACCATAGGCTTATACTTAATAATCATCTCAATCAAGGTCAAATAAAGGCTAACTAAGGTCAGGAAGGACTTGCATGGTTGTAACGTTAGCCCATGGACGGGGCTAAACGAAAGAATAAAAGGAAATATCAAAAGAGAAACACGAGTGAGCCTAATCAGAACGTCTTGCACTTAATCATAGCTCACCTCCCTTCAACACCGTATCATAAAAAAGAGTTACACGTAAAAACGGTCGTCACCAAGAAGAATTTCCAAGATAGCTTGTAAAAATAGTTGTCACCAAGAACAAGCTTGCCAAGAATTCAAGAACATCCACTCCAATTTACTTAATCCCATCACCATGCATTACATAGGAAGTATTAATTCGAATACACTCATCCACATTTCTTGACACAACCTTATTCAAACACTTTATTCAACTTTTTCCTCTTTTTTTATTTTTATTATATACCAAACAACAACACATTGCTACCCCTTCCAATTCGTAGTACAAAAGATCCACCAACACCGTTTTGGGATACACATCTCCACAACCCACACTTGTGCTAGCAAGTGTGTCCAAAATAAGAATAAAACTCACTTGTAGGGTGTCAAAGAAATGTAGACCACAAATAAAGCTTAGGGTTGTTAATTATGGGCTAATCAACGAATGGCTAAGTTCGGGTGGGGGTCCAACCGCCTTACAAAGTCTTAGAGGGGTTTCTGTGGAAATTACGTATAGGGTTGGCTTTTTGGCTCTGCTCGGGTCAAAGAAATGCCAGGACCGTCATCCCATAATCTATCACGATTGACTTTTCTATTTGACCTTGAAGTTAATGGTATAAGTTCTAGGTAACAGATTATTGTCTATGGCAACTATAATCATTCACTAATCAACCACAGCTCTTGAAAGCAAGCTATTACATGCATAAAAATTCCATTTACACAACAAGATAAAGGTTTGACTCGCATGCATTCAAATCTTGACTAATATTTAACCAAAGAATACTATGACTCCACATAGGATTCACACCATGAAAACCATGAAAAAAATTTAAAATGGCTCAATTTTTACTCAAATGGACCAAACACCAAGCTTGTAACGTATTCGATGCATAAAATTAAAGCAGAAAGTAAAGTGAAGCTAAGTCTACCACCCCCCCCCCCACTTAAAACGGAACACCGTCCTCGGTGTGTGAGTTATAAAGTAAAAAAAACTAAGTTGACCCGGAAATAGGGCGCAACTCTGCAACGTGACAAACTCCAATGAATCTCCCAGGGTACCTGTGCAATCAAAACAAAGAACAAAAGAATCCACTATGGCGAAAGGCTAAAACCTTAGGCATATGTAAGCACAAGTATGAAGATGTATAAAGCGTATAAAATATGGATTATCACAAAGCATGAAACAGAATTCAAGATGTGCGGTCAAATTTTCATCACACTTAAAACAAACATAAAAACCTAAGAAAAAAAATTGGGTTGCCTCCCATAAACATTTTTGTTTATTGTCGTTAGCTCAACTTATTGAATTTGAAAAAAAAAATCTGGATAGGTTTATAGTCTTTGGCAAGACTCGTATCCCCCAAACTTGACATTTGATTCAACCTTCATCTTAGGGACACTCTCAGTAGTCACACCCTCCTTCTGTATCTCATAACTTATAGGGTTCTCCTCAAAAACTTCTAGCCTTTGTACTTCACGAGTACTCTAATCATTCCCCGGACGTTTAATGGTCTTAAGGACATTGAAGGTTATGGTCTCATCACCCGCTCTCATTGTAATCTCACTTTTCTAAACATCTAGTAAAGTCATACCCATAGCCAGAAAATGTATACCTAACAGAATTGGGGTTTGACTATCCTCCTCGATGTCCAAAACTATGAAATCCACTGGGAACACAAGTTTCCCTACTTTAACTAACACATCCTCAACAACTCTCATGGGTCGCCTATTTGACCTATCCGTTATTTGCAAGGTCATATTTGTATGTTTGAGCTCACCCACCCCCAAACTCTCAAGAATCCTTCTGGGCATCAAACTTACACTTCCCATGTCGTGTCTGACCGCTTCTCTGGTTCCGCTCTCAGTTTCTCCACCTCTTTATCTATCTCCTCAGCTTCTTGCTCATCATCAATCACCACCCATTCTTTATCATCTTTTATTTGTTTCTCTATCTTCTTCTTATGAACCTAAGGTGCTTCAACATCACTACCCACAGTTTTTCCACTCCTCATAAAGATTGCATTCACTTGCCTAGGGTTCCTCACGGTGTTTCTTGGAAACCAACCACTTGGAGCTGAAGTTGCATTTTCAGTAATTTTCCCCATTTGTTTCTCCAAATTTGATACTACTGAGTGCAAGTTTACAAGGACATTTCTCATCTCCTTCAATTCCTTGTTCACATATATGTTATTCTCCTTCAAGTCTCTGCTAATATGCTCTAGTAATATATCCGTGGAACTTTTAGGATGCACATGCTCCATAGGCGGTGGTGCAGACTGTGGGGACGGGGCATATTGCAAATGAGTATTGGGGTGCCTGTAAGCCCCTTGTTGAGGTGGCCTCTGATTTATAAAAGTATTTTGTAGTTGAGGCTGCACAATTTTCCATTGAGTGGCTTGCACGACCCCTTGATTTATACCCAAGCAAGATTATTGTTGTCCCACCAATTCTGAAAACATTCCCCCCCCCATTTTGATTGGCTAAATAGTTCACATCCACGGGCCTATTCGATGTCAAACTCGGATATACAGTCTGATATACCAAAGGGCTCGAGCATAAAGGATGCATGTCCATGCGGATTATACGAAATAGGTTCTCAAGAGATGGATCATTCAACAACTGAGTCGTGGTTAACTGACTAACCTGTTTGGTAGGGAAATTTGAGCCCTAATGTTCTCCACCACAGATAGTGCACCCTTTCAATTCCTTATGCCATGCTAACATGTCATTCATATGCTTTATAAGATCCGCCACGTCAGCTTGCATCCTCATAAATTCCTCACTGGCCCGACTTGGTCAATAGTGCTAATTGGTTTCCTTGAAATACGTCTCCCCGTCTTCCACTGTCTCTTGCTTTCTATAGCCCTCTCTATCGTGGCTAAGGCAACATCGAGCTCCATACTCATCACGTCACCCCCACATGCTGCATTCAAATCTGACTGATCTGTCTTGGTAAACCACCATACAAGAGATGTGCTTGATTCCATGTATCTAACCCATGATGCGGACACTTTCTCAACATAGCTTTAATACTCTCAATATCTAACTGCTCAAAATTGGCAATGTCGGCCTTCATATCTAATGTTCTGGAGAGGGAACAATACTTCAGTAAGAACTTCAAAGTCACTTGATCCCAAGTATGTAAGAAATCGTGGGGAAGTGACTCAAACCATGCCCTTGTTGCTTCCTTTAATGCGAACGGGAACAATAACATCCTAACCGCTTCCTCAGGAACTCCATGCATCTTCACTGTTCGGCAAATTTGCATGAATTGGTTTAAAAATTTGTTGGGGTCCTAAGTTGATTTACACTTAAACTGTGCATTGTCATTCAACAGGTACCAAACATGGTGCTTAATCTCAAGATTGTTCACCGGAATGGGAGGTAGACCAATAGGGTTATGCCACTCACCAATTGTCGTGCTACATAGTCTCTCAAAATCCTCCCTTGATTAGCCTGTTTCTGAGCCGGTGGTCGTGCGTAAAAATTTTGTGCCTGAACAGGGGCGGGTGGTGGTGGATTCAAATTCAGTTGTTGATTTTGCAACATCATTTGCATCATTTGATTCTGGTCAAAAGGCATTTGACCGAATACATTCCCCTGGTTGTTGTTCTAATTCTGAGGGGTTTGATGTTGTTGTCAGACTTGATTCTGCCGACCTCCCTGATTTTGGACCCCATTTGGTCCCAGATTAAGTGTCCTCGGATTTTGAAGGGGCTCTCTATTTAAGTTCTGTGGATCTCGATTCTCGAGAATGAGCAGAGGGTCTAACTGCAACATGTCTTAAGTCTCATTTCCATCGGTCAAATTTGTTAAGTCATCAACTCCCGAAGTCATTACAGCTTCTTCTGATTCAGAGTTTACTTCAATAACTGATGTAGATGATTCTCCAACTGACTTTTTTCTCATGATGTTCTGATGTCTCGCATAATGCTTCAATTTTTGAAATCAAAATAAGTAGAGGTTCATTAGAACTTCGGGTCATACACTGCAATCACCAAAACAACAAGAAAACAGTAAAATGAAAACGACCTAATCCAAAACACTTATATGATTTACTGATATTGACCGATTCCCCGGCAACGGCACCAGAAAACTTGATGGCCAAATTATAGTCATCCAACTTTAACCGGCAGAGTACCTGGTCGGTTGTACTACAACGGCGAGCAAAGTCGTATCCCACAAGGAATCTGTTAAGTATCACAATCAATGTCGTATTTAGTTTAGGCTCACAAATATTGGGGAAGGTAATTATAACTCAAAAATAATAAAAATTCTAACTTTTAAAAGTATGATAAAAGGAATAGCTAAATTATGGTCAAGAACACTATCCTCAATACCCTAACCGAATCACTAAGGACGAGCCTTAACTTACCAACCAACCATTAGCTTCTAATGAACGTGTTGTGGGTACAATTTCCTAATCTGGCTCTTAGGCGCTAATACCATAACCTAGTTACCCTATCTCTCGGTTCAACGGTCCCTCTATGTAAATTTACTTGACCTAATATTATTATAAACTATGAGACGCTCCGCATCCACCAAGTTCACGGCTTAGCTAGAAAAACCTTACCAAGGAACAGGCTGCGAAAAACTCGACTAGTTCGTGCATGACAATTCTAAAATTCTAGTTCGCACACTTCCTCACAAAATACATTTATAAAAGTCGCGTGTGAGATCATGAATCAAGTGATCAGTTTAATTCAAGCATTAAGATCAAATTTTAGGACACAAAACATTCAAAAGGTTCAACTTTTAAGCCCTACTCATCCCTAGATCATCGTTTATGCATCAATTTCATAGTTCAATCACATAATCTAGTTATAATAAAATTAGCTATTCATAATTAAATCTATAACACAAGAAATCATGAAAGAGCTGCTAAAATACATAAATAAAAAGGATAAATTAAATTACCAAGAAAAACTGTAGCAATCTCCACTCGATTCATCACTTTGATGTGTATAAATCGCAAAATAATTGAAGAAAAAGTATTGAAATTCATGCACAAATTTGGCAGCAACTAAAAGTAGATCTAATTCTAAGGGGGAGAGTAAGAATGCTTAAGAGAAAAAATAAAATTGTAAGGTAAAGACTCTTTGTTGAAATTTGATCTAGATGGCTTTTTAATAAATTTATAGCCGACTCCGTCTTGTGTTTTTGAAATTTTTTCGAAAAAAATAACTATCAATGCGTCCCATTTAATGTGTCTGATAGGTCTGGCCCCCTTTTGACCACTAGCCACGTCCATTTTGCAGCTTTTATTTATTTATTTATTTTTCCATATTCGAACGGAGAAAGATCCGAGCCATCCCTTCCCATCCACTAACAAATTTGGGATCCCAACTACATAATAATAGTAATAATAATTATTATTTTTTTCGTTCAAATGTCAAATCTTGAATCTCGCTTCATTTCCTTATAGGAATATTGTTTCGGACAATTTTAGTATTGTTGTGATTATCGTCACGCCCTCTATCACGTCATGCCCATAATAAATAAAGACAAGAAAACCAAGCGTGACAAATACCAATAAAACGCACAAGATTCACACAAAATATGGAGATTTTGGACGTAAACGTCCTATTGTATCGCGATTCAACTAGTGGTGAAATGTGCCTACAAAAACCACTTAACTGCCTTAAAATCACATCGAATAAGCTAAAAATAGAGGGTAAAATGCACACGAAATTATAGCAAATTTGGCTCTCATCATTGCTTCGCACACTAAAACTTAAGGCAATCAAGAACACATACAACACAAATGGAGTAGACAAAGCGTGTGTACCTTAAGAGGGAGACCAAAAACCTCAATCTGCAGGGATTCTGAGCAAGCTATTGACCGGACAACCACTGTCAATAACAGACTCCATACTCCAACTAGGCCAATCAGCTGAGATTAGAAAGACAATGGTCCCCAACTTCTTATGAAGTACCAAAACTAAACCAGAAAAGTGTTTGAGAGCATGTGGGATTGCTCAAGAAGTGTAACGCTTGAGTTGTTGCAATCCACATCTATTTGTTGGGCTAATTATAGGCTGAAATGTGTAAGGAAACTTAAACCCTAATGATTCGGTGTATCTTACTCATTATAACCGAGGCACAAGAATCACATGTGTGAATTCTAGAAATGGCAAGCCAGAAATAAGGGTTTGTAGCTTATTTATTTGAACCAAAATGTAATAAGTCCAACTAGAACCTATTGCACTGTGATGTATTGAGTAGTATATACATCCAAACCAAATAGACCAGTTATGAAACCAGACTGATCAAGGATTATTTGATAATTACGGCATACACAGACATGGGGTAACCCAATTGATTAAAAACTGACTGGTTTAGGAGAAGGCCAAAAAACCGGAGGCCGTCTCTGAATATGGCTGTTAACTCAAACTTATAAGGACCAAAGAACCAACAATAAACCAGCATAGCATGAATTAACCATCATTGAACCACAAGGTTCTCGGGCCACACTCAAAAGCAGGACCTCACAGGATAAAAACCCTCGGTCAGACACGACACAAAGTAAAGAAAGGGTTTTGAGCCGATTCACCATAGCAACCCGGCTTCAAACTCGGGTTGTAGAAAGCCATAGGTGTGAAATGATGTGTCGTGCGATTACACTTGTAAGAGCTTGTAATCCTCGATTCTTCACAGTTACTACCTAGAATCAACACGTGGGAATGAATTTGGTCAAGAACATGGTCCAAGCAGCATGCTTTTGCCTTCGAACGTTCATCGGAAGATAAGGGGTGATGAAATCCCCAAATATATTCAACTCTAATTCTATCATATGACAGAACAAGCAGATTTCTACCCTTATCACAAAATCTGCAATACATAGCTTCAAGCAAATCAAAGCAAGCACGATTCAAAGCTGGAGAAGGAAAGAAGTAGGAATCAGGGGCAACAACTTCTCCGCAAATGAAATTCATGGATTCAAAGAATTTGCGTTGCCATATACACCGAATTAGAAACATTAGTTGCACTCAATCATAGGGAAGAAGCACGAGGAGAGATAAATGAGATTAATTACATAGATTCGAAGGATAAAGGATCCGAGGATGAGAGAAAGACGGCTAGGGTCAAGATCAAAGGACACTACGCATTGTGAACTCTGCACCACAACATGGGAAGCACTTCAAAGGCACGGACTTAGGTCTCCGTATGGGATTTACATGCGTCCCTTGGCATCAGACCAAGTAGAGGGGTGTAATAGTCCCATGCTAAGAGGAACAGATGTGCCTCACCAATGTTAATGACATTTTAGCTTTTATACACAACATATATGTAATTAACCACCTGATTCATTCAAATAAAAAGGCTTTCTAATAACTTCTAGTCCTAGAAATTCTTGTTACAATACCTAGCACATTGTAAAATGATCATTGTCTTCTAAGTCGACGTCCTGCAAGGCCTAAACAATCGTCTTTCGGTGCTCCCACCTACTCTCCGCAGTGGGTCTCACTTGTGGTGTTGAGGCAAGGCTACCTGAAGTCGTAGTTAGACATTTCAAATTAATTAACATATATTGTTCCACAGAACATACAAGCCACATCATATCGTGTAATACACGTAAAAGCACAAAATTAATATAATACACTTTTATCGTAATATATACCACCATTTTACTATAACCATTAAACATATATAGTACTTTGTTGTGCGTACATTTTTAGTATATAGATTCAACAAAGTTACTTACCGTACATGCATGAAAGGATGTCGTCTTCTCTTGTTGAGCAGGTTATCACTTATCTTGGTCGGCACTTTTCAATTAAGGACCTTGGTACTCTATCCTATTTTCTTGGAATTGAGGTGCTTCCTACCTCTGATGGGTTATTTCTCTTTCAGTGCAAGTATATATTTCAGCTTCTGCAGCGTGCCCCTCTGGACAAGGCTAAGCCTTGTCAAACACCTATGTCGGCCCCCACCCGTCTTATTTTAGACGACGGCCCTCCCTACGCCGATCCTTCGTTTTACCGCACTATTGTTGGCGGTTTGCAGTATCTCAGTTTCACTCGGCCTGATATTGCGTTTGCAGTCCACAAGGTTAGTAAGTATATGCATTCGCCTAACAAAGCTCATTGGGTTGCCGTTAAACGTATTCTTCGGTATCTTAAGCACACTATCTCCGATGGCCTATTTTTTTCCCGTCGGTCTTCTATTTCGCTCCGGGCTTTTTCTGATTCTCATTGGGCTGCTGACAGTGATAATCATCATTCTGTTGGGGCTTATTGTGTCTTTCTTGGTGATAATCTCATTAGTTGGCGTAGTAAGCAACACTTGACTATTTCAAAGAGTAGCACTGAGGCCGAGTATGAGACTCTTTCTAACACCACCGCCGAACTTCAGTGGCTTTGCAGTCTTCTATGTGAGATGCTAGTTCCGTTGTCTTCTCCGCCTACCCTTTGGTGTGATAATATTGGCGCCACCTACCTTGCTCACAATCCGGTGTTTCATGCCCGCACCAAACACATCGAGATCGACTTCCACCATGTTCGCGAATTAGGTTCAGCTCGCAAGCTCAGCATCTCTTTTATCTCCTCGAAGGATCAGTTAGCCGATGTCCTCACCAAACCGTTGGCTTAGCCTCGTTTTTCCAGTTTAAAGTCCAATCTTCGTGTTCAGCCACTTTCCACGGGATTGCGGGGGCGTGTTGAGGATAATTTAGGCCTATATATTTGTATCTGTACTATTGAATCAAATCAATAAAAATACAATACATTTTGAATCATGTTAGATAACACAAGGAAATTCATAATCTTTGAATAATCAAATAAGCTGAAAAAAAAAAGAAATTTACAAAACAAATTACAGTGAAGAAATCAGTTAAAGCCACCTGCTGTACAATTGATCTCACAGCTCCAATTCGGATTGGCAACAGCTCTAATGGCGGGGGAGGGGGGGTCCGAGCAGTGAATGGATGGGGAGAATTGGTTTAAAAGGGTAGAAATGATTTGAGGAAGAAATAGGTTTAAAAGGGTATAATTGGAATTTAGTAGGATATTTCGGGAGTTTGGCCGGACTAAGAGCGTGTAGCGCGACGCTGCGCAGAATTGTAATTAAATGTTTTTGGAAAATTATAAGAGTGTAAACCATATATTATTAAACCATAATGGGGTAAAGCCTCTATATGGTAAAGCACAAGTAGGTAAAATGTCATTTCCCCTAATAATTATTATTTTTTCATCCGAATGTCAAAACTTGAATCTCGCTTTATTTCCTTATACGAACATCGTTTTGGACAATTTTTGTATCGTTGTGATTATCGCCATGCCCTCTATCACGTCATGCCTATAATAAATAAAGACAAGAAAACCAAGCATGACAAATGCCAATAAAACGCACACGATTCACACAAAATGTGGAGATTTTGGGACGAACGTCCTATCGTCTCGCGATTCGACTAGTGGTGAAATATGCCTACAAAAAGCACTTAACTGTCTTAAAATCACATCGAATAAGCTACAAATAGAGGGTAAAATGCACACGAAATTATAGAAAATTTGACTCTCATCATTAACTACACACTAAAACTTAAGGCAATCAAGAACACATACAACACAAATGGAGTAGACAAACAAAGCGTGTACCTTAAGAGGAGACCTAAAACCTCGATCTGCAGGATTACGAGCAAGCTATTGACCGGACAACCACTTGTCAATAACAGACTCCATACTCCAACTAGGCCAATCAGCTGAGATTAGAAAGACAATGGTCCCCAACTTCTTATGAAGTACCAAAACTAAACCAGAAAAGTGTTTGAAAGTGTTTAAGAGCATGTGGGATTGCTCAAGAAGTGTTACGCTTGAGGTTTTGAAATCCACATCAATTAGCTGGGCTAATTATAGGCTGAAAGGTGTAAGGAAACTTAAACCCTAATGATTTGGGGTGTCTTACTCATTATAACCAAGGCACAAGAATCACATGTGTGAATTCTGGAAATGGCAAGCCGAAAATAAGGTTTTGTAGCTTATTTATTTGAACAAAAATGTAATAAGTCCAACCAGAACCAATTGCACTGTGATGTATTGAGTAGTATATACATCCAAACCAAACAGACCTGTTATGAAACCAGACTGATCAAAGATTATCTGATAATTACGGCATACACAGACATGAGGTATCCCAATTGATAAAAAACTGACTGGTTTAAGAGAAGGCCAAAAACCCGGAGGCCGTCTCTGAATAGGGCTGTTAACTCAAGCTTATAAGGACCAAGGAACCCACAATAAACCAGCATAGCATGAATTAACCATCATTGAACCACAAGGTTCTCGGGCCACACACAAAAGCAGCACCTCACAGGATAAAAACCTCAGTCAGACACGACACAAACTAAAGAAAGGTTTTTGAGCCGATTCACCATAGCAACCCGGCTTCAAACATGGGTTGTAGAAAGACATAGGTGTGAAATGATGTGTCGTGCTGGATTACACTTGTAAGAGCTTGTAATCCTCGATTCTTCACAGTTGCTGCCTAGAATCAACACGTTGGAATGAATTTGGTGAAGAACATGGTCCAAGCAGCATGCTTTTGCCTTCGAACGTTCATCGGAAGATAAGGGGTGATGAAATCCCCAAATATATTCAACTATAATTCTAGCATATGGCAGAATAAGCAGATTTCTACCCTTATCACAAAATCTGCAATACATAGATGCAAGCAAATCAAAGCAAGCACGATTAAAAGCGGGAGAAGGAAATAAGTAGGAATCAGGGGCAACAACTTCTCAGCAAATTAAATTCACGGATTCAAAGAATTCGCATATACACCGAATCAGAAGCATTAGTTGCACTCAATCATAGGGAAGAAGCATGAGGAGAGATAGAGGAGATTAATTACAGAGATTCAAAGGATAAAGGATACGAAGATGAGAGAAAGACGGCTAGGGTCAAGATCAAAAGACACTACGCATGGTGAACTCTGCACCATGTCACGGATTTTATCAACAGAAAATAAACAAGTAATAAATTAAATCCGATATACCTCAAGTGCAAGGATCGTAGTAAAGAGGTTGATACCGGGTCGATCTTACAGGGAACTGGCGATTGCTAACCCTAGTTTTTGTTTAACTAACTAACCTATGTCACGAACACTAATCTAAACAGCGGATAAAACTAAACGGCGAAAACAAACTTAACTAAAACGTAAAACTGGACAGAAGATACGATCTAAAGCCAGGAAAGATACGGGTTGCGAACCAATTTAAACTAAACTAATTATGAAATAAAAAATAATTAAACTAAGCAATTCAAGTTTCACGGGATTAAATTCAAGTTTTAACGAACAAACGAGCGATTGATCCACCTATCCTAACAAGTATCAATTCCGATCTCGATTATATGGCGTTTTCTAACCAAGTTGTGGTTTCACCTTGTCTAAAACATGAACCCTAATTTCTTAGGTAATTCACCTATTAATCTATATCTTTCGATCTAAGATTAACGATTTTACTAATCAAAGGTGTGAACTTTAACCTAGCAATTTAACCTATTAACTCTCGTTATGATAGATTAAACAACTATTCCTTATCATGATGATCTAGGGTTTATAGAGATTTTCGTCAACATGAAACAATCATAACGTGCAAGTCTTTCGATACAACTGCAATCAAACAATATAAACAATGATAAAGGAGACAACTTAAGATAAAACTCACAATATAATCGTAGAAACGGAATCAAAACGTGTTGGATGGCTTCACAATGCTCGTTTGATAAGGCTTTAGCCTCTCAACATCACTTGATCAACTCGAAAAGCTTGAGAAAAGTACATAAATTTGAAGGTGTTTATCTAGAAATTAAAAGCATAAAAACTGGATGGAAACTAAGGTAAAACGCAGCTAAGCCGCCCCTAGGTTTAGGGTTTGAATTATGTGTATTGATATGAAGAAAACACGCAGCTATATATAGAATTTTAAGTCGGTTCTGCTAAGTCGGCGTGCGGACGCCCGTCTGGAAAGGGTGAACGCCCGTCCAGCCTTCAGTGTAAACTTCGAATCGGGCCGAGTCATGATCAGACGCCCGTCCTGCTACCGTCCACTCCAGCGTCCAAACTCTCTGAATCAACTTTCCTCAAACGGACGCTCGTTCACTTCAGCAGACGCCCGTCCAGACGGACGGGGCTTGGACGTTCGTTCAATATGATCGAATTTTGATTTCTTGATCTTTATCTCTTTTATCTCTATCCCATTCCCTCATTATCTCTTTTATCATCAATTAGCTCGGACTTAATCAACTTTTGATCATCTTTTGAGCCTCAATCATGTATCTACAACACATAAAAACATCGCAAAGTGTAATATCATCCAAATAAACATAAAATCACAATTAAAACACATAAATTATCCTATTTTGCGATTAACTCATTTAAAATATCATTTGCTCAATATTTCCATTAAACACTCGTTTCTTATGCAATTTATACAAATACGGGGGGAAATATCATAGAATATAGCATTATAAATCGTATAAATTCACCCTTAACAACTCCCCCACGCTTAAGCTTTTGCTCGTCCCAAGAAAAACAAAACGAAAGTTGAGGCTCGAGACAAAAACAGACATCTAAGACAATATAGCATAGATTCAATAAATCAGAGGTTCACCATTGTGTGTGTGCAAAGCCATAGAAAACTTCCACTAAATCCAAACTTGAGAAACTCGAAGCAAAACTAGCTAATACCCCCTCGTAGACTAGCAATAAATGACACTCATAAGATGTACCCTACAAACGTAAAATATCCCGAAAAGGATGATCGAATATATCTAGGGCCTTTCTGAGATACTCAGAGGATAATCCCTACAGCATATCTATTAGTTTCTACTGGGGCTAAGATAGACGATAACTTAGTCTTTCATTCATTTCATACCAATTCTTATTAAGTTGATTTAACTTTCTCACTTTTAAACGCACATCAGAATGAGCTCTTGCCCTGTCATAGCAGAATAGGATATTCGAGATATACCCTACCTTACTCCAATCATAAGGCAGCTTTTTCTGACTGTCGTGAGCTTTTGGTCATCATAGTGGTATAGGACATACGTGGTATACCCCATCGCACTCAAATCATCGACCAGCTTTCGACACACCCAATAATGCTTCATATTTTTCAACTTTTGCATTTGACAATAAGTTACGTGTTACTTATCACATTCAAACCTTAGATATTCACAGTATATCATACTCCGGATCTAAATACAAACTATCATAAATCTCAAGATATATACGTAGCACTAAGCACATGACTTATAAGAAAATCAAAAATCACTCGTCGAAAAGGGGTATAACTTTATAAATTAGCTCATCATTCACTATGGCTCGTGAAAAATAGATCTCAGGTGAAACAACTAACTTTTCAAACATATGATATACAGCTTGGATGACTATAAAAATAACGAACATTGCATCGAATTGCCTACTCGGGACAAAACAAAAACAAAAATGTCGAAAAATTTTCGAAAATTCTAGCATAACGAATGTAAGCAAATGTATAGATACATATCAAATCATTCCCCTCCCCCACACTTAAATCGCAACATGTCCTCATGTTGTACAGAAAGTAAAATAAAGAAAGAACTTAGCTGATTTAACAGATACTTGAATCGTCGGTCAGGCCGGAGCCTACGTAGTGACACTTAGAACTCGTAACCATACAATGTAGCTCGACAAAACCGCTAAAAAGATACCTGCACTACATGACAAACACGGGAACATCTCGGGGAAACGGGGAATTATACCAGAATGACAAAGAGATATCAAAACTGCGTAACATCAAAATAGGAAACATTAAAAACATCCACAGGTGAAACATAGTAGGAATGAAAGTACGGATGCCTTATGGCTTACATGATCCATCGGAAAGAATAAATAGTAGCTAAATGAATAGTACAACGAATCACGTAATCAAAAGTAGCAAAAATATAGAATCAAAGTATCTAGGACAAATCAAAATCGAAAAATAGACAAATAAAATCATAACTGTCCTGGAGCCGTGGAATAATCAGCCGGAGGTACATCAGGCTGCTCCTCATCCGAAGAGGACTCAGATTCCTCCAAAACATCTGCAATGGCTTGCTCAACCGCATCATAATAGATATAATCCATGGTGCTCGGTTCGAAGATTCTGTCGTCCCTCGGCTGCCGGCCTTCACGAAGAGGTATTTGAGCACGATCCAAAGAGAAAAGATTTAGATACTGGAGTTTCCCAGATAATATAAAAATATTGGAATTTTTGAATGAGATAAAGTCGGTCAAAAACAATTATTTCTGACAATTAAACAAGCTGTCAGAATTTCCAGATTAATAAACACTGAGTTGAATTGCAAATCGAGATCAGACGAAAAAAGAATCTGAACTTAATTCCAAAATTCAAATTGTAGATAAAAGTTTTGTCTGCAACATATCAAAAATTCAGGTCATTTGAGGGTGTTTAACCTATTCAAAACAGAAGAAAAAGTAAAGGTGCTGCTGCAGATTTTCTGGACAGAGTGTCCGGCATAAACATGATTTTTCTGAACAATCCATAAAAATTATCGAGTTGGTGTAAAAAGATAAATTGTAGAAAAGACTTCAGTCTATATTGTGGAAAATTTCCAGAACTTTTTAGACCATGGTAAGTGGTTTAACCTGAAAGGAAACACGGAAACAAAATCATTCACTCATGTTGGATAAAGAAAAACACGAGGATGATGAAATCTATGTCCCAAAGTAGGGGACCTTTAACACTAATAGTTGAAATGACTGAGGAATACTTGGAAAGGATAAATTTTGCATATGGAGTTCGTGTGGAACTCATCTCGAGCAAAGCAAGGCCAAAGAACTTTGGTAAACATAAACCAAGCAATAGCGAAAAGAGAAAACGAAGGATTTGTAAAGTCGAGTCTTTAAACACAAGTTTGTATGTACTAAAACATCTTGTAGGGGATGCATTAAGGGTAATCACTAGGATGCAAAAGTGTGTTGCCCCGAAATAGCTAAACATGACATAGTTGGAAGGATATGCAATTGTCAGTTCAAATAGTTCGAAGGATGAGAAACTTATTTTCCTTAAATCAAGCATTTGACACGATGAAAACATCTTTAAAAAAAATAAGTCACATCAAATGAATGTACACACTTGGAAAACAAAACTGCGTAATAAGAGACTTTTACCGAGTTTCAGAAGTTTCAAATGGAGGATTTAACCAGAGCATGAGTTACAATTAGTATGGATGGGGAAACATTGAAATCGGGATAACCAAGTAGGAAACTAGATGATTATGTTAAAGATAAAGCGCTTACCAGTTCTCTTAAAAGCTATAGCTATTAAGGAAGGTGCTACTATATTTCTTATATCAACACTCCCCCTCAAGTGTGGGCCTATAACAAGGCTAAGCCAATTAGGCAGCCGGAGCAAACTAGGCTCCAATAACAAAGAGGCCCAACACATGCATCACGTGCACAATATAAATGGTGGAAATAATAATGTTTATAGCCAGGTTCGAACTTGAGACCTCTGGCTCCGATACCATGTTAAAGATCAAGCGCTTACCAGTTCTCCTAAAAGCTATAGCTGTTAAGGAAGGTGCTACTATATTTCTTATATCACTTTAACACTCCCCCTCAAGTGTGGGCCTATAACAAGGCTAAGCCAACTAGGCAGCCGGAGCAAACTAGGCTCCAATAACAAAGAGGCCCAACACATGCATCACGTGCACAATATAAATGGGGGAAATAATAATGTTTATAGCCAGGTTCGAACTTGAGACCTCTGGCTCCGATACCATGTTAAAGATCAAGCGCTTACCAGTTCTCTTAAAAGCTATAGCTATTAAGGAAGGTGCTACTATATTTCTTATATCAACAGATTATAAAAGAGAATCTTAATAATGAAGACATAAGATTGGAAAATCACCACGCAATCGTTTCTTGCCATTGAGGAGCACTATAACGACAACACCTAGTCTCTACCAACCAAACTTCTTATCCTGGGTAACAACTAGCTTAAGAATCAAATAAATCAAAGTATTCTCATATCCTATAACCTACAGGGTGAAAGAAAGACATCTATCATTCCTTGACCAAAGGACTTAAATGGTTTTGAGAAATTCGGGTGCATACATAAGCCACGAAATAATTGATTTGCACAAAACAAACCGAACTGATTTTGAACATGAGGCGAAGAGAAAATCAGTGAGTATATAAGTTTTATATATGATGCTCAAAAATCAAAATTTTTGGGAAGCCATAGTTCGGTCAAAATAATTCTTTTCATCTACTGCTATAAGCTGTCAAAAATTTTCAGGACTTCATCAACTGTCGTGTGTTGCAGATTGTGCTCAAACAAAAACGAATTTGCACTTGGTTAAAAAAAAAAAACTCAAAGTACAGGATGTTTTCTACAACATATCAAAAATCCAAGTCATTTGGAGGTGTTTAGCTTATTCAAAACAGAATGATAAGTAAGAGTACATTTGCAGAATTTTTCAACAGAGTACCCCTTCTTGTTAAACAATTTGTGAACAATCCATATTGAAAACTAAATTGATGTAAAGAGAGAAATTGTAGATAAGACAACATTCTATGTGGCTGAAAATTTACAGAATTCTTAGAACAAAAAAAATGATAAAACATGATATGTAGAAACGTGAACAAAATCGTTTACTCATTTTGCATAACACCAAGTTACAAGGAAGTGATTTGAACCAAATGTAGCATTAAGAAAGCATTAAAACCTCAAAAAGAAAGAGAATTAGAGAAAGATTCGAAGATTCCAAAAGGAAAGAGGGATCCTAAAAAGGGTTCTCGAAAGGAACAAAACTTAAGAGGATCACATAAGAGATATGAACTTAAAACTCAACCTTCACCTAAGGAGACCTTTCACTTGGTCCTAGTGCAACTTAACCACGTTCTAAGGATTCCTAATCCTATGAGAATTTACCACCAAGATCAAGACAGATCAGAAGGTTCTAAAATGTCTTAAGAAATCTTATCTTAGAGGGAAGAAGCCTAGGAAAGAAGGACGCTTCTCTCTGATACCAACTGTAACGCCCCGCTCCCGGATACCGAGCCCTTATCCGGAAGAGAACGTTCGGCGCGTATAGCATTAAATAAATCTAATATTATAAGCAAGCCTCTACGTCGTTGTATCAAATAAAAGCAAACGGAAGCCCAAAAGACCCGGGTAAAAATCATATGTACTACTAAGAATAGAAATTAACCATACTAAAGATAGATAGTCAAATTACAACGATGAAAACCCAAAGACTTACACATTACGAGGTCTTAAAAGTAGAAGTACAACAAGTCTAAGAAAAGAAATACAACTAGTCTAGTGCAACCTTTACAAAGAAATAATCTAAAAGCTTCGCCAAGACTTCAATGTCTTCAAAAGTCGTCATCTACACTTGGACAACCTATTCGTCTTCTCACCCCACAATGCATACAAAAGAAAATACAAAGGAGGTAAGTACAAAGTACTTAGTAAAAGTGAGAAGCTGATGAATAACTATGTTCTACAATGAAAAGGTTCATATTATTAATTACTAAGTTATCTTTATAAGACCGACTCAATTTAAGGTTCACTTCATGTCCATCAACATGTCGTGACTATACGTTTCTAGCTTAGCTTATCTTGGTTTCATCATTACTCAAGGACACAATGCATGGTGAAAATTCCACCACGAGATATACTTGCCAACTACGGTGATTAGCACCGATAGTCCCGGGATCTCCCCGGTATGCATATACGCTCGATGGATTTCCTCCACTACCCTTTAGCCTTTTGAGCCAGTAGCGTTGTCCACCTTTTATGAACGTATCACATCACCGATTTGAAACAGTGCCTAACCAAGAATAAGTGACGTTTTAGCTTTTACTACACTTGTGTAATTATTATTGTGAATTAACTAGTCACCTAAGTGTTTTCAAGTAAGCTCCCTCACATCTCCTTCTCTCGTACTTAGACCACTAGACACGGACAAGGCCTAGCACATACACAGACCTTGATGAACTCTAGTTCATCAAAGCACAAGCCCTTTCATGCCCTTCCGACGGATCCGAACTTCAACTCCCTTTAAGAGTACATTCGGTGTTTTAACTGAACGAATCGGAAGTTCAATCGAAGCTTGTTTTTGTTTAATTAATGTTATTGAATAAAAAAAAATTTAAAACTCAACACAAATATGCCAAAACATATCACAACTCATTAATTACAACTTAGCATGAATTCTATCACCAAACAACACCAAAACTCACCAAAACTCAACCTATCATTATAAAACTATAATTACTCATTAGGAAGAGCCTCTTACCTTAATTTCCAGCAAAACCGAAAGCAAAACATCAAGCAACTGCAACAACTGTTGATCCACAACCCCCAAAACCTATTTGATCAACAAGAAACCCTAAAATCCTATTTTCTTGGCAAAAACCGAAACTGAAAAAGTCCACAAAACTGCCGATTACCTGGATTAACTTCTCCATAACTATTTTTAGAATGATCTACTCTCTAAGACGATCGTTTCGAGTACTCATGGCTGAAAAACAGAGCTACGGATTGAAAGATACGAATTTTTGAAGAATCGAACTCAACGAATACCAAAAAGGCTAAACGAAAACTTAAGGTGAGAGATGTTATTTTCCAATGTTGCGTCTCGTCGCGCTCACTTTTCTCTCCTGCGGCATCTTGAACAGATGAACGGATTGGCCACACGGTTGAAATTTACGTTCTCCCTTTTTTTCGCTTTCTTTTGCGTCTTTCTCATATGAGCGCCGTTCCTCTTCTTTTTTTTTCTTTTCTTTTTGGTCAGAATGTGCGCATGATGAAAATAAAAGATTTTGGGGATTATTTCCTTTTATAGTTGTTAATTAAATTCCATTTTAAATAATAACTAATCACTTAATTAAATCATTTTTAATTAAATAAATAGGATAAATAATAATTAGGTGGTAATACTTCTAACGACTATTTTACCCAGCTACGAAAAGTCGAGGATGTTCTGGTCCCCGCCACCGCAGTTGCCGTTCCTCTTCCGTTCTTCCAAATAGCAACTGCATCGCACAACCCAACACCGTCCAACATCGCAATCATCACAGCCTTCTTCCTAGCCGCAAAAACCATCTACCACCAACACCTACGTGCCTGACAAACGGTAGCCAAAACTAAGGTACATAAACAGAAGCAAAAGCCTCAAAAGTATTCAATTTCTTGGTGAATTAGATTCTTATTTGTGATTGGTTGAAAACTAATGGAAGGAAAGAATGAATACGTAAGATTTAGGAGGCAGATAATTGATACATGGTTCCAGCCGTGGGGTTCCCGTGAAGAAGCCGAAGATTTATTTATTTGATTTACCTACGGAAAAAAAAAAAACATACCAAAATATATATATATATATATATATATATATATATATATATATATATATTGCTTCTTCGACATGGTGTGCGGCTTTCATTCTTTTCGAGAACGGGGTGCATCCAAGGATTCAATCCTCCCCACCCTTACTAATACGGACAAAATCGCGGTGCTATGAACCTCTCTGGCCAAATTTGCTCTCAAGTCAGCCATGTTGCTCCCTCCAGCCCCTACCGCTACGACCATTCTCCGCCACCGCCCCCTCGGAAGCCGCCACAGGCAAACGTCGCTTCTCGCTCCACCCATCCCGGATCTAATTAGATTGCGGATATTGGTGCCACTCATCATCTCACTCATGACCGTCGCAATCTCACCCTCTCATCTGCACCCTATTCCGGGCCCGACAAAGTGCATGTAGGCGATGGTATAGTTTACCTATTACACATTACGACTCTTCTTCTATATATTCCCCTTCCCAGTCATTTCATTTATATAATATTCTTGTTACCCCTTCGATCACTAGAAACCTCTTGTGAGTACACAAATTTGCTTCGGATAATTCCGTGTACTTTGAATTTCATGGGTCTTACTTTCTTTTAAAAGATTACTCTGGTCACAACCATCTTAGAGGATTTGTAAAAGATGGCCTATATAACTTCTCCACCCCACTCTCCTGACCCTCCACCCCTCCTCAACCTTTTGCCTCTTCTCTCACCTCCACCACCACGTGGCATCAGCGTCTTGGTCATTGCTTTTACTCTGTGCTTCGTCAAGCTCTCAAAATTCTCCCTACCTTTACTCCTACTAAAACACCTCATGCCGTGTGTGCCCGTGTCGGGTAGCTAAGAGTCATCGGTTCCCGCTTATACACTACGAGTTTACCTTTTACGCTCCATTGGACTTGATTTACTCCGATGTTTGGGCCCCTGATTACGAGTCCACAATTTACGGTTCCCGCTATTATGTCAGTTTTCTAGATGACTTCACAAAATACCTATGGCTTTATCTCCTGAAAAATAAATCTGATGTTGAAAGTATTTTTCCTGACTTTCTTGCTATGATTGAACATCAATTTAATACCAAACTCAAATCAATCCAAACTGACTGGGGTGGTTAGTACCGTCGCATTTCCGCTCTTCTTACCTCTCTTGGCATCCGACATCGCCTTTCATGTCCCCACACGCATGAACAAGTTGGTGCCATCGAGCGCCGCCACCGCCAAGTTGTTGAAGTCGGCCTCTCCCTTCTTGCCCAATCCAATCTTCCTCTTTCCTATTGGGAGAATGCCTTTATCACTGCCACTTATTTTATCAATCGTCTTCCCACCAAAGTCCTCCATGAGATATCCCCTTTGAAATGGTCTACCATCGGTCTCCTGACTATACATTTCTTAAAGTCTTTGGATGTGTGTGCTGGCCCTATCTCCGTCCCTACACCCATCACAAGACTGATATTCGCTCCAAAACTTGCACCTTTCTTGGTTATAGTCCTTCCCACCAAGGTTATAAATGTCTGGAACTTTCTTCTGGACGTATTTATATTGCTCACCTCGTGGTTTTCGATGAATCCGTCTTACCATACACACCTTCTCCCTCCAAACCCACTCTTGATAAACTCACTGTACCGTTTCATGTCTTCCTGCCAGCACCTCCACAAAATCCACCTCTTATGCCGGCCCCCTCCAACCCGGCTCCGCCCCCTCCAGATCCCGCTCCTGAGCCTTCCCCACCCACCTCCCCTGCGTCCACTTCGGCCTCGGCCTCTCCCGATTCATCTTCTTCCCCACCAAATCCCACTCATACAATGGTCACTCGAACCAAAACCAATTCTCTCAAAAATGTCTCTCGGCCTGACTTTGTCCGCTATCCGCTTCCTAAAGCCCTTGTTGCCTCTACCGACTCCCTGGACCCTACTTCCTATACCAAATCTTTCAAACACCTGAATTGGCGAAATGCTATGAGAGAGGAAATTGATGCGTTGTTGAGCAACCAGACCTGGGATCTTGTTCCTCCGCATCCTCGTATGAATATTTTTGGCAATAAATGGGTTTATCGCACTAAACGTCATGCCGATGGGCATTTTGAGCGTCACAAGGCTCGCCTTGTGGCCAAGGGTTTTCATCAGGCCGAAGGGGTTGATTTCACAGACACTTTTAGTCTGGTCTTTAAACCGGTCACTGTTCGTCTTCTTCTGTCGCTTTCCGTTTCATAGGATTGATCACTTCGCCAGGTGGATATTCAGAATGCTTTCCTCCATGGGCATTTATCTGAGCCCGTTTATATGTAACAGCCCCAGGGATTTGTTCACCCGGATTATCCGGATTATGTTTGTCATCTTCACCATAGCCTTTATGGCCTTGGTCAAGCTCCCCGTGCTTGGCTCTCTCGCTTCACCGATGTCTTGACTCAGTTTTGCTTTGTCGGTTCCAGAGCCGACACCGCTTTATACATTTACTCTCGTGATGGTGCTCATGTTTATATTCTGATTTATGTGGATGATATTATTATTACTGGCTCATCGTCTTCTCTTGTTGATCAGGTTATCACTTATCTTGGTCGGCACTTTTCAGTTAAGGACCTTGGTACTCTATCCTATTTTCTTGGAATTGAGGTGCTTCCTACCTCTGATGGGCTATTTCTCTCTCAGTGCAAGTATATATTTCATCTTCTGCAGCGTGCCCCTCTGGACAAGGCTAAGCCTTGTCAAACACCTATGTCGGCCCCCACCTGTCTTAATTTAGACGACGGCACTCCCTACGCCGATCCTTCGTTTTACCGCACTATTGTTGGCGGTTTGCAGTATCTCAGTTTCACTCGGCCTGATATTGTGTTTGCGGTCCACAAGGTTAGTAAGTATATGCATTCGCCTACCAAAGCTCATTGGGTTGTTGTTACACGTATTCTTCGGTATCTTAAGCACACTATCTCCGATGGCCTATTTTTTTCCCGTCGGTCTTCTATTTCGCTCCGGGCTTATTCTGATTCTGATTGGGCTGCTGACAGTGATAATCATCATTATTTTGGGGCTTATTGTGTCTTCCTTGGTGATAATCTCATTAGTTGGCATAGTAAGCAACACTTGACTGTTTCAAAGAGTAGAACTAAGGCCGAGTATGAGACTCTTTCTAACACCGCCGCCGAACTTCAGTTGCTTTGCAGTCTTCTACGTGAGATACTAGTTTCGTTGTCTTCCCCGCCTACCCTTTGGTGTGATAATATTGGCGCCACCTACCTTGCTCACAATCCGGTGTTTCATGCCCGCACCAAACACATCGAGATCGACTTTCACCATGTTCGCGAATTAGGTTCAACTCGCAAGCTCAGCATCTCTTTTATCTCCTTGAAGGATCAGTTAGCCGATGTCCTCACCAAACCGTTGGCTCAGCCTCGTTTTGCCAGTTTAAAGTCCAATCTTCGTGTTCAGCCACTTTCCACGGGATTACGGGGGCATGTTGAGGATAATTTAGGCCTATATATTTGTATCTGTACTATTGAATCAAATCAATAAAAATACAATACATTTTGAATCATGTTAGAACAAGGAAATTCATAATCTTTGAATATTCAAATAAGCTGGAAAAAAAAAAGAAATTTACAAAACAAATTACAGTGAAGAAATCAGTTAAAGCCACCTGCTGTACAATTGATCTCACAGCTCCAATTCGGATCGGCAACAGCTCTAATGGCGGGGGAGGGGGGGTCCGAGCAATGAATGGAGGGAGAGAATTGGTTTAAAAGGGTAGAATTGATTTGAGGAAGAAATAGGTTTAAAAGGGTATAATTGGAATTTAGTAGGATATTTCGGGAGTTTGGCCGGACTAAGAGCGTGTGGCGTACACTTTCTGCAGGAATTGTAATTAAATGCTTTTTGGAAAATCATAAGAGTGTAAACCATATATTATTAAACCATAATGGGGTAAAGCCTCTATATGGTAAAGCACAAGTAGGTAAAATGTCATTTCCCCTAATAATTATTATTTTTTCGTTCGAATGTCAAAACTTGAATCTCGCTTCATTTCCTTATACGAACATCATTTTGGACAATTTTTGTATCGTTGTGATTATCGCCACGCCCTCTATCACGTCATGCCTATAATAAATAAAGATAAGAAAACCAAGCATGACAAATGCCAATAAAACGCACACGATTCACACAAAATGTGGAGATTTTGGAAGTAAACGTCCTATCGTCTCGCGATTCGACTAGTGGTGAAATATGCCTACAAAAAGCACTTAACTATCTTAAAATCACATCGAATAAGCTACAAATAGAGGGTAAAATGCACATGAAATTATAGCAAATTTGACTCTCATCATTAACTACACACTAAAACTTAAGGCAATCAAGAACACATACAACACAAATGGAGTAGACAAAGAAACTGTGTACCTTAAGAGGGAGTCCTAAAACCTCAGTCTGCAGGGATTCTGAGCAAGCTATTGACCGGACAACCACTGTCAATAACAGACTCCATACTCCAACTAGGCCAATCAGCTGAGATTAGAAAGACAATGGTCCCCAACTTCTTATGAAGTACCAATACTAAACCAGAAAAGTGTTTGAAAGTGTTTAAGAGCATGTGGGATTGCTCAAGAAGTGTTACGCTTGAGTTGTTGCAATCCACATCAATTTGCTGGGCTAATTATAGGATGAAAGGTGTAAGGAAACTTAAACCCTAATGATTTGGGGTATCTTACTCATTATAACCAAGGCACAAGAATCACATGTGTGAATTCTGGAAATGGCAAGCCGAAAATAAGGTTTTGTAGCTTATTTATTTGAACAAAAATGTAATATGTCCAACCAGAACCAATTGCACTGTGATGTATTGAGTAGTATATACATCCAAACCAAACAGACCAGTTATGAAACCAAACCGATCAAGGATTATCTGATAATTACGGCATACACAGACATGGGGCATCCCAATTGATAAAAAACTGATTGGTTAAGGAGAAGGCCAAAAACCCGGAGGCCGTCTCTGAATAGGGCTGTTAACTCAAGCTTATAAGGACCAAGGAACCCACAATAAACCAGCATAGCATGAATTAACCATCATTGAACCACAAGGTTCTCGGGCCACACTCAAAAGCAGCACCTCACAGGATAAAAACCCTCGGTCAGACACGACACAAACTAAAGAAAGGGTTTTGAGCCGATTCACCATAGCAACCCGGCTTCAAACTTCAACCACTTGTGTCTTTCTTGGATATGCTCAGTCCTAAGAGTAAGAACACTATAAAAAAGAAGATTGAGTGGTTCGGCTACTCAACCTCGCCGGGCGAGAGCCACTAGACGATCCAGGAGGCTGTCTCTCTCGTCTGAGCCTACCCTTAATGGCCCTCACCTATTGGTGGTAAGGCCATTACATGCTATTGTAATCGGCAAGCTCCCTATAAATAAAAGAAAGGCCATCAAAGAGCTCGGTACCAAACATGCATAGCTAAGGAATGGTGCACTCAAAGGAAGATGTCGGGTTGTAGCAAGCCATAGGTGTGAAATGATGTGTCATGCTGGATTACAGTTGTAAGAGCTTGTAATCCTCGATTCTTCACAGTTGCTGCCTAGAATCAACACGTTGGAATGAATTTTGTCAAGAACATGGTCCAAGCAGCATGCTTTTGCCTTCGAACGTTCATCGGAGGATAAGGGGTGATGAAATCCCCAAATATATTCAACTCTAATTCTAGCATATGGCAGAACAAGTAGAGTTCTACCCTTATCACAAAATCTGCAATACATAGCTGCAAGCAAATCAAAGCAAGCACGATTAAAAGCTGGAGAAGGAAATACGTAGGAATCAGGGGCAACAACTTCTCAGCAAATTAAATTCACGGATTCAAAGAATTCGCATATACACCGAATCAGAAGAATTAGTTGCACTCAATCATAGGGAAGAAGCATGAAGAGAGATAGAGGAGATTAATTACAGAGATTCGAAGGATAAAGGATACGAAGATGAGAGAAAGACGGTTAGGGTCAAGATCAAAAGACACTACGCATGGTGAACTCTGCACCACAACATGGGAAGCACCTCAAAGGCACGGACTTAGGTCTCCGTATGGTATTTACATGCGTCCCTTGACATCAGACCAAGTAGAGGGGTGTAATAGTCCCATGCTAAGAGGAACAGATGTGCCTCACCAATGATAATGACGTTTTAGCTTTTATACACAACACATATGTAATTAACCACCTGATTCATTCAAATAAAAAGGCTTTCTAAAAACTTCTAGTCCTAGACATTCTTGTTACACTATCTAGCACGTTGTAAAATGATCATTGTCTACTAAGTCGACGTCCTGCAAGGCCTAAACAATCGCCTTCCGGTGCTCCCACCTACTCTCTGCAGTGGGTCACAATTGTGGTGTTGAGGCAAGGCTACCTGAAGTCGTAGTTAGACATTTCAAATTAATTAACATATATTGTTCCACAAGAACATCCAAGCCACATCGTATCGTGTAATACATGTAAAAGTACAAAATTAATATAATACACTTTTATTGTAATATATACCACCATTTTACTATAACCATTAAAAATATATAGTACTTTGTTGTGCGTACATTTTTAGTACATAGATTCAACAAAGTTACTTACCGTACATGCATGAAATGATGTGCTCCAGAGGCAATCATTATCGATCAATGCATGGAAATGAAGAATGCCATTGAACATGTATGATTGGTGGTGTTGATGGGATACTATGAAACAATTGCCAGAAATATTGTGTGCTTACATGGAATATGAAAGAATAAATTATAGTATGAAGCAGCCATTTACGATTCTTTGACCATAGAATAATTTGAGTCTAGTTGGTTTGCATTTATTAAAAAGTATGACCTTCATAGTAACAAGTGGTTAGATGGATTGTATGTCGGGAGTGCACATTGGGTGCCTACTTATTTGAAGGGTATATTTGGGCATGAATGTCTTCATCACAACGAAGTGAGAACATAGATGCATATTTTGATGATTTCATTAATTCAAAGACAACCTTGAAACAATTTGTTGAGCAGTATGAGAATGCTTTGGCCAAAAATGTTTGGATTGAAAAAGAAGAGGATACAAAAAGTTGAAAATCATTCTTACCCTGTGTATCTGAGGATTCATTAGGAACAATTTCATAGTGTTTACACCAACAACAAGGTTCGTGAGCTTCAAGGGAAGATGAGGAGGAAATGGAATTGTTAAATATGGACAAGATTAGAGTATGAATAAGAGATCAAGGAATGGATTTGTTTTGGAGAAGAAGAAGAAGAAAAATATAAAAAGTGGGTGTCCTTCAGAATGTTGTTTAATGAAGACACAAACGAAATAAAATGCAATGTCCATATGTTTGATTTCAGAGGAATGGTCTGTGTGCATCAATTGATTGTTTGGAATGACAAGGGAATTGATAAGGTGCCCGAAAAGTATGTGTTTAGAAGATGGTGTAAAAGTGTGAAAAGGGCACATACTATTCTGATTAGTTATAATAAGTCTTCATTGGGAATTAAATCCCGTCACTCGAAGAACATGTACAATGTCTTTAAAGATGTTGTTGAATCCGCAGAAGAGTGTGAAGAGAAGTATGCAAAGGTGATGTTAGCGTGTCGCAAGCTAAAGCAGGAATTCAATGAGGCTTCTAGTGATTGTAGAAACAATGAAGCTGACGATACGCCCGTTCATGATGACTCATGCTCACTTGAAGATGTGCTTGTAACTTCCAATAATAGCACATCTATACTTGACCCGGAACATGTTCGCCGTAAAGGGAGACCACCCTTTAAAAGGAAGGTGGGGATACTGGAGAAGCTTGACAAAAACAAATAGCAAAAACTAGCCGTTGGTAAAAAAAAATACAAGGTATATTATTGTCACTGGTACTAAGAATATGCATTAACAATTACTGTGACATTTTGCTTTATATTATCATAATATTGAAATGCATGTCCATTGTTGTTGTATTGAGTTGTCTACCATTATGGGTTTGATTTACGTCCTTTATGTTATAGGAAACTTGGTGAGAAATTGTGTATGTAGTTTTTATTAAAGAGTTTTACCAATGTCATAGAAGATGGTAGTGGTTGCCAACGGCTCTAAACTTGTGTTAGCCTTTCCATGGGACCAACAATTGGTATCGGAGCGGTTCTTCCTTTGAGAAGTGATCCAAAGATATCTTACAAACCAGTTGTTGAAAACCCCTTATTGTATCTGTTGTAAAAGCTTTTTATTGAAACTTAATGGATACATATTGAATTAGAAGTTGGCTTATTCACCCCCTGACTAATTGTTTGCAAAATGTATCTGATTTTCAGGATCAAGTATTTGAGAGGTTCAGTGCTACAAATTCACATACAAATCCAGAACCTTAACTCAATGATGATGTGGATATCAATCTCATTGTATATGATGATGAGATCCGGAAGAATTCCATCACTAAGTGATCTCTCGGAAGAAGAAGAATAAAATGAGTTGTTGCAAGTAAGCGACAATATAGAAGATTCATTAGAGCAACGAAAGAAAGTACATTCAAAACCTTGAAGTTGTATCAAACAATCAAGAAAAGGTACACTCTGCCTTTCAGTCATCATTTCTTTGAACTCAATCAAAGAAACTCGAACTTGTCAAGTTGATGGAAAAACTCACACCTGAGTTGAAACTAAAAGATATAGAACTTGGCAAAGCAAAATATTGGAATGAGTTTCTTGGCGAGATGTCAAATCTATTTGAAAGGTTATTATCTAGTAAATTTGACAAAAGCAATGATAATTCCCTACCCTTACCCAGTCTTGAGATTTCAAGGAGCATAAACTCTAAACATCAAGATCTTGGAAGACACAGTGGATTACAGAGAAAATAAAGATGATAAATCTAAAAGAATCCTTGTGAAATGAACTAAGGTTGGCGTAATGGTCTATCTAGAAAGGAGATGAGAAAGTTTAATTCTCTCATCAAAGGAGAGTGAAAGTTATACTTGATAACTAATCCAATTTGGACCCAAGAAGATATGGGTACCGAAGAAAACTTAAAACTATTTTGCAGGTAAGTTCAGTTTTAATGCAAAAAATCCATAGAAAAACTGACTTCCACACAAAGCTGAAAGGAAAAAGCTGATGAAGGGCAAAATGGTCAAAAATTGAAAACTTTCCGGCTACTATCTAACGCTTGGGCTGACAAACAAATCACCAGAAGCCACGTGTCAATCGAGGAGAAGAAGTAGATGCGCATCCCTACAAATCTCATTGATTGTGACACGACTCTCACTTAAGCAGTTGAGTATATTGAATGACTCAGAAACGCATACTATTCTTACAATATTGACCAAGTCTTGCATAATCAACTTCAATATATTCAAGGTTCCCCCAAGAAATCTCAAACATTGATGAAGGAATCGCCATGAGTCTGGAAGACTTCAGTCAAAAAATTTCAAACTCCATCCTATCAATTCAGATTGCAGACAAAATCAAAAAGATTCGAGGACTTGAAAATTTGATTGATACAAAGGTCAATATTCTGTGCCCAGAAGATATCAAAGATTTCTACAGAAACACCATAATCGCCGATGATGGAAAGAGTTTCAGGACAACAGTTCAAGAGAAAAGCATTACTGTTAATGAACATCTTCTTTCCCTAGTCTTTGGTTTGGACATATTTGGAGGATCTTCATCTCTTACTTTTGGAAATGAAGAAAAAGGAAGACTTTGGAAAGTCACAGCTGTTAGTAATACCATCCGCAATGGAAACGATTTAAGGATCTAGATCTATAAATTACACGTAATAAAATAACTAGATCTACTCTACAAGGGGGTAGTAGAACATACCTCTTGGATCTCAAAATCCAAATAGAAGAACCGCAATAGGAAGAACGAAAGAAAGTATGAAGAGTACCACGATCTTCCGCACGTGTGATCCAAGCAACTCCCGGTGTAAGGAAATTCTCGTCTCGAACCTTCCGATATGCTACCCGGAAAACCTCCAAGATTTTCCCTTGCTCCCCTTGGCCGATTTTTTCCTTCTCTCTCTAAGAGATGAAGTCGAAAACTGTGTTATGTGTATGAGTTGTGAGAACTCTCTTTATATAGGAGAGTAATCTTTGTCCTCCAAGGATTTTATTTTGCAAATAAATAAATCCAATAAATAAAAGATAATTCCAAAATATTGTAGAACAAATCTAGAATAATCTTTATCTTTATTTCTTACCATAAATATTTATCTAATAAATATTTTGTGCACATGTCTTATTAATTCACAAGAAAACTAATTTCTTGTTTCCTAAAACATGTGGAGGCCGAAAATTACTTATTGACGTAGTCAATATGAATTTCGGCCATAACACACTAATTGTGCCAAGATTATGAAAAAATTATTTTTCACATATTTAATTATTTAGCCCAACTAATTTAATAGTCCACTAAACAATTAATTCACATATCGTTTTAATTAAATTCTAATAAGAACTAAATTAATATTATTAGGATTCGACGTCCGAGAATAGCTATGCTATATTGGAGGCACGTCGGGGACCATGGACTAATAATCAGCGGCTCCGATAAATCAAATAAATAATTATATTACGAACAGAATAATTATATTCGATAAATCAATCACAGGAATATGCCACCATAATCCCGTGACTGCACTCCTCCGATTATGAGATTATATTTATCTCCTCACGAGATTGATAATAAGCGTCCATTGATATAATCATTACATATGGATTAATCCTCCATAGGATTATTCATTCTAAATCGGGAAGTTACCGTTAACCCTTTTAGAACCTCTTATCCTTATTTACCATTAACCCCTAGTGATCAATTAATTCATACAACTCACTTTGGTAGCTAATCGGTGTAATATGAACTCGCATCACGATCGATCGGTTTCTAGGATTAACAAATAAGGAGCTGTCTATCTAATTACATAAATGGAAGGAATGGATTCCGTATCTATGATAACACAGACTACTCACTCAATCCAGTACAATGCCAAGATGGGTTAATTCAGATCACAGACTCAGTGTAATCCTTAACCGTCAAGTCAAACCTCATACTGATTCAAGCAATTGACTGTGATCACCTCAAGATTAAGATATATCCATAAATATGATCATCGATTGATTCGATAAGATTTCTCGATTACGGAATTATATCATGAACTCTAATCAAATCGGTCCAGCCCTATATGATATTCTATCAAATATAAATGCCCCACTAGGTTCTCTTAACCAAAAGTCCGGTTAAGACAATCACACCTATTGTGTTCTGGGCACATTAATAGCACGTTAAAGGAGAGACCCGATACTCTCGATTAACTTCACTACGGTCTAATTGTATTTTAAGTATATCTTCACTAACTCAATCCTCCGTGTATATCCCCGCATTACTTTGAGTTAAGTGATTACATAAACGATATACTTTAGGGTTTTTCAGTAGTTTAAATACTATTGTCACATCGGTGAATATGAGAATAATAAATATGAATAATAATATCATTTCATTTATTAAATAAAAAAATTACAAAATTGTCTTTCGGGCATTACACCTAACAATAGCAATCAACAAGGATAAGAAGAATTTCATTGGATCTATTCATCAACAAAAACAAGAATTCGCATTTTTGACAATTCTTCTGACCAAAAATGTCATTGGTCACACTTGGAATCTCTAAACTCTTTCAACAGAGAAGCTGAAACTAATCTATGCAATTTGGTTTGAGAAGAAACTGGACTGGAATAAATTTGTCTTCAAACACTTGTTAAAGCAAATTTCACAAGAAAAAGCAAAAGTTCAAGGAACAAAGGCTATTCGAGAAAGGTTCATGTTGAAAAAAGGATTTCCATATCTGGTACAAAGGATGTTGAACGATTTCTCCATCTATAGACCAACAGAGTCAGAGGTAATAGAGAAATCTGTGGCCAGTAGAGCAAAGAAAAGAAAAATCCATGAGAAGTCATAAGAGAAACTTTGGTTTCTAGCAAAACTGAAAACCACGATGATAGAACAGCTAGAAGACAAAGGAGGATGATGCAGAACAAATATCTTTGACTCAAAAGAAAACTGGAACAGAGGACATAATTCTAATTGAAGACGAAACTGAAGAAAGTGAGTCCTCAGGTGATGAACATGTAGGATACCTTTGAGAAGGCGAGAGAAAATCTGGAAGAGGTTGAATTTTGTGCAACTGAGTATGAGAGAGAACTGTTAAGCCATGACTCTCATCATCATGGAGTCAGTTCCTCATCTCAAGTCCAAGATGTGTCTACAACCGAATCCATATTGACTGACATCCCCCATCTTGCAACTCAAAAGATTCAGCAACCGTTAAAAGAAACTGAGAAGAGATTGGAAGGATTAAAGAGGATCATCGAGAGCCTGATGCAGACTCTACAAAAGAAGCTCTACAACGTACATGAATCTATCTCAACAGTCAGGTCTGAACAATTACTCCAACATCATCACCTTGCACAAATTCTTTGAAGAAAGCGTTTGCATATCTTCAAACAATGGGGAAGATGAAACTGAAGGTGCTGATGCTGATAAAACTGAAGGTGCTAAAGTTAAAACTAAACTGGCAAAGACAAAGCCAGCTGAAGAAATCTGTGCTAAATTGGTTGAAGAACAAGACAGACAAGTGGATACTGATCTACTTGTTATTCAACAAAATGGAGAGGCAGCTGATAAATTGATCGAGGAGATGATTGCAGAAGAAGTCTTTATAGAAACAAGAACTGAGGAAGATGAAGAAGCCTCAGTTAAAGCTATGTTGAGCATCCGAAAGAAGATTTCAATATGTGCTAAATTGCAAAAAGATTTAAAGGAAGTTGAAGACAAAGAGGCAAAAATTGAGGGGGAAAATATCCTAAAACCATAAGAAAAGGAACTTGGCTTTATATCAAAAGAAGAAGAGAAGATAATGGATGAGGAGATTAAAGAAATTTTGATAAAACTCAAGAACCAAGATAACAAAGAAGCAAATCGTATGATTAATGAATATTTGGATTTTAAGCCCAGAGATGATGAATCGAGAGAAGAAGGAAAAGAAAGAAGGCTCCTAGAAACAAAACGAAGTATCTTTCTTGGTGAAAGGATGTTATTTTTGGAAAAAGGAAAATTGTAATGAATCCTGTAGCTCAGTTTGTTTTGGCACAACCTTGTAATGAACTCAGCTATTTTAGTTTGTTATGATTTCTTGCATTATTCTCTTATTATTGCTTTTAGGGAGGGTTATGGTACACCATAAAAAAGGGGGAAATTGTTGGAAATAATATCTGTGTTTTGATGATGATTCGTCACGTATTTAGTAAGATCACTTACAACCCATGATGATGAAGTCATAACTAACTGTTATAGTGCATAATGAAAGAAGAAGCAAGAAATAGTCTAGAGAAAAATGTGTAAGTTCTATCTAGTGTCTGAACTTTGTATAGGCGAACAATTTGAGTCTGACAAGAAAGCCGAGTATACATATGAAGAATCGAGGATCCGACTCGATTATGAAAGAATCAAGAAGATAAGTTATTTGAGGACACAGACTCAGTTGGCTTATCTAGAAAGCTCAAGAACCGAAGGACCTGATTCGATTATTGAAGATCGAAGAAGCGAGGTGGCAAACTCAGTTAGAAGCTGATTAAGTCGTGACTATAAGTCAGGATTCAGGCAAGTCTATGGTGACCTGAAACTGAACTATAGATCATGTAAAGCTAAATAATCTTAAGGACAAAGATTATCAGTTACCAGGAAAAGACGAAGCTGAATGGCGTACCCTGACTTAGTCAGATGTCAAGTATACGAGGTACTCAGTTTTGAATAAGAGTAGAAAACTGAGCCTTGTTGAATTTGAAATAACAATATGACAAAAGGTCATACATATGAACATTGGCTAAACGACAAATACAACGGATATAATATTTATTTGACCATTACATCATCCCTATAAATACATAGAAGGAAGTGCTTGAAAAACACAGATCTTGGATAAGTTTTAAAAAGCATATATCTAAAGATCAAGAAAATCAGAATTCATATCTAGAAAAAGGAGAAGCCAACAGAATTGCCTTGAAGATTACAGAGAAATATCCAGTAACCCATTAAGGGGGAAGAAGGCATATTGGAGCTACAACGCCATATCCAGAAGAATCAGACAGCTCACTGAATTAATCTTTTGATTAATTCTAAACCTAACCTTTGTGAAAAAAGGTTGGCTGTGTAATAGTTTGAGGAGAGCAACTCCACATTTCCTCATTCGGTTGCAACTTAGTTGCCACAGCTGTTGGTGCAGTCTGCGGACTGTGTTTATGTTAGTGGTGAGCTGGTGAAGGAGTAACTCCACCTCCGAAGGATCAGTGTGCATAGTGAAGGGAGCAATCTTGCCTTTCTTCATTATGTGTAGACAGTGAAACTAAGGTGTCGTGAATGACTGTCATTGGGCTAGGATTTTGTAACAGTTATCTCAAGATTCTTGTGATACCTTCTACACCACAGGAGAAAGGGAGACGTACGGGATTACACCACCCGGAGCTTCCATAAACAAACTATGTGTTGATTTACTTTATGCATTTATAATTGTGATGTGATTGCTTTAATAATTGCATTATCTTTCCATTACTTCACTCAAACAAACATCGATTAACTCGAGTCAAGACAGAAGCGATACATAGGAGACTTAGATCTTTGTTGACATATCTCTTGCACAAAAGGCTTGATCTTATCCGCTGCAAGTTAGTTCTGTTATAGCTCTAGCTAAGCTGAATTAACTAACTCCAGTACAAGGTGAAAGGATAGGAACAAAAGCGAAAGTGAGTTACATTGTACATCAGTTTGATAGTTCAGTTTGAGTTTAGAAGAAACTCAGTTCCTGGGGTACTTTTAGTTTTTGGTGACAAGTTTATTCACCCCCCCTAAACTCGTGTTAGCCTTTCAAGAGACCAACAATCTTTTCTCCAGGCCAAGACACTTATAATGTTCTATGGGGTTTCCCAATAGTCACTCATTCTTTATATCACGAGAAGACATAATTGTGTTCTCTATATGAAATTTGACAATGATTAAGAAATTAATGACTTTTCGGGTCAATAAGAAGCAACAATGGCGGAAGATTAAGCAGAAAACTCAGATCTGCTGGTTGGCATGATTTCGTTAGTCTATTTAATTTGCCCAATTCACATTGGTAAAGCCAAGGCATCCTTCTTTAATTGTTTGGTGCATAAATTTGAAGTCAAATTGCAAGAATGGTATGCATAGTTACTCACCCCAGGAGGTAGGATTATTCTAACTAAGCATGTTTTATCATCCTTACCCATAAACTTAATGGCCGCAATGCAGTTACATGTAGCAATTATGAGGAGAATTGAAAGGATAATGTCCTATTTTATCTGGAATGACTCTCAAGAACACAAGCACAGAACCTAGAGGAAATGGGAATCATTGTGCTACCCTTTGCAGAAGAATAGACTGGGATTCAGGGACTTAAAACAAATTCAGGAAAGTTTCTCATGCAAACTTTGGTGGAAATTGAGAAACCAGCAAGGTTTGTGGGCATCTAAACTCATGAGTAGTGAATAACCACTCTATAGGGTATAGGCATGGAAAATGCTAGTTCCTACTCAACAATGTATGGATGATAACACCAGATATATAGGGGAGCTTTTTAAAAAGTGGATATGGGCGTCTGCTCTTCAACGAAATTTTCAGTAGCTTCAGCCTACCAACAGCTTGGAAATAAGAGATTATCCATGTTTGAATTCGGGGAGATATGGAAGCCTCATATGCCAACCAGAATCTCCTTTTTTCTATAGAGGTATATAATTCTTTGCTCCCACTCCCAGATCAGTTGATGAAAATAAGGATTCATGGTCCATATAGTTGTCCTTTTTGTCCATCCAAAAGACTCTCTTATACATGATTTTTGGAGTTCTTCAACTGCTCAAAAGAATTGGGGTCATTTTCAATGCATGCTTAACTTCGAGCCTAGCAGACAATCGTGGAAGGATTAAATGAAAGAATGGCTCATTAGTGATAAAAAAAGTTCCCTTGGGAAGATCAAGAAAGTTGCTTTATACTTTATCCTGTGGGAGTTATGGAAGCTAAGAAACTACAAAATTCATGGGGACTCAGTACCTTCTACTAGACAAGTTTTGGCATGGGTTGTTTTAAATATTCAACAGTCAACCAGGTTAATGAAACTGAAGTTAAAGCATATGGAAGGTCACATTTTGATTCAGAATGGGTTGGTTTCACATCTGGCCAAGGCTAATCCTAGAAAAATCATCTTGGTGCAATGGTCTCCTCTTACAAATCCGTATATCAAACTTAATTGTGAGGACTCAGTGTTGGGTAATCCTGGTCCAGCTGGAGGAGGCTTTGTGGTTAGAAATAGTACTGGAAAGGTACTAATTGCAAGTTATGAAGCTTATGGGGAGTGTACTAATATATATGTGACGATGACAAATTAAATCACCTTAAAGATTTGAGCCCTAATTTAATCTAGTGATGAATACACAAGAACCCTAATGCCAAAAAGATGAATGAGGAGGTGGATTTTATGTATGCTTGGTGAGTCCAAGAGGCAGTATCTTGGATTGCCTACGTATCTGCTATGTTCCAGAATCAAGCCTTACGTAGTTCTGGAATGGGGTATTTATAATGACAATACTTGCCTAAACCCTAAGGTTAAGTCGAAACATGTTATTGTCACCTTTACCCTTAAATGGGCCTTGACCCTTGCCCAAGCTATCATTGTGGGTGGGCACGGGACGGTGGTGTGGACCACTGTCCTCGAGTCGATACTTCCGACTGCGGTGATCGACTCTAGACTCGTTATCCCACTGCGCTAGCGGTGTGGACTCTATCCTTATGGACTTGTCATCTCATCTTTGCGCTCGGTCGTCGACGATCGATAGTCGTAGCCTGGCTTTTATATGATGGCCTTGGCCTCGAGCACAGGCATCGACATGGATATCTTGGAGTTATTTTATAATATGATGACCAACCGATAGGCGACACGTGGAGGGAGTGAAACCCTCAGATCGTCATAAGCCCCAGGACTGAGAGAGGCGACTCCGTTGTCCGAGGTCGAGTCGTCACATGAGTCGTCTTCGAGTTGGGCTTCTTCTTTTGGGCGGAGAAAGCCGCCTTTTCATAACCCTAAGCGCCTAGAGTCCACGTGGAGCGGTTTCTAGCCCACGAAGCGCGAATCCCGCAAAAGACGCGTCTTGCGCCTTGATAACGCGATTTTTGGTGGTTATAACCCCCATTATCCTGTCTTTTCAAATCATTTGCCATATCTTTTGCTTTCATATATAAAAAGAGAAACCAGACACGCTCTTTGCAACTTTGCTCGCTATTTTCTTCATCTTATTCTCCAAACTACAAAACACCAAGTAAGATCTTGTCCTTTATCTTAGTGTTGTTCATCTTTGTTTGATTTATCTATGTCAAGTAGTGATAGCGCCACTGAATCGGATAGGGGTAGTGATACGCCCGTTCATAGCCATCCTCAGGCACCTGTTGTTTCCGATCATCTTCTCCGGCAAGAGTCCGGCGAACCCTCCGCTTCTTCCCCTCCTGTCCCTCACCAACCCAAGAAATTAGTGACTAGGATGGATGGGAAAGGTGCTAAGGGATGTCTAAGTACACTTACTCCAGAGGATATTGTTGAAATCTGTGGGAAGTATAGCATAGTTCATCCTCCGTTTGAATATCGACTCCCGTCAGGCCTGCATCGATTCGCGGATGAGCCCCCTGAGGGATTTTGCACTGTTTATGAAAATCAACTGGCGAGTGGACTAAGGTTTCCACTCTGTCCGGCGGTTCTGGCCGTCCTTCATCATTATGAGATAAGCGTGTCTCAACTCGCCCCGAATGGCGTCAGAACTTTGATGGGGTTCATCATAGCGTGTCGAGTGGCGCAGGTCTGTTTCACAGTGCCCGCGTTCCGATACTACTACAAGATTGCTGCCACACCTGACAAGTTGTGGTATTCCTTCCAGAGGAGAGCTAATCGGCACGAGTTCATAACCAAGGGGCCTTCTTCTCATGGGGAGTGGAAGCCTCGATTTTTCTTTGTTCGTCATGGCCTTGATAACCCCTACATCGGTCAATGGAGGTCGAGAGAGGGGAAACAAGACAAGCTTGGGAGAGAACCGGCTTCACACGAGGCTCGACTCCTGAGTAACCATAATTTCGAGGTGTGTACTCGAGACTTGAGTCTCTTGTATCACCTGGCTCACTTAGAGGAGGCTGGGCCCATGCCCTATGTAGGCCTGAACGTTCCTGATCACGAGAATCGTAGGATGCTTTACTTATTTGCTTGTTTTTACACACTAGCTGTTCTTTAAGTCGATAACTTGTTGCTTGTTGATTAAAAACTAACTTGTCTTTTTCTTGTATTGCAGTGGGCAAATTCTCCAAAGTCACCAACCCTCAGCGCATTCCTGAGGCGACGGTCGTAGCTGCACCACCTCTCGAGGGTCGGGCCGCCACCGGCTTGCCTGTGGCTGAGACCAGCGTGCCTTCCTCTTCTCGAGGTGCGGGCGCTCCTCCACCCAGAACAAATCTTGCTGCCATTGAGTAAATGCGCGGAGTGGAGCAGGCGAGGTGCCTCGACTACCGGAGAACTAATCGTCCGATTCGGATCTCTTGAGATGAAGACGAGGATGGTGGTCGATTTAACCTCGAGCGTCGAGGCTAATGTCGAGGAGCAAGTACCACAAACCAAAAGAGGCCGTCTGTCGCCGAGGTGGTAAAGGAGCAGCTCGAGAGGCGAAGAGGAAGAAGGTTGCCGAGGCCACCGCCGAGTCGAGGAATCGGTGTGGTGGGTTTTTGACGATTATCTTTGGAGTGGATGGCAGAGACTGTCTTATGTTCTCATGGAGCCCGAATCGCCTCGTAAGTCGATCCTCCTTTTATATTTGCTTTCCTCGACGCGCGCCTTGTTTATTTACTAACTTGTTCTTTTATTTTGTAGCATACTCTTGTTGGTGAGAGAGGCTGCTCGTCGGTTGGCTAGAACGGGAGAGTCGGCGAATGAAATCAAGAAGGAGAACGGCAGTTACTCCAAGACAACATTGCAAAAACCGCCGCACTTCTCTCGCCGTGGAGCAACAATATAACGAGTTGAGGCAACAGTCGGTCGTTGAGCTCGAGAAGCTGCAAGGTAAGTTGGTGGCTGCTGAAGCAAAGCTGGCCACTACCGAGAAGGAGAAATTTGGACCCATTGCGAGATGAAAAGCAAGATCAGGGTCGAGAGCTGCTCAAGCTGGCTCAAGACTATGAGAAGCTGCAGCAGTGTCAGAAAGCTGCAGATGAAGAAGCCAGGAAGGCTCGCCGTGATCGAGATGCGCTGCAGGCCGGATTGGATCGAGTGCATGCCCAGGTCGAAGAAGCTAAGACTGAAGCGATCATGGAGTACCGGAAGTCGACCAACCTCGAGGACGATCTAGAAGTGATCATGCGTGCCTCGATGATGGGTGCATACACTACGGCCGTGGATCGGATGAAGGAGGTCATACCGAGTTTCGGACAGTCGACTCTCAGGACTCCGATGTTCTACAATCGACTCGAGAAGATATATCGACCGATATATCGAAGAGTTTCAAAAGGAGAGTCCTTGGCCATAAAGTATGCTCCTTCGCGTCGCGCTCCTGCTTTGCCGATCCGTGCGCCGCCAGATCCGACCTCTCGCTAATCTTGAGCCGACCCCTGAAACCGATCCCTGATCGTTGTCTTTTTAATTCATATTTTGCTATTTATAATTCAAACTTTCAGTTTTGTAATAACATTTATTTAACTTTGGCTGGTCTTTTCGACCTGGCCTTGTTTTTGTAATAGCTTTATTTTGACAATCGACTTGGGCTGGTCTTTCGACCTGGCCGTTTCCTTTATGCTTCAAATTTTTGTTTGACTTTGCAATTTGTTTCTTTATCTTCTCTCTTATTGCTTTGCTCGTCTTCGCTACTCGCTATTCGTTTTATTTGCTGTACTTGTTGTTCTAGATACTGTGTTGCCCCCCAAGTGTATTATGAACCTTTAGTTCTTATTGCACTTGCGATCGAGTTGCTTGCCTTAGTCCTTTGCCCCTTAGGCTTAGTTGAACTTTGGCTGAGCATTAATGTAAACTGTCCCTGATCTTTGGTCTTTTTTGCCACTTAAGCTCTTTCGACCATCGACTGGGACGTGTGGCCCGACTATGCGAACCGTCCTTTGTCCAGGCCTTTTCGCCTCTCGGGCTTATTCGGCTTTCGACTGGGACGGTGGCCCGACTATGCGAACCGTCCTTTGCTTTAGCCTTGTTTGCCTCTTGGGCTCGTTCGGCTCTTAGCTTGGACCTTTGGCCCGACCCTGCGAACCGTCTCTATGCCTTTGCATTCGTCGCCTACTAGGCTAACTTTGCTTTGGCTTTATCGAGATGTCCGACCTGCGGAATTCTCTACTCGTTTTCGATGGTTTTGCCTTTAACTTTTCTGTCACATTTGACTTGTATCGTTTTGGCTATAAATCCTAACAAACACAGAAGACATCTCGGAAAGATACAAATTCATTAGAATACTCATAAAATTGCCTCATGGACTTATTACAAGATTCATAAGTGAAAAGTAAACAAGTTCATCAAAGTAAAGCTTATCTCAAACATAATACTTCCTCAGATTGTTGGCGTGCCAATGTCGAGGAACGGTAGTTCCATCTGCCCGACCAAGCTGATAAGACCCTTTGGGGTGGACTTTTAGGATTTGATAAGGTCCTTCCCAATTCGGGGTTAATTTTCCGGCCGCTTCCTGTCGACTTGCTTCATTTTTTCCTTAGAACCAGATCTCCAACCTTGAAGTATCGATGTCGACCCTCGAGTTGTAATCTTGAGAGATCTTACCTTATACCTTGCCATTACGGTCGAGGCTATCTCTCTTCGTTCCTCGACACCATCCCTTTCCTGTCGGAGTTCGGGATCGTTAGTCTCAACATTGTATGCCAGAACTCGAGGGGAGGGAACTCCGATCTCGGCGGGTATCACCGCTTCACAACCATATACCAAAGAAAAAGGAGTTTCCCCGTTGATGAATTAGGCTGTCTATCGACCATAGGATGCTCGGAAGTTGAAGCGCCCAATCTCGACCTTACGCCTCTAGTCTCTTTTTCGGACCAGCTTGATTTGTCGATTGGTTTGCTCGACTTGACCGTTTGCTGTGGATGAGCTCACGAGGTGAATCATTTGGTCGATATGGTATTCATTGCACCATTCTCGACTTTACGATCTTGAACCGGGTACCGTTATCCGAGATCGAGCCTTAGGGATCCCATACCGCATAAAATGTCGACCCACAAGAACTTTTTGATGGTTGCGGCTTTGATGTCGGGTATAGCCTTAGCCGACCCACTTCGTGAAGTAATCTACGACAACGACCACATATTTAAGATTTCCCGGAGCTCGAGGTAGGGTCCAACGATATCGACTCCCCAGCGATCAAACGGCCATCTCGGCGAGATGACATTCATGTCTTGCGCTTGTTGATGGGAGATATTATCATGAATCGACAAGTGTTGCATTTTGGACAAGATTATTCGCATCTCGTTGCATCGGCGGCCAAAAATATCCAGCTAACTTGCATTTTCGAGCTAACATTCGAGCTCATGATGGTTTCCACATACTCCTCTCGTGAATTTCTTCCAAGAGATATTCACCCTCGGTCTCGAGATACACATCTTAACCATGGACTCACAAAAGATTTCCGATAGAGGATGTCGTCGGCATATCGAGTGGATTGCGGTCGAACTTTTCTAGATTGTACCTTATCGGTGGTAGTATTCCGTCTTTGAGATAAAAGCGATCGAGTCCATCCACGTGGCTCTTGAGTAATCGGTTTGGGCCTCCGTCTCGATGTAACTCCTATCGGTCGATAACTCGACTAGAACCTTCTTACTTGACATGAAGTTTGAGGCCAATTTCGAGGCGCATCGGCTCTCTTATTCGACCGGGGAACTCGCTCGAATTGAACCGTTTTGAATTTTGGTATGAGGCTTTGGACGATCGCTAAGTAATTTTCATGGTTTCTTCCTTAGCTTCATACTCCCCTTTCACATGGTTGACCACTAGCTGCGAATCAACGTAAACCGACAAATTTTCGACACCCGAGCTTCAAAGCGAGCTTTAAGCCGGTGATCATAACCTCATACTCGGCCTCGTTGTTCGTTGCTTTGAAGTCGAAGCGAAGGCGTAAGGAATTCCTCGCCTTCGGGCTTACCGGAAGGAGCCCTGCTCCCGCCCCTCCTTACTCGATGCTCCATCGACACTGAAGAAGTCCATTTTTCCTCACGGGCTTTGCTTTTCTTGATCGAGTTGAGCGGAGATCCCTTCACTAAAAAATCCGCCAAGGCACGTGCTTTTATCGCTTGATTCGAGGGCGAACTTCGATATAAATCTTGAGCCATTTCAATCACCCATTTTGCCAATCGACTGAGGTGTCGGGTTTTGCCAATATTTGCTTTAATGGTTGGTCGGTGACTACCACAATGGGATGAGCTTGAAAATAGGGCCTCGGTTTTCTCGGCGTGAGCGAGACATAATGCTAACTTCTCGGTGGCGAGTACCGGACCTCGGGGCCATGCAAAGCCTTCTGCCGACAAAGTAGATTGGCACTTGGCGTGTACCCCTTCTCGGACTAGGACCGCACTCATCGCCTCCTCGCATCTTGCCAAATAAACTAACAACTTTTCCCGCTCTCGAGGAGAAGTGAGGTAGGCAATTCGACAAATAAGTCTTCAACTCTTCAAAGGTGTCATCGACACTCATCATCCCAATGAAAAGGACGGGCCTTCGGAGTATCTTGAAAAATGGTAGTGCATATTGTGGCTTGATCTCGATAGAAACTGTTGAGAGCGGCCATTCGACCCGTGAGAGCTGTACCTCCTTGATATTTAGTAGTGCGGGCATATTCTTCAATGTGTCAATTTTATACAGGTTTGCTCGAATCCCGTCCTTGAAATCATGTAACCCAAGAACTTACCCGACTGACTCCAAAAGTACACTTCTTCGGGTTTAGCCTCATCTGTGTTTCTCTCAACACTTGAAAACCTCTCGAGCATCGACTAGTATTATCTCATGGATCGACTCTTGATAAGCAAGTCGTCTACATAAACTTCCATACATCTACCTATTTGCCTTGCAAATATCTTATTGATCGCCCTACGGTATGTTGCCCTGGCATTCTTTAATCCGAATGGCATGGTCACACATGTGAAGGTGCGAGTCTGTGATAAATGCAGTTTTTCCGCATCTCGAGGTCCATTAGAATCTGGTGGTACCCTTTATACGCATCTAAAAAACCAAAAACTTCAAAATCGATGGTTGAGTCTACTAACCTGTCGATCTTAGGCAACGGATATGAATCTTTTGGACATGCTCTGTTAAGATCTGTGAAGTCCACACACATGCGCCAACTGCCATCGGGCTTTTTGACTAATACCGGGTTAGCTAGCCATTCTGGGTAGAATACCTCTCTCACGATCTGGGCCGCCAATAGCTTGCCGACTTCCAACTCTATAGCTTCAAGTCGATCGGACGCAAAATTCCTCTTCTTCTGTTTGGTGGCTTTTAGCCTGGTCAATCTCAAGCTTATGAACGCGATGTCGGTAGATAACCCGGCATGTCGGTGGCCTTCCAGGCAAAGATGTCTCGAACTCGATTAGCGACTTAACGATGAGAGTTGTTTTTTTTTTCGGGATCCAAATGCCGACTTGCACACACCGATCGTCCTCTCCTTTGTGAGTCGGACGTTTTCGATCTGCGTCACTTTGGAGACCCAACTCTTCTCCTCTTCTTCCTCTGGAATCGGTTCTCGACTAAGACTTGTTGAAGCGCCATCTTCCCATTCATGATGACTGAATTACAACTCCGAGCGACTTCAACATCTCCTTTTACTTCGTGGGAACCGTTCCTGGTAGGAAACTTCATGCTATTATGAAATGTGGAAATGATAGCCCGAAGGTCGAAGAGCGCTGGTCGTCCTAGAATAACATTGTAGGCAGATGGAGCCTTGACCACCACATAATTTAATTCAAGTGTCCGTCCTTTCTCGCCGTCCCCAACTGTCGTGAGTAACTTTATCGAGCCCATGGGATGGGTGCTTGCCTGTGAATCCAAGCAGGAGAGGCGCTATGGGGCTAGGTCCTTCTCTTTCAATTTCATTGCTTGAAAGCGCCGAGTGGTATATGATGTTCATTGCACTCCCATTATCGTCTGATGACTCGATACACGGGCTCGGCTAATAACTGCCTCAATAACTAACCCTTCGCTATGACTCCTCGACTTGGGGATATCATCTCGAGGGCCGTATCGACGACTTATGTCGTGAACTGAGCTGTTTGCGCTCTCTCGAGCTACAAGCTGGCTCTTCACTGGTCTGGTCTTTATCACTCTCACCAGGACCAAAGATTGTGTTGACATAGTTAACTGGTCGATTATCTTCATATCTATCTCGACCAAAATTCTCTCTGTTGTTTCCTTCTCGACCCGAGGATCGATTCCTCTGAGGTGACCGATCCTTCGTCTCTAGACATCTCGACCTCGGTTCTGTCTTGATCGGAGTTTTTCCTCTTAAACTCTCCACGCCCTCTGGGACCATCATATCGAGATCTGTCATCAACAACCGTCTAGCTTTCCTTCCGAATGCGAGACATCAATATCTCTCTTCAGGTCGATACAATCCTCTGTTGTATGACCTATGTCTTCGTGAAAATCACAATATTTGTTTGCGTTCCTCTTTTCTCGAGGTTTTTTCAGTGGTGGCGGTTTCCTCGCCAAGTTTTTTGAAAGCATAATCGACAACACCTCTCGATCGAGGTCGATTGAGTGGGATAAAGTCCTTATCACGTGAGGTCCTTCTTGCCCCCACGGTGCGAGGTGGGCGTGTCGATACGATCCCATCGACGGCTTACTCTCGACATCACGCCTCTTGGGTGGTTCTGTTCGGGACCTCGGGTGTCCTTCTTGGATTCCATCGGTCCGGATTAGGTGTGCCTTCGCGCTTTGCCTCTTCCCTTGAGCGAATCGATGCACCACGTTGACGCATTCGTCCATAGTATGGGGGACGTCTCTGCTCAACTTCATATATAACTTAGTATTACGCAGTCCCCCTACAAACGATGTGATCAGAAGTCGGTCATCTGCGTCCTTGACCTGCATGGCCTCGAGATTAAACCTCTTCAAGTATTCCATCACAGTTTCATCTTTGTGCTGCCTCACGTTCATGAGGTGCGTGGCGCTTAAATGAAACTTCTTGTTAACTATAAACGCATCTCGGAACTTTCGAGCGAGCATGGCAAAACTGGAGATCGACCCGGGTCGTAGCTTCGTGAACCATTCTCTTGCTTGACCTACGAGTAGCGTCTCGAAAGCCCGACAACGCATCGCATCAGGTGCCCCATCCAACCTCATTTGAGATAGATACCTGTGAAGATGGTCCTCCGGGTCGGTGGTGCCATCATAAGGCTCTATTTTGGGTATCTTAAACCCCTTGGGTTTGGGAAAGCTCTCGATCTCCTTCGTGAAGGGAGACTCGAGCCACAACGATACCTGATTCTTTCCCAAAATTGCATTCAGCTCCTCCCTGGCGCTATCATCATCCCCTCTCTGGTGTTTTTGGTGAATCTCACGTCTCTTCCTTTCCACTGAGCTAGATGATGCGCTTATTTCGTCCCCAGGAGTCCGTTTAGGCTTGTCCATCACGTCTTTCTGGCCGCCTTCCGCCATAGCTTCTTTACGGGGCGCTACGCCGCTGCCGTCTTTGTAACCGCCTCGGCTATTATCCTGGACATTACCTCCAAATTTGCCCCGCTAACCGATCGCAAGTGCCCGATGCGGAGCAAGGGCTTGCTTTTCGGTTGGTGGGTCTCTGGGCGAGATTCAAAAGCTGGATCTTTTCCCCTTGTTCTTCGCTTGAGGATCGTCTTTGAACAAGATCAAAGCGGGATCTTCGTCTCCTTGCATATCGAGGATCGAATGGCTCGTTCATCCGGGAGCTCTCGATCATTGCTTTGGATGTGGTTTTAGATGCCGTTTTCTTGGGAGGCATCGTGTTCTTGAGTTATTCGATCAATAGAGGGCCCTCCTTCTAGCGCCAATGACGATGACAAATTAAGTCACCTTAAAGATTTGAGCCCTAATTTAATCTAGTGATGAATACACAAGAACCCTAATGCCAAAAAGATGAATGAGGAGGTGGATTTTATGTATCTGGTGAGTCAAGGCGTATCTTGGATTGCCTACGTATCTGCTATGTTCCAGGAATCAAGCCTTACGTAGTTCTGGAATGGGGTATTTATAATGACAATACTTGCCTAAACCTAAGGTTAAGTCGGCTTATGTTATTGTCACCTTTACCTTAAATGGGCCTTGACCCTTGCCCAAGCTATATCGTGGGTGGGCCTGGACGGTGGTGTGGACCACGTCCTCGAAGTCGATACTTCCGACCTGCGGTGATCGACTCAGACTCGTTATCCCACATCGCTAGCCGGTGTGGACTCTATCCTTATGGACTTGTCATCTCATACTCGCTCGGTCGTCGACGATCGATAGTCGTAGTAGCCTGGCTTTTATATGATGGCCTTGGCCTCGAGCACAGGCATCGACATGGATATCTTTGGAGTTATTTTATAATATGATGACCAACCGATAGACGACACGTGGAGGGAGTGAAACCCTGTATCGTCAATATGGAAGCTGAGATAAAAGGAATGCTAACTGGAATTTATGAATGTCTAAAGCACGGTTTCCATCATATTTTGATTGAAACTGACTCTGAAATCCACTTCAAGATGCTCACTCATCAAGCACAGACTCCTGAAGATACATGATGGAGGTTGTTGATAATTTGCAGCAGCTTATACAACAGAATAATTTGCAGGTCACTCATATATAGGGAGGGAAACTCATTGGCTGATTATTTAGCTAACCTTGCCAGCTCAGCTCAGAACTCAAAACTTCTCAACTATCTGCAATTAAATAGTACTCTTGGATTGCTAGTCTTGAGGAATGCTTCAAAACTTCTTGCCCTGAGAATTCCAAAGTGATGCACAATGGCCATTACACCTGGATGCACTCTTCATTTTAATGAAGAGTGCAAAGAGGTTGTTTAATTTCTTTTGTTGTTTTGCTTCAGTTTTGAGCTATTTGGAGCTGTTATTTCTGGTTCAAAATGCAGGCTCATTCAGGATTTAGTCCCTACTCACTTTTACATACCGATTTGGATGAGCTTGGCTTCAAAATGGGAATGCACTCTTCATTTAATGAATGAAGAGTGCAAACAAGTGATTGCAAAACTTTGCTTTTTTCTTTGGTGTGGTCAAGCTTTGGTACAGGCAGCTACTCTGGTTTGCTATCGTTTTTCAGGATGCTGGCCTTGACTTGCTGCAAACATTAATTGGAAGAGCATCTACTAATCTCCATTGCTTAATTGACTAGAATTAGCATCAAAACTGGGAATACACTCTTCATTTATTGAAAAGTGCAAACAGGTGTTCGCAAAACTTTTTTCTCTTTGGGTGTTCAACTTTTTGGAAGCGTGCTGCTGGTTTTTCTTCTATCTTTTAAGGGAGATGGCCTTAGAGCACAGAGATACACAACCAAAATTGAAGGAAAAGCGAGCAGCAGGATGTTCTTTTTTACTTTTATATAGCTTGATGTATAGGCTGCTAAATCTTTGTTTTACATTGTATTTATAGGGTGTGGGTGTTTTGCCAATGTGTTTTCATTCCCATACACGTTCCCTAACAACTTTTTTTTCGGCCTTTTTTTTTCCACATAGGGTTTTGCGAACTAAGGTTTTGAGGAGGTGGGGTAGCACATTGAGGACATCTTAGTGTGAGGTGGCCATGGATGACATCAAAACTCAGTAAACTTTCTCATTTTCATCAATGAAATTTACGGTGTTAAAAAAAAAGTACAAATGACCATACAAATAAACTCGCAAGTGTCAAATAATGAAAATACATCCTCTTAGCAGAAAATTCATCAGAAGTGAAGCAAAAACTTCAAAGAACATAATGAAAATACATCCTCTTATGGGAACTTTCGGTACAGATTCAAGCACCAAAATTAAGAAGAATTATACTTCACACATGCCATGAAATGAATGGTAGTAAGAGAAAGAAATACGATGGTCCATGCACCACTCTTTCGCCTCGTCAATGTTTCGTTATTTTTAAACTCTTTAATTATGCACCCAAAATAGCTATTATCACTTTCATGTTCTTCAATTCTGTATCTCCATTATCACTTTCACATTCTTCGATTCCGGTTTTCTATTTTACAAATGTAGCTCTTCAATTCATTTTCATGTTCTACGATTGTGCTTCTCTATTTTAACTCATCAATTCTGCACTCAAGCCTCCCTGTTTTCCACATCAGGCTACCGTTTGATTCTTGTGCACCACAATTATGTGAATCATCCATCAAATCCAAGAAATAAGTGCGTATAGCCGTCTGCAAAGACATTCAATTGTTTAACACATGTACATACGGTCTGATGTCAAACCAATCAAGAAGTGGACTGAAGATTTTATGTATTTTAACAACTTTAGCTTTTCTTTATATCCATAGAATATAATAACCTTACTTTAAACAACATTGTTTGACTGTCTATATGAGGTCACAAAATCAAAAGCCCCGCACAATAAACTCAATTGCTTGAGAATTTACGATTAGAGTGGCTATAGTGCAGCCATGGGGGTTCAATCCCCTGTTCTTCAGCACTAGAAACAAATAGCTAACCTCTGTGCCAGACATTCACATTATGTATTACGTGTTATAGGCGACTGAAAAGTATATATATACAATGGACAGTGATGGGGGCACCGACTAAATCCCCTGAACTTGTCCCCAGAATTATTTTCAACCACAAGTTAGACTTTAAAAAAAAAAAGAAAAACAAAACATGAAAATTCTGGAACACAAAATCAACAAAGTCGGGGGATGTGTGTGCAAGGGGTCGGTTACTTAATCCTTTTTGATATACAATATGGGTGCTACCCTCCCCCTGTTTAATGAAGTTGGAAAATTTTGAAGATTGGAGGGTTTGAAATCAACAAAGTCGGGGGATGTATGGGGCGGCGCCAAGAGGAAGCAATTGGGTCAATTGACCCCGTACAATATTTCTTTTAAAAAAAATTATGTGTATTTTTTACACTATTTAAAATTTTTACACACTAATATCTATTAACAGATCCCCTAAAATTTTGAAATATTAACCCTTGACCCTTAACCATACTTAGATTTTTAAAATTAATACTTATAGACATGTCTGATACAACATGTCGCTCTCGATCGGCAAGTGTCGCAGAATTTCTGGAGCCGCCCAAGTGTGTGTGCAAGGGTTTTTTTTTAATACAATATGGGTGCTACCGTCCCCCTGTTTAATGAAGTGGGAAAATTTTGAAGATAAGAGGGTTCGAACTCGGGCACGCGCGGAGGAAAATGGAGTAGATTACCACTACTAATTGTCACATACATTCACCGAAAGAACGTAAATATTGTCATTCAAGAAATTTAAACTTCTGTCACAGTGCCAATTAATAGTGACAAATTGAATGACAATATCTATATACTTTCGGTGAATCAGTATGATAGTTAGTAGTGTCACTTGTCTTGTCAATTAATAGCGATATATTATATGAAACTGGTTATTGTCACTTGTGCTGTCAATTGTTAGTAACGAATCGACAAGTTTTTCATATAAAAAAACATGTGACATTGGAAATTACATTGGAAGGATACAAATAATATATCAAAATAAAGAGGACGAAAAAATATGAATTATGATGAAAAATTATTATAATTTGAAATATAGATTAAAACATACAGTGGATTAATGATTTGCGTAAGAGAGAATTTGTATTTTTTATTTTTAAAAAATCCAGTTCCCAAAAAAATTCCATTTGTATGCGGCTGAACAGCCAATGTGGGTCGTTATTTTTAGTTTTTTATTTTTAGTTTTAGGTATGTAAAGTAGGGGTAAATTAGTACTTGTATTTATCAAATTGTCTTTTTTAATAGGGGGAATGAGGGAGAAGGACAGAAATATTTCATCAATTGAGTAGAAGGACAGTTTTGAAAACTTTGCATAAAGCGACAAAACTATTTATTCATTTGTCGAAATTCATTTGTTTAAATTCATTTCCGAAATTCATCATCGAAATTCACTAATTTTCAAAATTCATCATCGAGATTATTTGATTTTGGGATTCATTTGTCAAAATTCATTATCGAAATTCATTGATTTTGGGATTCACTAGGAAGAGTCACTGATTTTCGGGATTATTTGTTTGTCTTACCATTATAAAAATTATGCGATTGTCCTTCTCCCTATAAAAAATATGTAGTTGTCATATAAGTTTAAAAATATTAAGTTATTATCTTATCCATAATTTTCCATTTTTAATAATAAATGTTGTACTTGTATTTATCAAATTGTCCTTTTTAATAATAAATAACTTCAACAAAAACATGTTTATTTTTCATATACTGAAAAAACAAATTGTTGTTCAGGCCTTTATAATTATCATGGAATGCAATAATAAACTTAAATGAATATCAATATGATATTTAATCATTTATAATCATCATTAAACACTATAATAAACTTAAACGAACATCGATTTGATGTTTAATCACTCATAGTCATCATTAAACACTGTAATAATTTTAAATTAAATTAATGTGATGTTGAATCACTTATAATCATTAAACACTATTAAAAAACTTAAATTACCATTGATTTGATGTCCAATCGCTTATAATCATCATTAAACACTATAATATACTTAAATGAACATCAAAATGATGTTTAATCATCATTAGGAAATATAATAAGCTCAAAATCAACATCAAATTGATGTTTACTCATTTAATTATAATCATCATTAAACACTACAATAAACTTAAATTAACATCATTTTGATGTTCAATCACTAATAACAACCATCAAACACTATAGTAAACTTATATTAACATCAATTTGATGTTCAATCAATCACTTACAATCATCATTAAATACTATAATAAACTTAAATGAACATCAAATTGATGTTTAATCACTTATAATCACCGTTAAATACTATAACAAGTTCAAACAAACATCAAATTGATGTTTAATCACTTATAATCACCATTAAACTCTATAATAAACTTAAATGAACTTCAATTTCATGTTTGATTACTTATAATCATCATCAAACACTATAATATACTTTTATTAACATCAATTTGATGGTCAATCACTTAGAACCATCATTAAACACTATAGTAAACTTAAATGAACATCAAATTGATGTTTAATCACTTATAATCACCATTAAACATTATAATAAGATCAAATAAACATCAGATTGATGTTTACTCACTTATAATCACCATTAAACACTATGATAAGCTCAAATAAAGATCAGATTGATGTTTAATCACTTATAATCACCATTAAACACTATAATAAACTTAAATGAACTTCAATTTTATGTTTGATTACTTATAATCATCATCAAACACTATAATATACTTATATTAACAACAATTTGATGTTCAATCACTTATTTACATCATAAAACACTATTGTAAACTTAAATGAACATCAAATTGATGTTTAATCACCATTAAACACTATAATATGCTTAAATAAACATCAGATTGATGTTTAATCACTTATAATCACCATTAAACACTATAATAAACGTATATTAACATTAATATGATGTTCAATCACTTATAACCATCATCAAACACTATGATAAACTTATATTAACATTAATTTGCTGTTCAATCACTTATAACCATCATCAAACACTATAGCAAACTTATATTAACATCAATTTGATGTTCAACCACTTATAACCATCATTAAACACTATAATAAAATTAAATGAACATCAAATTGATGTTTAATCACTTATAATCACCGTTAGACACTATGATAAGCTTAAATAAACATCAATTGATGTTTAATCACTTATAATCACTATCAAACAATATAATAAGCTTAAATCAACATCGAATTTGAGTTGATCACTGGATATTTCCTTTTAGCACAGATAGAAGATTTTTCACTTTGACAGAGTTTATGCTCAGATTTTATGATTGTTATCTCTTTTTTTTCCTGTCAGTGCCTTCTATTTATAGCCTTGATTATTCGTGATTTGAATTTCCGTCCGTTGGCTATATTAATGAGGGGAATAATCCTTGATTTTATTCTTGATTCCCCCTTAATAATATTCTCCTTGATTTTAGTGATCGGGTTTTTCTTCAAACGTTAACATAAAATCCGTCCTTGATTGATCCTCTATTAATTGTGAAATTAATGCTTGATCTTCTGTATCTTCTTCATATTTCAATAATCTTATCGAGTAAGGTTTACTCAGCCATTATCTGAACAGTCAAGTGATCCACCTCACTTTGCCGTTTAGATCTTCCTTTACTGCTTTGTCTTCACTCATCCGAAAGTCAGTTTACTTTGCCGACTCCCTGTTTCCTTTATTCTTTAAGTTCAAAGGAGAATCCTTGTACTTCACTGAACCTTGTTTTGTGTGAGATCAGTGTACACCATATTTAAACATTGATCTTCATTACTTGAAACATGACTTAGACTTATCCAAGGTCATCACAGACTTCCTTGGTTATAAGTCAGACCATAATGTCTTCATTGCTTATTTGCTGGTGCTTGGCTAGCTTCACTCTGCCAAATGTCTGTTTTACTTTGCCGTCCTACCAACTAGTACAATACTTGTCAGACTCAACTTATACAACATGTCAGACTATAAGTAAAGACTTATACAAAGAATTCTAACTTATTTCAGGCTTGCTATAACAGCTAGAATGACCATCATCAAAACATAATAAAATGTTCCTAACAATTTCACCCTTTTTGATGATGCCAAAACCCTCATAAGGCTGAACATAAGTACGGCAAATTTTTTCATAATAATAAGCAGAATAAAACTCAACAATTTTATTCATCCATTTAAGGGCATTTAGTTCAAAATTATTCAAGTGTTTCAGCTACATTTTTCTTAACTCAGCCTTGTACCTTTTGAACTTTGTGGTTTGGACCTCTTCCATATATTTCCAATCAATATCAGGAAACCTCCACTTTCAATATGCCATAGCATTGTATTCAGATACTACTTGGAATACTCTCTTGGCAAAGAGTCTGTTAAAGTCAGGCATAGTTTCATTTGCCCTGGGCTCCCCAAAGTACTTCTCAAGTCTTTCCTAGCTTCTAGAATGTGTGAGTCAACAAACTTGAGATTTTGTACAGGCCCCATTGCTCTTGTTTGTTCATTTTTCCCATAGGACTGAAGAATTTTGCCATATAGTTGAAGTCTTCTTGTTGCTCAATTGGCAAGTCTTCTGGTAATTTTGCAGACAGTGGTATGGCTGAACTTGGTCTGCTGGTTCCACCACTTTGCTGGAGAGAGGCATGTTGTCTTTTCATGTCATTGTATATTTTGGCCATGTCAACTCTCCTTTGTTCATCCTGGTAGCTTAGCCAGTCTGCCCAAGCTTCATCTTGTGTTTGATTTGGATATAGTCCTTCATAGACTCTGAAAAATTCTCTCACATGATCCAGGATTTCAGCTTCATATTCTTGCCTGTTTCTGTGAGTTGGAAAGCTTCTTTTCTCTCTGTTGGTGCTAGATATATGATCTTTTGCTGACCTTCTTTGTTGACTGGGTCCAGGTCTTTGTTGTCCACCTGATCTATCTCTATCATCATCCCTTCTTTGAAAAGGATGAGGAAATCCAATGCATGGTTCATTTAGGGCCTTTTCTCTTTCTTCTCTAGCCCTCCTTTGTTGTTCTTATGCCTCATTTCTAATCCTTATTTCTCTATCTCTTGCCCTCAGTTGTTCTTCAGTGAGGTTTGGAGGTCTAATCGTTGAACCTTCAGGCTTATCTTTACTTTCCCCCTTTTTGGCAGCATCATCCCTTTGCTGGAGTAAGATGCTATTTGTAGCCTCTGTTGTGCCAATCAGAGAGTCCAATTTTGACTCAATGGATGTGAATCTATTGTCATGATCAGTCAGTTTCTCAGTGACACTGCGGAACCACATGCCAAATTCCACTGCCATAGAATCATTTTCCTGAGAGATGTGTTGTCTGAGACCTGCCAGGTTGTTTGTGATATTCATGTTGAGCTGTCTCATCAGATCTCCTTGACATTGCACAACAATCTTTTGTGCATCAATATATTCAGCAATGGCCTGAAATTTTTGCTCAATGGAGTGAATTTTGTCATTGAATGCTGAAGTCATGTGTAACACCCCGGTTCCCAATCCCGTCGGCCGCCGGTATTGGTCACTGTAGTGCCACTCATCACGACACACAGTCGTGGCGGTAACATCCAACATTCCACAACAGAAAGAAAATAAACATTCACCATTCATTATTTTGAGAGAAAGTATTAAAGTGAGTACAAATATCCTGAAGTAAATGAAATTATGCGGAACGTCAAAATCTTTAAAATTGGAAATTTCAAATAATGTAGACGACATGTGACTACGACTACGTGGCTCTCAAACCCCGCGACATCCCAGCAACAAGCAAACATCCAAAGGAATACCTGCTAAGAATCTGCTCCCCATAAATGGATCATAGCAGGGTCAAACGAAAGTACAAACCGTCAACTACAAAGTTGAGTAAGAATAAATCTAGTGTACATAAAGTAAAGCCAACCCATGAAGGATACCCCCAATTTATGCAGGACCCAACAAATCAATAAAAATTACGACCAACCATAACGGACACCATACTTCACAACTAACCACCTAAGGTCCCGAATGTGCACATCCCTCAAAAGGGTAAAGCCCTAGAGAGGAGGATCCTAGAGGTCACCCAATGGTACCATACTAGATGGACCATCACGTGCTGGGGTGCAAGGAAACCTTCCCGGGTTCCCGGCTTCGGGTACTACCCTATCCGGCCCGACCACATCACATGCTCGCAACTCCCCAAACACGTAGGTCATTGAAGTCGTAAGGAAACCTTCCGGGTTTACGGCTTTGGGAGCTACCCTATCCGGCCCAACCCCACAGGGTCTACGAACCTCAATGCCCAACACCAAGTCCCACAATGATATCAAAGCCTCTGACTCATCAAAACCCAACTTACCATACATATTCATAAGACTTATCAACAACCCACAAAGAAAGGAAAACAACATAGACTGGACGCCCGTATGGAAGACCGAACGCCCGTCCAAAGACTCTACTGGACGCCCTTCCAAACAGTCAGACGCCCGTCCAAAACATCAGAGTTAGATCCTGAATGTAAAACAACCCCTCAGACGCCCGTCCAGGTAACCCAGACGCCCGTCCAAAAACCAACTCAAAGCAGACGCCCGTCCAAAAACCAACTCAAAGCAGACGCCCGTCCAAAATGTACAGACGCCCGTCCACTTTATCAGAGTTAGATCCTGAATGTAAAACAACCCCTCAGACGCCCGACTAGGATGAAATCAAGGCAGACGTCCGTCCAGGAGGCCTGGACGCCCGTCCACCTGGGTTTCATCTCGAACCCTAACAATTTTCTACGCGATTCTTAGCCGTTTTCAACGAAACAGCCGAAAGCAACCCCTTAAGCCTAAAACCCCATACAAAGGTATCATATCGATCGTAGATTTTAACTAACAAAAAACACACTACTAGAACGTTTAACACACCAAAACCGTGGCACACAAGCATAGAAGTCCTAAATTAAACTTTTACAAAGATCAAGTTAAACTTTTTGACAAAGATAGAATTATGCTTACCGAATTGTCTGCGTTTTTGAAAGCCCTTGCTAAGCTAGAAACGATCCTCAACGAAGCTCGAATCTATAAAAGAAAACAGCGATTACCGATGACGAATTCCTAAACACCAATGAGAGATTTTTCTCTCCTTCCTCCTCACAAGCAAGTAGGCGGCAAGGGAGGGTTTTGAGGCTGAAAAATTTTTTTCTTGGGGAAAATAAGGGAGAAAAGAGGTGAAAAAATCCTTTTATTAAGTGATTAAAAGAGGTGAAAAAATCCTTTTTAATTATTACTAAATCTCTCCGTACAATTAATAAATCCCATAATTTCCCAAATAATTAGATCTTTTACTAATTAATTAGGAAATCAAAATTTCGGGATATTACATCCTCCCCCCCTTAAAACAATACTTCGTCCTCGAAGTTCAGGTTCTTACCGGGCGTTGATCCACCCCCCCTTAAAACACCCTTCGTCCCCGAAGATAAGCAAAAGGATTGAATGTGCAAGTCTTGAAAATTGCATACCTTAAGAGAACAAATGCGGGTACCTCTGTCGCATAGCATCCTCAGCTTCCCATGTCGCCTCCTCGGTGGCATGGTTAGACCATAAGACCTTGACGATGCTAACCTCACGTCCCCTTGTTTTCCGTACCTTGGTATCTAATATCTGCACCGGTACCTCCTCGTAGGTCAAGGACTGGTCTAGCTCAACCACCTCCGGTTCGATCACGTGAGAAGGATCACTCACGTACTTGCGCAATTGAGATACATGGAACACGTTATGCACTTTATCCAACGCCGGCGGCAAAGCTAATCGGTATGCCACTTCACCTACGCGGTCCAAGATCTCATATGGCCCCACGTACTTGGGACTCAACTTCCCCTTTTTGCCAAAACGCATCACTCCTCTGGTTGGTGATACTCGTAGTAATACTTTATCGCCCACGGCGAACTCAATATCCCGGCGGTGTAAGTCTGCATAACTCTTCTGCCTATCTTGGGCAGCCTTCATCTTTTCTCGGATTATCTGCACGCTTGACCGTATCTTCGATCATATGCGGTCCCAAAACCATCGCCGGACGAATCGTCCCAACAAACCGGACTCTTGCACTTCCTACCATAAAGTGCCTCAAAAGGTGCCATCTTAATACTGGCATGGTAGCTGTTGTTGTATGAGAACTCAATAAGATCGAGCTTTTCCTCCCAAGAGCCTTTGAATTCTAACACACATGCCTCAAAGATGTCTTCCAAGGTTTGTATGGTCCTCTCCATCCGACCATCGGTAGCAGGTGAAAAGATGTACTCATTCGTAGTTCCGTCCCCAAGGTGCTCAGTAGCTCTCGCCAAAACCGAGATATGAATCTCGCATCTCTATCGACACGATCTTCTTTGGGTATACCATGTAGTCTCACAATATTCCTCCGGTATGCCATAGCCAACTCCGCCTTACTCCAAGTGTCTTTCATCGGAATGAAATGCGTTTGCTTTAGTCGATCTATCCACAACGACCCAAATCATATTATTCCCTTTAGGCTCTCGGTAATCCACATACAAAATCCATGGAGATGGAATCCCACTTCCACACCGGCACATCCAACGGCTGCAAAGATACCCTCGTGGCCGTCGATGTTCAATCTTGATCTTCTGACAAGTCAAGCATTTTGACACAAATTCCGCTACTTCGCGTTTCATATTGGGCCACCAAAAGGTTTTCCTGAGATCTTTAGACAGTTTGTCTCCTCCCGGATGAACCGAATAAGGCGTACTATGAGCTTCACCCAAGATCCGCCTCTTGAGTTCTTCGTCAGCTGGTACACACCACCGACCCTTAAACCGAATACTACCATCCTCATGTAACGTAAAATCAGCCGCACCATCTGTACCAATCTTGGCCTTCTTTGCCTCGATTACCTTGTCACCCACTTGTCTCACCCGGATCTCGCCAGATAATTCGGGTTGCAAGACGAAGTCGCTTTTATCTCCGCCTTTACGGATGACACAAATATCCATGCGGTCCAACTCTTCTCGCATAATCGATCCGTGCTACCTCCTCGCACAAGGAATGAATCGACTTCCGACTCAAAGCGTCCGCCACTACATTGGCCTTCCTTCATGGTATTGAATTTCCATGTCATAATCTTTAATTAACTCCAACCAACGCCTCGACGCATATTGAGCTCCTTACGGTGAATATGTACTTCAGTGCTCTTGTGATCTGAAAACACCTTGAAAGTTATTCCATACAAGTAGTGTCGCCATATCTTCAATGCGAAGACCACAACTGCCAACTCTAAGTCGTGGGTTGGGTAGTTACTCTCATACGGCTTAAGCTGCCTTGATGCATACGCGATCACTCGCCTCCGTTGCATCAAAGACACAACCAGGCCATTCTTCGATGCATCGGTATAAACCTCGATGTCCTCATTCCCATCCGGCAATGCTAACACCGAGCCGTAGTCAATCGTTCTTTGAGTAGTTGGAACGCCTCTCACAATTGTCATCCCACTTAAACCGGTTTCTCTTTCGCATCAATGCAAGTCATCGGTCTCGCAATCTTGGAAAAGTCTTTTACAAATCTTGGTAATATCCAACCAAACCCAAGAAGCTTGAATTTCTACAACATTCTTAGGTGTTGGCCATCTAAATCCAACGCCTCTATCTTGCTCGGGTCAACGGATACACCATCTTTCGAGACGACATGCCCCAAGAATGCCACTCGTTCCAACCAGAATTCACATTTAGACAGTTTCGCATACAGTTGTTTTTCCCGTAAAATCTGCAGTACGAGCCTCAGGTGTTCGGTATGTTCTTCCTTAGTCTTAGAGTAGACTAAGATGTCGTCAATGAAAACTACTACAAACTTGTCTAAGTAGGGTCTGAATACACGGTTCATCAGATCCATGAAAACTGCTGGAGCGTTGGTCAATCCGAATGGCATGACCGTGAATTCATAATGTCCGTACCTAGTACGAAATGCGGTCTTTGGGATATCCGCATCTGCTACCCTGAGCTGGTGATACCCTGACCGAAAATCAATCTTCGAGAAAATACCTGCCCCCCGTAGTTGATCGAACAAGTCATCGATCCTCGGTAACGGATACTTGTTCTTCACCTGTGACGTTGTTCACCTCCGGTAATCAATACACAGCCGCATACTACCATCCTTCTTCTTCACAAACAACACCGGTGCTCCCCACGGTGACACACTCGGTCGGATGTACCCCTTATCGAGCAGTTCCTCCAATTGTATCTTTAGTTCTGCTAATTCTTTAGGTGCCATACGATAGGTACTTTCGATATCGGTCCGGTCCCGGCACCAACTCCACTGCAAACTCTACCTCCCTCTAGGGTGGCATGCCTGGTATCTCATCAGGGAATACATCCCCAAAATCACGGACTACGTCAATGTCCGCTAGTTTAGGATCCCCCGTGCTTACATCATGTACGTGACACATAAACAACGGGTGCCCTTTCTCGACGAGAGATCTCAAAGTCATCACCGAATAATCTTCACATTAGGTTTGTCCACAAATCCCTTTGTAAGATACCCGAACCCCTTTAGGACCTCTCAAAGTCACCTTCTTCTGCTCACAGTCGATTTTGGCTTTATGCCGGTTCAACCAATCCATACCCAAAATAACGTCGAAGTTCTCGAGAGGAACTCGATCAAGTCAACCGACAAGTTGACTCCCAAAATCACTAATGGTACATCTCTATACAACTTAGAACATGGTACTAACTCTCCGATGGTTGCATAAATTTTTGTCAATTACCTCAAATGTAACTAGGCCTAACCTCGAAACATGCGAACTTGCTACAAAGGAACATGATGCATCCGAATCAAAAAGTACATAGGATAAGAATGAGTTAACCAGAAAATTACCCGTCACTACGTGGTTGCTCGGCTCGGCCTCCTCTCGCCAAAGGCGAATAATCTCCCGGTCTCGATTTTTCTCACCGAATGTCTTTGGCCGACCACGATTGTCGGTTTCTGTTTCCACCGGTGGCGCAGTGCACTGTCGGCTCTGCGTGCGTGAGTACCACTCTGCTGCTTTGGTTACCCTACCCATGTTCCCCGTGTTGCTCCCTGGATTCCCACCCATATTGCTTCCCGTAACCGATGCCGACCCGGCAGGTGTGGGAGCCGTAAAGCACTCATACCGTCTATGTCCAAACTTCCCACAATTGTGACACTGAACCTGCGCAAGCCTGAACAATCGGTACCCGGATGATTTCTCGGCACCGCTTGCAATGATAACTTCGTGGCCGACTAAACCCCTGGAGTTACTCTCTCACCGGATGACCACCACCGCCCTCGTAAGGTGGGAATTTTCCGAAAAAGGACGGTCGATCTTGGTGGGTTTCGGAATTGCTCCACTTTTGTCGCCCCGATTGTCCTCGAGGCGCTCTTCCTCTTGTTAGTAGTATATGCCGCTTTAACCTCTCTCCGAATCCTCAATGTTGCATGCTACTTCACACATCTCTTTTAAACTCGTGAAGCCTCGCTTGCACCCATACGATCCCGGATCGCTAAATCTAAGTGTTGCTCAAACTTCACCATCTTGGCCTCTTGATCGGCACTAGCTCGAGATGCATAAAGCGCCAAGTCGACAAACTTCTCGTAGTATTCTTGGACAGTCATATCCCCCTGTCGGAGATTATCGAACTCGACCCGCAGCTCTTTCCTCTTAGATTCGGGAAAGAATTCACGCCTCAGCTCCTGCTTAAACTCAGTCCAGTTCAGTGGTACCAATACCGTTTCCCCTTGCTCATTTACAGTCTGAGCCAACCAATCTTTGTTAGCACCCCACCACAAATCAGCCATGTCAACCAAGTAGAAGGCAGCTTGGTCGACCTTTAGTTCCTCTGGACAGCCCAGAGTGGCAAAGATTTTCTCAAACTCCCTAATCCACCGCTCGAGTCCCTTAGGATCTCCCTTACCATCGTACTGACTTGGCCTCTGTTGACTCACGGCCCTAGTCATGCCGGTGGTCGACCCCTGAGAACGATCCTCTGTCAGCTTGTTGACCGCCTGAATCAGGTCTTGATTCATCTTAACCAACTGATCAATCAGCTGGTCCCTCTCATTTCCATTCCTAGGAGGCATAGCTAAAAATACAAAAGTAAACAATCATACATTCAATTATCGCCTATATCATGCCACAGAATATTTCACATATACTAACACTCACTGTCCAAAATGAATTGCAACATGCAGCCACATTTCCACATACATCAGAATTCACCGTACCTTCCCTACATAGACCTCAATACCTACCCCACACATCCTCACTGTGCTTATTTTAGTGAATTTATTCTTAAGGTTCATTTTAGGTGGTGGTCCCGAGTCGAACGTCTCGATACCACTTTGTAACACGGTCGGTTCCCAATCCCGTCGGCGCGGTATTGGTCATCTGTAGTGCCACTCATCACGACACACGATGTCGTGGCGGTAACATCCAACATTCCACAACAGAAAGAAAATAAACATTCACCATTCATTATTTTGAGGAAAGTATTAAAGTGAGTACAAATATCTCAAGTAAATGAAATTACGCGGAACGTCAAAATCTTTAAAATTGGAAATTTCAAATAATGTAGACGACATGTGATCGCGACTACGTGGCTCTCAAACCTGCGACATCCCAACAACAAGCAAACATCCAAAGGAATACTCGCTAAGAATGCCTCCCCATAAATGGATCATAGCAGGTCAAACGAAAGTACAAACCGTCAACTACAAAGTTGAGTAAGAATAAATCTAGTGTACATAAAGTAAAGCCAACCCATGAAGGATACCCCTCAATTTATGCAGGACCCAACAAATCAATAAAAATTACGACCAACCATAACGGACACCATACTTCACAACTAACCACCTAAGGTCCCGAATGTGCACATCCTCAAAAGGTAAAGCCCAGAGAGGAGGATCCTAGAGGTCACCCAATGGTACCATACTAGATGGACCATCACGTCTTTCGGGTGCAAGGAAACCTTCCGGGTTCCCGGCTTCGGGTACTACCCTATCCGCCCGACCACATCATCGTCTGCAACTCCCAAACACGTAGGTCATTGAAGTCGTAAGGAAACCTTCCCGGTTTACGGCTTTGGGAGCTACCCTATCCGGCCCAACCCCTAAGGGTCTACGAACCTCAATGCCCAACACCAAGTCCCACAATGATATCAAAGCCTCGACTCATCAAAACCCAACTTACCATACATATTCATAAGACTTATCAACAACCCACAAAGAAAGGAAAACAACATAGATGGACGCCCCGTGGAAGACCGAACGCCCGTCCCAGGACTCTCATTGGACGCCCGTCCAAAGCGAATGACGCCCGCCCAAAACATCGAGTTAGATCTCGAATGTAAAACAACCCCTCAGACGCCCGTCCGAGGTAACCCAAACGCCCGCCAAAAACCAACTCAGCAGGACGCCCGTCCAAAATGTCTGACGCCCGCCCACTTTATCAGAGTTAGATCTCGAATGTAAAACAACCCCTCAGACGCCCGACTAGGATGAAATCAAGGCAGACGTCCGTCCAGGAGGCCTGGACGCCCGTCCACCTGGGTTTCATCTCGAACCCTAACAATTTTCTACGCGATTCTTAGCCGTTTTTCAACAGAACAAAGAAATAAAGCAACCCTTAAGCCGTAAAACCCCATACAAAGGTATCATATCGACTGTAGATTTTAACTAACACAAAAACACACTACTAGGAACGTTTAACACACCAAAACCGTGGCACACAAGCATAGAAGTCCTAAATTAAACTTTTATAGCATCAAGTTAAACTTTTGACAGCATAGAATTATCCTTACCGGAATTGCTGCGTTTTTGATAGCCCTTGCTAAGCTAGAAACGATCCTCAACGAAGCTCGAATCTATAAAAGAAAACAAATGACATCGATGACGAATTCCTAAACACCAAGGAGAGATTTTTCTCTCCTTCCTCCTCACAAGCAAGTCGGCGGGCAAGGGAGGGTTTTGAGGCTGAAAAATTTTTTGCTTGGGGAAAATAAGGGAGAAAAGGGGTGAAAAAATCCTTTTATTAAGTTATTAAAACTCCTTTTTAATTATTACTAAATCTCTCCGTACAATTAATAAATCCCATAATTTCCCAAATAATTAGATCTTTTACTAATTAATTAGGAAATCAAAATTTCGGGATATTACATCATGGATCTGAGGTGCATGGCTTGCTGCTCCAATTCTTCAGCCAGCAAATCTGCTGCTTTTTCAAAAGTCTCATTTGAGATGCCAATGGACAGCTGAGAGAGTTTGTGCCGGATGTCAGCTGGTTCCGGATCTGTTTGCTGTCATTTGTCTTGATGTTGAGTAACATCTGCATTGACTTCCAAATCTTCAAGTATTTGGGTGGATGAGTATGCTGGAGTGGTTCTGGCTGCTATTCCCCTTTGCTCTATGCTGGGGATTTCCTTGACTGGAGTGGTAGCAGCTGAGCCAGTGTCTAACACAACTGTTGGTTGTGCTGTAGGATCAACAGATATGTGTGGTGGCGAAGGTGCTTTATCTGTTGGTGTTTTCTTGGCTGATCCTTGTGGATGCAGGAATGTGTTTAATAGTACATTGTCATCAATTGGATCTTTTGGATCATTTCCATCATTAGAATCATCATCATCATCATGGTGACCATCGTCATCAGCTGATTCATCACTCTCTTTGTCAGGGGAGGAGACAGCTTTGCCTTAGCTGCATCAACCATGTCCCAGAGTGGTGATTCATCAACTACACCAACCAGAGTTGTGATCCCAAGAAAGTTGAAGAACCAGACCTCCTCACTAAGCATGTGTTCTGAGTCTTGTAGCTGGGTTCTGGAATCCCCTTCCTTCCATTCAAGATATTCTACAATTCGATCATCAATAGCATTTGCAGATATTTGTGCAGGTTCTTCTGGAGTTTCCTCATCATTTCCAGTGTTTCCTGCAGCTTCCTCATTTTGAGGTTGTGCATGCTCACTTTCATTTTCTTCTTCTTCTTCTTGGTGTTCTACCTCAGCATCAGAATCCTCTTCTTCTTCTTCTTCTTCATCAATTAGTTTTCCAAAGTTTGTTTTGTCTAGATTACGTTGGACCTTTTGTTTCTTTCTTTGGCTGGTAGTGTGTTTGGTAGGCTTCTTTCTCTTCCCTCCTTCTTCTTGCTTTTGTTGTTTGACATAAGTGAACATGACTTTGGACTCATGCAATTTGTGAAGTTGGACGGCAGGGACTTTGAGACATTGCATCAAATAGTGTAACTGAATCCCATATGACTTCTTCACCCAAAATTGGCCTTTCTTCTTCTTTCTTTCTGCTATCCTTTTTTGGGCTGCATTTGCTTCGCCTTGGATTTGCTCTTTGATTCTCAAGAAGAAGTATTTTGCCCAGTTGAACTGTAAACGGTTGTAGATGATTCCCATCAGCCGCATTCTAGCCTCTATCATGGCATTGTTGGCTCCTAATTTTCCTTCAATGCTCTTCCCAATTAGGGCACTGAACTCACTGAAAGGTTTCTTTAAAGCGGATATTAGACAATTTACCTTTTTAGACCCTGGGTTTGCTGTTTTGGCAATGATTACCTAGAAATCATCCAAATTTTGTGGTACCAAGGTCACTTTTGACTGACCCTTACTGGAAAGTTTGAGATGAGTATGAATTACTTTTGCCGTAAGGACCACTTCTGTGCCGTTGACAGATGCAACAATCTTGTCTTCCTCCCATTCATCACCTTCTTTTGCAAGGAGCCCATAAACAGATTTTGCAGTTTTCCAGAAGGAGATTAGGTTTTCATAGCAGATTTCAGTTATTGGAGGATTTAGAAAGGTCGATAACTTTAGGTCTTTGCATCCGGCTGTCAGTCGTTTTGCTTCCTCGTCATTTCCGCACAGTTTTAGGTAGTGTTCTTCTTGGAAGAACGATCCAATGGCAATCGATTTTTCATACCCAGTTTGGGAGTTTGAGGAAGATGAAGCCATTGTTGGAAGTTAATGGAATTTTTGAAAGAGAGCTTTGAATTTGCAATAGAGTTTGTAACTTGCAATAGAGTGTAAAGATTTCTTAAAAATCTCTAAGTATGGTTTATATAGTGTAATGTTGGTAGTGTGAACGTGGTTTGAATGTGGAAGGATTTTATGACATAATGGTGTGATTTTGTGTATATAAATCACGATATTCGAGTGTAATGGGGGAGTGGATTGAGGTAAGTAATGATAAATCCCAGGAATCGAAGCGTTTGTAATTCGAAAATAATATGGTTACCTCCATGATTGTAATTTGATCTCCACGTGTGTAATCGTCCACAGATTTATCCTCTATAAATTCTTTATTCTCCGCGTGTATAAAAAATGATTTTGTTCACACTATAATTTGCCCATGGCTCCAATCTTCATTTCGGTGGAGTGCCTTGGCTGGTCACTTAGCCGATTTAGTAAATTTTTCACTGAGCTCCTTTACTTTACCGTTCCTAACAATTAGTGAAGTAACCTTCACCGAGTACCAGTGCCTTACCTGCTACATCTCCTGTAATGGCAAAGGTTTAAATAGCTGATGAAGTCACTTGGCTGATTACTCCAGTTAGCCGCTCTTTGGTACTTAGTCAATTTCAATCATCCCCAACTCAGTTCTTAACATGCTAAATCTTTCATGACTGAGTGGTTTAGTGAAGATGTCAGCCAATTGATCTTCAGTGGGAATGTATTTTAGGATGACATCTCCTTTTTCCATACGATCTCTGATAAAATGAAGTCTCACATCAATGTGCTTTGTTCTTGAATGCAACACTGGATTTTCAGTGATAGATATGGCACTTGTGTTGTCACACATGATTGGGATAGTCTTTTCCTTCACTCCATAATCCCTTAGCTGTTGTCTAATCCAAAGTACTTGTGCACAACAACTGCCTGCTGCTATATATTCTGCTTCAGCTGTTGATGTAGATATGGAGTTTTGCTTTTTACTGAACCAATAGACTAGCCTGGTGCCTAGCATCTGGCATGTTCTAGAGGTGCTTTATCTATCTATCTTGCATCCAGCATAGTCAGAGTCTGAATATGACATCAACTTGAATCCTCCATCTTTTGGATACCAAATTCCAACATTAATAGTGTTTTTCAGGTATTTGATTATTCTTTTGGCTGCTAGAAGATGTGATTCTTTTGGTTGAGCTTGAAACCTTGCACATACTCCTACAACAAATGCTATATCAGGTCTACTTGCAGTTAGATAGAGTAGGGATCCAATGATTCCACTATATATTTTCTGATCAACATCTTTTCCAGCTCCTTCTTTCCAAGAATGACTCTTGCACACATTGGTGTATCTGCTGTGCCACTTGTATCCATACCATACTTGTGTATTAAGTCTTTTGTATACTTGGCTTGACTGATGAAAATACCATCCTTCATTTGCTTTACTTGAAGACCAAGAAGGTAATTTAATTCTCCCATCATGCTCATCTGAAATTTGCTTTTCATCAGGTTTGCAAATTTCTCACACAGCTTTTCATCCTCTGATCCAAAGATGATGTCATCAACATAGATTTGTACTAGCAATGTTCTTGTTCCTTCCTCTAATTTGAATAGAGTCTTATCTATAGTTCCTTTGTTGAACCCATTCTTGATCAAAAATTGTGACAGTGTTTCATACCAAGCTCTGGGTGCCTGTTTGAGTCCATAAAGAGCTTTCTTGAGCTTGTATACTTTGTCTTCTTTTCCTTTGAGTTGAAAACCAGGAGGTTGTTCCACATATACTTCTTCTTGCAAAAGTCCATTCAGAAATGCACTCTTGACATCCATTTGATAGACCTTGAAGTCTTTATGGGCAGCAAAAGTTAGAACGAGTCTGATTGCCTCCAGTCTTGCCACTGGTGCAAATGTTTCATCATAATCTATTCTTTCTGCTTGAGAGTAGCCTTTTGCAACTAGCCTTGCTTTGTTTCTGACAACTGTTCCTTGTTCATCCATCTTGTTTCTGAATACCCATTTTGTTCCAATGATGTTGGCGATGTCTCAGTCTCATCAACAAGTTCCTGCACTTCATTTCTTTCAAATTCATTTAGCTCTTCTTGCATGGCTGTAATCCAGTCTGCATCTTGGATTGCATCATCTATAGTCTTAGGTTCCACTTGTGATAGAAAACATGTTAGCATATGCTCCAGTTGTCTTCTGGTTCTAACTCCTATGTGAACGTCTCCAATGACTTGTTTTTCAGGATGATCTCTTAGCCAATTTAGGTCAGGTAGAAGTTGTTCTTCACTTGGTGCTTATGCAACTTCAGGTTCTGTATGAGCTTCAAGTTCTGGTGCTTCTTCTGTTGTGATGACTTGTGGCTCATTTTTTATTTTCAAGATGATGATTCAAAATGGTAGCTGGTATGGTTGTATTTGTATATGCTTCCCTTTGTGTTGCTTCTTCTTCTTTATCTTGAAGATTCTCACCATTTGTGTTTGGTTCATCAAATAATACATGTATTGATTCTTCAATCACCAAAGTTCTTTTGTTGAGTACTCTGAATGCCTTGCTGGTGTATGAGTATCCCATAAAGATTGCTTCATCAGCTTTTTCATCAAAGGCGTGCAACTGATTCCTGTTCAAAACAAAACATTTAGGTCCAAACATATGTAAATGTGAAATGTTAGGTTTTCTTCCATTCCATATCTCATATAGAGTCATTCCATGATGTTTTTCGATGATTGATCTATATTGTGTATAGCATGCTTTTTTTGCTGCTTCAGCCCAAAATCTCTTGGGTAAGCATGCTTCTGCAATCATTGTTCTGACTGCTTCTTTGAGAGTTCTGTTTCTTCTTTCTGCTACACCATTTTGTTGTGGAGTTCCTGCTGTAGATAGTTGATGTAATACTCCATTTTCTTCACAATAAGTTCTGATTACTTCATTTAAAAACTCTGTGCCTCTATCTGATCTGATCTTGATAACCTTTAGTTCTTTCTCATTTTGAATTCTTCTTAGTAGATCTGGCATCTTCTTGAGTGTCTCTCTCTTCTTGTTCATGAAGATGGTCCAGGTGAATTTGGAGAAGTCATCAACCACTACTAGAGTGTATTTCTTACCACTTACACTTACTGGTGTGACTGGTCCAAATAGGTCCATATGTAACAGATGTAAAATTCTTGTTGTTGATTGATAGGGCTTTGACTTGAAGGAACTTCTGATTTGTTTCCCTTTCTGACATGCATCACATAAACTTTATTTCGTGAATGTGATCTCTGGCAGGCCTTCAACTAACTTGTTCTTTGATAATTTGTTGATGGTTTTGAAATTCAAGTGATTTAATCTTCTATGCCAAATCCAGTTGGTTGATTGTTTATTTTTGACAAACAGGCATGTTTCTGCTTTAGCTGTTTTCCAATCCACCACATACATGTTATCTTTTCTTCTCCCTGCAAGAACTACTGTATTGGTTTGGCTGTGAATCACTTTGCAACCTTCCTTGTTGAAGTGCACAATGTAGCCTATGTCACAAAATTGACTGATGCTCATCAGATTGAAATTAAGTCCCTTAACATATGCCATATTTTGAATTCTCAAATTGTTCTTGATAATTGTGCCTTCCCCCTTAATCTTGCCAGGTTTTTCTTTGGCTCCAAATGTGACTTTGGGTCCATCAAAAGCTTTGAAGTCAATGAGCCATCCTTTGTTCCCCGTCATGTGTCTGGAACATCCACTGTCTATGTACCAGACATCCTACAAAACAAATTAATTATGTTTAGGTACCCAACACTGTTTGGGTCCATACCTGTTAGCAGTCATGCCTCCTACTCCAAGTTAAAAGATGAAATTTGGCTAAACATATAACTTCACCAAGCTTGCCTTTATTATTTGTAGTATCGTTCATTTGGAACATGAATCACTTGTCTAAAATCACCTCCATATACAACCATCTTTCTTTCAAATGCGTTAGAATTTCTCATGATGTCCTTTAAACTTTTGTCAAGTGTCTCAAATGCCATTTCTTTGCCATTAGTGCTTATTTTCTTAGTAATTTCTGCAATTCCACTATGCATTGGAATATTGCACACATATATTTCATGCACACTAATTGAAATTTTAAGGCGTGAATGAGCAATCTAGCCTTTAGCCATAATTTTATTTGCAACTCTCGATGTGGTTGTTCTTTATACCTATCTATTGTCTCATTCGTAGATTTGCTAGCAGAGCCTTATATATATGTTTTCTCTGTGCCACCGGACCATCAATAAAAACTTAGCACATGGGCATTACAAACTTGATAGAGAAATTTTTTAATGTACTTTGTTGTTCATTATTAAGCATTTCTTCTAAAATGTAGTCTTCTTGGAGAATCTCTATCAACAATTCATTAAGAATCACTCTTAATATATTTTCTAAAATGTTTTTGCAGTCTTCTTGTATACTTGGCAAGTCGTAATTAAGATGTCAAGTCTTTACCCATGCTTTCTAGAAAATAATTTATGGATTCCAAAGTTTTGCCATAATTGATTTGACTGACTTTGTACAATCCCACGTGAAATCGTCCGACACTGGTTTCCAAAATGTATGCCACAGTTGTCGAATGTTTGTTGGTTGACAGTAAACTAATAGATTGCAAACAATCTTATTAACGCATTAGGCATTTGAATGACAATAGCTTTATTTTAAGCATTCTGAGATGATATGGTCAAATTTTGATAAATCTTGCATGTTCTTTAAAAATGGTGAAATAACAATAGACTTGACTCACATGAATGTTTTTTGCAATTGATATGGATAAAGGCGGTGAAGTTAAAACATTTGACATGTTTGTTTAATTCATTACTATTTCTTTTGTTTTTCTTATTATTCTTGTTGTTTTTTTTTTTGCTCAAGTCTTTGATTGTTGTGTAATGACACTGTCAATCATTACATGCATTGATCTTCCATTTAAATAAGGTGATGAGATTGTTATATGTTCTGCTTTGTGTTAAATATGTATGTATTTTTATATAAAAAACTAAAAATGTTTAGCCATATTTACAAGAAATTTTCACATTTCATTGCGATTTAAAATCATGTATCAATTCAAATTTTCTTTTCTTCTAGTTTTCACGACACTTCTAATCTTATTGCACCGTTCATCGTTGGTCAATTGAAAATATTTTATTCTTTTATCTTCTAGTTTCTTTTAATTACTTAAGCTTTGAAGTCAATGAGCCATCCTTTGTTCCCCGTCATGTGTCTGGAACATCCACTGTCTATGTACCAGACATCCTACAAAACAAATTAATTATGTTTAGGTACCCAACACTGTTTGGGTCCATACCTGTTAGCAGTCATGCCTCCAAATGATCTTCTTTTTGGATAATTGAAGTCATCAACTTCATATGTATAAGGCATGGCAGAATAGCTTCTAATATTTCTACTGAAGGTATTCTGATACTTTTCTCTACTTTTTGGTGCATTTGCATCCTTCTTTACTTACCAATATGCAGTGGGAAACCCATGCTGCTTCATGTGTCTAAGAGCATACCTTAATTGATCTTTCTTAAACACATGATTCACATCATGGTATGATTTCTTCTTGTATTTTGGAGGTGCAACATTCCAATCATCCTCTGAAGGGTAAAGTCTTCCTTTACCTTTCAGTAGGTCTTTGTTTTTGGTTGACTGAAATGATAGTTTAGTTTGCTGTTTTACTGCACTAGGTTTTGACTTCACCGGTGCAGGATGAGTGGTTGAAACTATGGTCTTTCCTTTTCTGAATTTTGGTCCAATGTTGGTCCTGGATTCAGAATTGTGTTGACCATTGTTTCTAATCTCATCCTGACTGTTGTAGCCAAGACCAGATCTGGATCCAAACCTTCTTGGAGGTGTGTAAGCTGGTGCTTTTGGTGGTGCAGTGGTGTTTTTAGCTGCTGGATGGATTTTCTTAGCTGATCTGTTAGCAGTGGATGAGTTATCTTCTGCTGCTTTTTGATTAGGCGAGTCTATCTCCTTAGTAGCTAGTTCAGCTTTCAATTTGTCCAGATGTTCATTCAATATTTTATTTTCTTTTCTTAGATCCTTACATTCCTTTTCCAGAATTTCATGATTCATCTCAATTTCATCAAATTTAGTCATGAGATTTTGGACTAGGGCTGCTAGATCTAATGGGAGAATATAAGATTGTGCAGTGTTAGATGTGGATGCATTTGATGAAGAGTAAGAGCTAGATGTTACCTCAGTTTCATCGGATTCTTTGGCCATTAGACACAGACATGTTTTCTCAATGTCTGAGCTATCACCTTCATCTTCATCTAACTCTTTGGTCATTTGACATAGACATGCTTTTTCATTTTCTGAGCTGTCTTCTTCATCACTATTATCTGAGTCATTATCAGATGATTCTTCATTCTTTTCACTACTTGACTCAGCCTTGAGTGCTTTCTTACCTTTCCTCTTCTCAGATGCTTTGTACTTCTTCTTTTCCTCATCTTTATTGTTTTCTTCGGGGCAATCAGCCTTGAAGTGGCCTTTCTTGTTGCAATTGAAGCATCTGTATTCATCATCTCTTTTCTTCATATCTTTGTTTGAGCTTGACCTCTTGTTTGATGATGAGTTTCCTTTGAATGGCTTTTTTTTGCTAAACCTATCAAAACATTTAACTAATAAAGCTACATGTTCTTTGAGTTCTAGTGTCTCTTTGCTGATGCAATCAGCAAAGTTACTTTGCTGTGGTGCTATCAGTGCACTGGTTCTTTGTGTCTCTGCCGGTGCACCATCTTCACCCTTCAATTCGAATTCATGAGCTTTTAGTTGGGACATCAGAGTCAAGGTGTCAGTGTTTGCAAGATTTGTTGTTCCCCTGATTACTGATTTTACGATCTTCCATCTTTCAGGAAAGCCTCTCAAGATCTTTAAACACACTTCTTTCTGGCGGTATGTGTGTCCAAGCTGTTGCAGTTCACTGATGATGCTTGAGAATATGTTGTCCATTTGATCAATGGATTCACCAGCCTTCATTTTGAAGTTCTCAAATTTCTATTTTGCAACAGATAGTTTGTTTTCTTTGAATGCCTCAGATCCTTCATTTATCAGTGCTAGCTTGTCCCACATCTCCTTTCCAGTCTTGCAATCTTTGATTCTCATGAACATGTTGCTATCTAGGGTCTTCAAAATCATATCTTTTGCAACAAAGTCTAGATTTGCTATTCTCCTGTCATCATTGGTCCAATCCTTCTTAGGTTTGTCCACTTCTTTTCCTCGATCTGCTCATGTGGCTACCACAGTCATGATCTTGATTGGGCCTTCATTGATTATATCTAGCATCTCCTCATGAGTTGCTGCAAGATGGGTCAACATTGTTATTTTATATTCATCAAAATTGTTAACATTAAAAACAGGTACTTTTGACATAAAGTTTGAGGAATCCATAAGTACAAATAAGAGATATATTTGTGTATATCTAGAAGTACAGATTTGAAAACTACTTTGAAAATATGCGATCTCTTTGTTACCAGAAATTAGATCTGAATAGGTTCTGATACTAGGAACACTGCTCTGATACCAATTGTTGGTCCTATAAAAGGGTAAAACTATAGTCAGAGGGGGGTGAATGACTATAGTGGAGTTTCAAAAACTATTCTTGTAATTAAAAGCTTTTGGGCAGCGGATAAGTCCCTTCTTACGAAGTTATTTCAAGGTAGTTTAAGCAATCAATAATATGTGGTATAATGTAAGCACTTCAATGAATGCAGTAAGGTAAATTGCAGAAAGTTAATTGACACAAGGCTTATAGTGGTTCAGGGTGGTGTAATCCCTTAATCCACTCTTCTCCTGTGATGATTGGAGGAATTCACTATTGTTTTCACAGATACAATAGTACGATTGTCCTTGACTTCTCAAGCTTCACAATCTACAAGACTATCACTCTTGACTCGCAAATGACTTCAAATGACTGAGTCTCTTTCATCGCCTCCTTGGGATCAAATCCTTCAGCAGCTTTCACAAACACAACTCCCTCTCAGATGTCTCTGATTCAGTTGCTTGATTTATGTGAATTGAATTAACCAACTTGTTGATCAATCTCAATGCTTGATGTTTTATTTGTAGCTCTTATATTTGGTTGATCACTGGATATTTCCTTTTAGCACAGATAGAAGATTTTTCACTTTGACAGAGTTTCTGCTTAGATTTTATGATTGTTATCTCTCTTTTTTTTTGTTTTTCTGCTAGTGCCTTCTATTTATAGCCTTGATTATTCTTGATTTGAATTTCCGTCTGTTGGCTATATTAATGAGGGGAATAATCCTTTATTTTATTCTTGATTCCCCTTAATAATATTTTCCTTGATTTTAGTGATCGGGTTTTTCTTCAAACGTTTACCAGAAAATCTGTCCTTGATTGATCCTCTATTAATTGTGCAATTAATGCTTGATCTTCTGTATCTTCTTCATATTTCAATAATCTTATCGAGTAAGGTTTACTCAGCCATTCTCTGAATGGTCAAGTGATCCACCTGACTTTGCCATTTAGATCTTCCTTTACTACTTTGTCTTCACTCAGCCGAAAGTCAGTTTACTTTGCCGACTCACTGTTTCCTTTATTCTTTAAGTTCAAAGGAGAATCCTTGTACTTCACTGATCCTTGTTTTTTCTGAGATCGGTGTACACCATATTTAAACATTGATCTTCATTACTTGAAACATGACTTAGACTTTTCCAAGGTCATCACAGACTTCCTTGGTTATAAGTCAGACCATAATGTCTTCATTGATTATCTGTGGTGCTTGACTAGCTTCACTCTGCCGAATGTCTGTTTTACTTTGCCGTCCTACCAACTAGTACAATACTTGTCTGACTCAACTTATACAACATGTCAGACTCTAAGTAAAGACTTATACAAAGAATTCTAACTTATTTAAGGCTTGCTATAACAACTAGTATGGCCATCATCAAAACATAATAAAATGTTCCTAACACTTATAACCATCATCAAACACTATAATAAACTTATATTAACATTAATTTGATGTTCAATCACTTATAACCACCATCAAACACTATAACAAACTTATGTTGGCATCAAGTTGATGTTTAATCACTTATAACCATCAACAAACACTTTAATAACCTTATATTAACATCAATTTGATGTTTAATCACTTATAATCATCAATAAAGACTATAATAAACTTATATTAACATCTATTGGATGTTTAATCACTTATAATCATCGATAAACACTATAATAAGATTAAACGAACTTCAATTTGATGTTGAATCACATATAGTCATCATTAAAAACTATAATAAGCTTAAATAAACTTGAAATTGATGTTCAATCACTTATAATCATCATTAAACATTGTAATTAGCTTGAATGGACATCAATTTGATGTTCAATCACATATAATCATCATGAAACACTATAATTAGCTTTAACGAACATCAATTTGATGTTCAACTATTTATAATCATCATCAAACACTATAATAATTAAATTAACTTCAATTTGATGTTTAATCACTTATAATCATGATTAACACTATAATGAACATAAATGAACTTCAATTCGATGTTGAATCACATATAATCATCATTTAACACTATAACAATTTGATGTTTAATCAATTATAATCATCGATAAACATTATAATAATCTTAAATGAATTTCAATTTGATGTTGAATCACTTATAGTCATCATTAAGCACTATAATAAGCTTAATAAACTTGAAATTGATGTTCAATCACTTATAATCTTCATGAAAACTTAAATGAACATTCTATTCCACCCTTATAATTGAAAGCTGAGATACAATAAGGGCATTTTGGGTGTTTCACACCCTTATAATATTCGGAACTTATAGATGCAAGAATTTGTTTCTCCAAGCTATTCTTGCAAGGGCTTTGTTTGACTAGCTTAAATAACTAAACGCCCCATAAAAAATGACAATTTACTCGGGCGCCATACTAATTATTTTTATGGATAAGGGGTCTACTCGGGCACCGCATGTATTATGCAACACAATACTTTTTCTAGAAAAAATTACTTTATACAGATTTATTTTATTACAAACTAACCCCTAACGTTTTTAAAAATTCCAAATGAACAGTGCACTTTTCGACTTTAGGGAGTTGAAATGTGCAATTTCGGCTCTTGGGCGGTCGAAATTACCATTTTAGACTCTCAAAGGGTTGAATCATATCTGGTCATGTTGTTTGGTCCTAACTCACTTTGTTTTCAATCCAACACATGTTTAAACAATATTTACCAAACTTATGAAAGGGGAAAAGGATCTTGCTATTTGTTTTACACTTATTTACATTGAAATACACATTTCAACCAAGTAAAAATTGTAATCAAAAGTCAGTAAGAACAATGCACTTTACGACTTTGTAGAGGTTGAAATGTGCAATTTTGACTCTTGGGTCGAAATTAGCATTTTCAACTCTCTAAGGGTTGAATATTGTCTGGTCATGTTTTTGCCCAACTTACTTTGTTTTCAATCCAACACATGTTTAAATAATATTTACCAAATTTTTGAAAGGGTTAAAGGATCTTGGTATGTGTTTTACACTTATGTACAATGAAATACACATTTCAACTAAGTAAAAATGGAAATCGAAAGTCAAGAAGAAACAAAGTGCACGTTTCAACTTTGAGGAGGTTGAAATGTGATATTTCGACTCTTTGGGGTCGAAAGTAACATTTCAGACTCTGTAAGGGTTGAATATTGTCTGGTCATGTTGTTTTGGTCCAACTCATTGTGTTTTCAATCCAATGGTAATAAATGAGAACCAAAAGCACAGCATGATCAGCAAAATAAAAATTAACCACCAACACTCAAATTTAACATCAATATACAAAACAACCACCAAAATACATGTTCACCAATAATATATAAAGTATCCCCAAAATACAGAATGATGACACAAGTACAATGATTTGTTTTCACAATTCCAGATCAACTTTGTTTGGTATTATTTCTTTGATTTCAACATAGGGATCACTATCTATAATCTGAAGCATGTTTTCTTTCTTCTCGGTCTTCTTCTCTTCTCGAATACGCATATCTTCCTTGATTAATTCGTCGACACTTCGCAAGACGTATTCTTTATCAATAGTTCGGACTACTTACCATTAACCTACATTATTTAACCGCAATTCTATAATCTAACCATACAACAAAACAAAGTATATAACAATGAAAGAAAATTGATAGGTATATTCACACACATGTACGTCTTCTTTTACACCTTCACTTATTTCGTCCAGATGAGCAATTTAAGATAAAGTATCGGCTTGGGTTACTTGCTCATCTACCTATTGTGCAAAAACAATGTTTTAGGACAAACATATGGACATATGCTTTCAAAGAAGTCGAATGTAGCTAGTACGTAAAATCGACCGTGCAAGAGTAGTATCCATATTCGAATATGTTCTAGTTGAACAATGTTGAGTTGTTCGGCTGTGTATCAATGGAAGTAAATTTCGACTCTTCAACTGTCGAATAAGAATGCAATTTTCGACTTTTAAACTGTTGAAACAATGTTCGAATCTGCAACTATTGAAATGCATGAATTCGACCACCGTAGAGTCGAATTCGTGTATGAGATGTTTAAAAACGTTTTTTTATTCAACTTTTGCATCTTTATGCTAGCATACTACAACATATCAGCTAATACACATGATTACGCTTTCAAAAAAAAAATTTCTAAGCATTAACATGCTCATTACCTTCATTGCCTCTTCTTCATGCGATATCACTTAATGGGATGTCTACATCAACTAAACTTCATTGGATGACTCCATACTCTTTAAGAAACTCCTTTTCAACCTTCCGAACCCACAAAAATTCGTTTTACATTAACACTATAACATGGGTTTTTCAGAAACTTGATCAAAAATCCTTTTCTTTTGGAATATATGAAAAATAAAAAAGAAGAGCTACATTAAAATAGCTGGTGCATTTAAGGGTGCAGTTGTGGTCTTAACTTGTAGGGGGATTTTCTCAACTGATCTGTCAACACTAGATGTGTGATCATCTACTGTTTGTTAATCATTTGAGTTGCTTTGTTTCTGACGACAATTCCTTGCTCATCCATCTTGTTTCTGAATACCCATTTTGTTCCAATGATGTTGGCCATATCTGGTCTGTCAATGAATAATTAGTTGTTTGTATATAAATGAACCACAATTGGTTCCCTGTGGGATCGACCTTGATTCGCTATAGCTATACTACGATGGACCTAACAATTTTATTTTATCTCCTATTTACTACTGCGACAAGGAATCAAATTATGAGTATATTTACTCCTTTTTCTACCTCTTTTGCATGCCTAGCCTACAAACAAACATACTTTCGTACGCGATTGTAGCTTGGTATTCTTGTCCATCAACACATGTGCAGGACAACCCCATATGCGGAAGTGACGAAAGATTTCGCATCGACCCGGACAATTAAGGCCAGGAGCGTATCGCCGGCAGAAGGGACGAGACGACCGGTGCACACCAAAAGGCGGACCGGCCGGACGGCTGAGCCGTTTCCAGGGTGGGCAGGCTGTTAAACAGAAAAGATAACTCTTCCCGAGGCTCTTTTTTTTTTGTAAAGACGAAAAAACAATTCTATTTTATCTCCTATTTACTACGGCGACGAGGAATCAAATTATGAGTATGTTTACTCGTTTTTCCAGGCTCCCTCTCCAAAATCGAACCCTAATTCTCCGTCACCCGTCACCACCATGGTAGGCCACTATCCTACCATCGAAAGTTGATAGGGCAAATGATAAGGTTCAGTGGACTTCTCACGACGTCGCGGGCAGCGAACCGCTCACGTCGCCTTGATCCGAACACTTCACCGGACCATTCAATCGGTAGGAGCGACGGGAGGTGTGTACATAGTTGGATGATGAAGAAAATGAAAGAAGATGAAAGCTTTAGTGGTGAAGGTATGATAAGAAAAGAAATAAAGTAGATGAACAGAGTAGGAATGAAGGAGATGAATGAAGAAGGTGATATGTATGAAGATAATGAAATTTGAGGAATGTGGGAAGAATAAGGGCTTTGGAGGGAAAATTGTGTGGTGCCGTAGGTAATATTACAATTATGTATTTTCAATAGTTCATGGACCATTATGTAATTATTTTTTGAAGATTGGAAATATGTAAAGTATGTCGTTCCATAGGCATGTATGACATTTTCGTAATTATCAGTATGGTGACACTAAAGGTTTAAAAAAAATAGCATTTCAATGCGTGATGCCGAAGTAGATTTTGTTTGGATGCATGGTGTGGTGCCACTTAATTTGTGGTGCCCGAGTAGATATGGCGTGGTGCCATTAACAGCACCCTATCAAAATATATAAGGGCATATTAGTAATTTCTCCAAAATCAAGGTAGAGCACGTGCCCCCTTAGGGACTCAGTAACTCCGCCCTTGGTATTACCATCCGTCGATCATATCGAAGATTCAGTGTGTATTTTATTTAATGGGGGATTTGGGGAGAAGGACAAAACATTTAATCAATTAGGGAGAATGACATCTTTTCAAAACTTATGCATGAAGGCCAAAATTATTAATTTTCTTTTGTAAATTATGGACGCCTTTTTTAATTTTGAAAACACGTTTTCTCTCTCATCTATCTTTTTAAAACACTCATATCTCTCAATCTAGAACTCCAAATTCGAAAATTCTTTAACCAAATTTTTTATTTTTTCATACTCTTTATTTTGAAATCACATTCAACTTATTCCGACGTGATTTCTGAAAATCCACTGTCGAAAGTCACTATTATTCGAAATTCACTGTCGAAATTCACTATTTTTCAGGATTCACTATCGAGATCGGTGAATTTCGACAGGGAATCTCATGAAAAATATGTAATTATGTGGAACCAAGTCTCAATATGAAGAGCATGAAAAAGTAAATAATTCAGTGAAATTTTTATCACGTTTGGAAATTTAGATCAAAGGATATGATTGTTTGAAAACAGGGAAGGAAAGAAAAAAAAAAAGTTGAAGCAGGCATCCTGCTCCGTCCATCAACAGCGCGTATAATTTATTTTATTTTTTATTTTTTGGTTTTTTAGCCTATAAAAATAATAGAAGTTGTCTTTCTCCCTATAAAAAATATTCATGATACTTAAAAATATTCCAAAAAGGCGTCATTCTACTTAAATCTCTATTTATCTAATGGATAGCCATATACTAACAAACATCACCGTTATCACCACCCATGCACTCATCATGTCGCTCCGATTACATTTTTTAGGTTTCCGTCAATCAAAGGTCGAAAGAATATTATGGGATAAAACAACACCGACCTCGGTGCCCATATAGGGTGAGCAAAAAAACCAAAAAACCAATCCGAACCAAAAACCAGCTCGAACCAAGCCAAAAATAACCATACCAGTAACAACCAAATGAATCGGTTTGGTTTGAAACCAAACCGAATAATATTGGTTTGTGTTTGATTATTTTTATTTTACCCCAACCCAACCCAGCCCGAAGTCAATAATCAAAACAACATCATTTTATTATTAATATATAAGCTTATATCCTTACTCTAAACCCAACCCAGCAAATTCTTCATAGTTGAGACATGTCGGCGCCTCTCCTCTATACCACATAATTCTCTGCTCCATGTCGGCTTCCATTATAATCGCTCGTCTCACACCCCATGTTAGTGACCCTTCCAATCTATTCTCATCATTAGTTATTGTGCTACCTTCCCTCTTCTTAACAATTTTATTATAGTTTTACTTTAATGGATTCCGAGTCCTGAATATTTTCTTCTTTGCTTGATATATCAAGTCTTTGTGTAAAACACAGTGTTCTTATCTCTATTATCTCTACTCTACTATATTAAAAGTGTGAGTTTGTTTCTCTAAAAATTCTTTCTTTCTAATTAATTAATTTATTAATCTATATAATTAAATAAATTGTTCATTAAAAGAAAGCACTAAGATAATTATTATTAATATTAATATGATAAAAATGTGGAAATATATTATGGTAATATATGTATGTAAGGGTATATTTGTACTGTTACGATATTTTGGGTTTAGGTTTTTGGTGATCATTGTACTATAAATACTTGACTATTGTTGATATAAAAATCATCTTTTTCCCAATTGTGTTGTGTTTAACATGGTATCAGAGCCTCTCTAAATTAGAGAAACCGTTTATCAAAAAAAAATTACAAAATATATATATATTTTTTTCGTCTTTCTTCTTCACTGAGCTCTCACCATGGCAGCCGATGGTGAAGCATCTGCCACCAAAACTTCTGCTCGTTATGAGCCCTTTTCAGTGTATTTTCTCCACCCTAGTGAAGGGACCGGAGCAGTTATCAGTCCTGTTCCGTGGAAAGGCGACAATTATGATGAATAGTATCGTTTGATTCGTAATAACCTACGTGCCAAGAATATACTTGGCTTTATCGATGGAAAAATTCCGGTACCTGATTCGAAATTCCCAGATTACGATCAGTGGGGTATCGTTAATTCTATGCTCGCGGCTTGGAAAGTTAACACGTTGTATGCTTCGATCCAATCGGCCGTTCGTTATCCTGATAATGTTAAGGATTTGTGGGATGATTTGCATGACCATTACTCTCTTGCCAATGGACCTCGGATTCTCGAACTGAAATCCTAGCTTGCCGATTACAAGCAACGGGGACGTCCTGTTGCTGTTTATTATGCCGAACTCCGGCGTCTTCAAGATGAATTGCTGGGTTACACAAAATTGCCAACCTGTACTTGTTCTTCATCGGTTGAATATGTTCAACTTCAGGAAAACAAATTCTTACATCAATTTGTATGGGCCTCAATCCTAAATGCTTTGGCAGCTGCGTTTCCACCCTATTGATGATGGACCCAGTACCTTCTCTTAATGTTGCATATGCCAAAATTGTGGCTGAAGAACGCAAATAGCTCGTCTCCGAGCCTCGTGACCCTGTCCGATCTAAAGCAGTCGGATTTGCAGCACAAGGAGCCGTTAATGGCAGGGCGGCCAAACTTGTTGGAGATTATCCTCGCTCCTGTACTCACTATGGTCACTCCAGGCATGACAATGAGCATTGTTTTGAGTTGATTGGGTACCCGGACTGGTACCTAGGTCCTAAACATGGCAGCGGGCATAGAGGAGGATGTGGTGGTCGTAATTCTAGTCGAGGAGAATGTGGTGGACGGAACGGTGGCCGTAAGTTTGTAGGTACCATGGGCAGCCTCCGTCCGGCCAATGAGCAACAACTTGGTGATGGTGATCGCTCTCTTGCCCCGCTTTGTCTGATGATCAATGGACGCAGCTCTTCTCGGCTTTAAAAAATGTTAAGCCCTCCACCACTGAAAAATTGTCTGGTATGTCACATTCCAATGATTGGTTAATTGATACTGGTGCGCCTAATCACATGTCCGGTAATATTTCATTATTCACCAATTTACAAAATATATCGTTCCCGGTTGGGTTGCCCAATGGGAAAATACTACTGCCACACAATCCGGCACAGTGATTTTGACTCCGGATTTAATTTTGGATAATGTTCTTTATGTTCTGGAACTCGTTTGTAATTTATTATCGATGTCACAACTGCTCAAAACCTGCAAATATTTTGTTATTTTCACTGATAAGTTGTGTATTATACATGAGCATACTTTGAGGAACCTGATTGGGGCGGGGGTGCAGTGTAATGGGGTATACTACTTCCAGTCCATGTGCTCTCCAGATATTCGAGTTAATAAAGTTGTTGCGGCTAATACTCATTTGTTGTGGGACGTATAGGCCAGCCTTCGATGGCCTTGATATCTTCATTTTCCGGCATTCCTAGTCTTGATAATTCCAATTTGTGACATTGATTGTTTTATTTGTTTCATGTGTAAACAACCTCGTGCTTCATTTCCCTTAAGTTTTAATAAAGCCGCAGATTTGTTTGATTTAATTCATTGTGATATTTGGGGGCTTTATAAGTTTCCCTCTAGTTGTGATGATCGTTATTTTCTTACACTTGTCGATGACTGTTCTCGTGCCATGTGGGTCTATTTATTAAGTGGAAAGCATGATGTCCGCCAATTGATTGAGAATTTTTATACCATGGTCAAACATCAGTTTGACAATCAGAGTAAGTGTTTTCACAGCGATAATGGCCTGGAATTTTTTAGTTTGGCATCTTTTTTTGCCTCTAAGGGTATTCTGCATCAAATTTCTTGTGTTGATAAGGCACAACAAAATGGACGTGTTGAACGTATGCATCGACACATTCTTAATGTAGCTCGCGCCCTGCGTTTTCAAGAAAAATTGCCAAAATATTATTGGGGTGAATGCGTCCTTACTGCAGTTCATTTGATTAACCGGACCCTTACTCGCCTTTTGAATGGAAAAACTCCGTATGAATTTTTGTATGGTCGTCTTCCCTCTTATGATAATATCCAGGTCTTTGGGTGTTTGTGCTATGACGGTGTTCGTCCCCGAGCCACAGATAAGTTTGACTCTCGGTCTCGCCGGTGTATGTTTGTTGGTTATCCATACGGTCAAAAGGGCTAGCACCTTTATGACGTCGAAACTCGAGATTTTTTTGTTAGTCGTGACGTCGATTTTTTAGAGGATCAATTTCCATTCCTTGCCACCCTTCCTGACCGTGATTGCTTACAATGGGAACGTTATTTCAGTCAGCCGCTCTTATGGGACGATTTTGAGGATTTTTTGGATAATGGCCACCTCCAGATACACTTACTTCGTCCCCCTGATCCTATGTCTCCCTCAAGAGGGCGTGTGGACGAGCCCAGCTCTTCTTTGGCTGGCGGAGTGCCTACTTCTGATACTTTGTGACGAGGTCAACGTTTGAAAAATCCCTCCACAAAGCTTCGAGATTATGTTACTCACACGATTTTTCGGCATAACAACGACCCCACCCCATTACCTGCTTCCTCGTCTTCCGTGGGCTCATCAGGTACGAATTTTGACATAGCTTGTTATATTGATTGTAATAAATTTTCTGCCAGCCACCTGTGTTTTTTGATAGCTATTACTAAAGGCCGAGAACCTACAACTTTTCGTGAAGCTGTTTTGTTGCCCGGTTGGCATCAGGCAATGCAGGAGGAAATTGATGCTTTGGAACGTAATGGAACCTGGTCTCTGGAGGTCCTTACTCCCGGTAAATGTGTCATTGGTTGTGGTTGTGTGTATGAAATTAAATACACTTCCACTTGTGACGTGGAGCGTCTTAAAGCTCGACTTGTTGTTCGTGGAAATAGGCAGGTTGAGGGAGTCGATTATAATGAGACATTTGCTCCGGTAGCTAAAATGAGGACTGTTTATGTTTTTCTCTCTGTTGCGGCAGCTCGTAATTGGGAACTCCATCAAATGGATGTTCATAACACCTTCCTGCATGGTGATTTGACTGAGGAAGTATACATGCAACTGCTAGGAGTAGTAGCACTGATCGAGACACTTGATCTTAGCACATCGGAAGCTTATGTGATTTACGATATGAGACATAACTAATTAACCCTACGAGAAGGTTGAAGATTTACCTTTTAAGAGGAATAGTAAATCAACAAATAGGGGGAAGCCGTGATCTTCTGGATGGTATCTTCAAGCGACGACTGGTGGATGTCGATCCTAGTCATAGAACCTCCTCGAATATGCACAAGAAACACCCTAGGTTTTTCTACTCTTAATAACTAGAACGAGAAACTAATTTTTCTCTTCTTTTCCTTAAGTGTGGCGCCAATTTAGTTGTGTCTATGTGTTGGGAGGAACTCTTTTTATATAGGAAAATAACTAGTAAAGAGAGAGTTATCATTTTCACACCACAAAAACCTATAAAGATATTTTTCCGACAAAATAAGAGATAATTCCAAAAAAATCAATCTCTTTAATATTCCATTAATTATCCAACAAATAGATAATTAATTAATAACACATATGGGATAATCTAGGAAAAATTCTTCTCCTAATTATCCATATTGAGGCGCCATTAATTTTGTCACTTTTAATAGAAAATGTCTTTTATATTTTACATATTATTTACCAAATAAATAATATTGCATATTAATTAAATAGACCAACTATTTAATTTAATCTCGAGGTTCCATAAAACGAGAAAACACTCGCGTGTTAGGAGCCAACCCGGGGACCATTGACCTATAACCAGTAGCTACAATAAATTATATAAAATATTCATGGAACATAATATTTCTACTTAATTCATTAATTCCGGAGTTATGCCACCATAAATCCGAAACTGAACTCTATCGATTATAGATATAACTTATTCTCAAAACGTCGAGTCGAGTAGATAAGTGTCCATTGATATAATCATTACATATAAACTAACCCTCATAGAACTATCCGCATCAAGTAGGATTATTTCCGTAAACCTTCTTCACTACATCTTATCCTTATTTACCATTAACCCACTAGTGATCAATTAGTTCATAACCAATACGAACTCCCGGGATTGATCAGTTTCTAGGATCAACAAATAATGGGATTTTCTTTCTACTTCCCGCAGGAAGGAATGGATTTCATATCTGTGAGACACACACTTCTCACTCATTCCAGAATAGTGCCAACGTGAAAGTGATTCGGACTGCGCCTCTTAGAGATCCTTAACGAACACATCAAACCCTATCCTGAAACAAATAGGAGTCTATAATCACTTCTGGATTAAGGTTAATCCATATATGATCATCTTGTGATTTAATAAGATTTCTCAATCACGGAATTATATGAGAAACTCAGATTAAATCGGTCCAGTCCTATATGACTACATCATATATAAATGCCCCACATAGACAACCAATGTCGACGGTCCGGATAAGACGGTTGATGACGGTCAAATTATACCCGTAAAAGTCATCAACGTTGACCTTAAATCGAGATTAATAATATATATTTTATATTAAATCACATGTTTATATTTATTATTTAATGTTATGTGATTTATAAGATATAATTTGGTATTTATCCATTTTTATTATATAAATTGGTATTTATCTGTTTTTATTTATATTTTGGTATTTATCCGTTTTTATTATTTTAATATTTACTTTGGGATAAATATCTATTTTATAGATTGAGATAATTTTGGAGGATAAATACAAATGGAAGAATTAAATCTCAAGATAAATCAAAAGAAATTCAAGATAAAGATCAGATAAGCACGAAAAGAGGAGTAAGGCAATCCAAGAGTGGCGCCGACATGGAGGACACGCAACTTGGGGGGGCGCATCATTTTATTGAGATCAACCGGGAGTTATCTCTTATTTGTTTTGATATTTTGGAGTATATCTCTTAACTAGCTTGAACTCCTATAAATAAAGGCATGTTATACAAGCCATAAACAACTTTTTTTACCACGCACATATACACAATTTATAATAAAATCTTCAGTTTTTCTTAGAGCAGTTTTTATGCAAGTTCTGCAATAATGTAAGTTCTTGTATTTATTTGTTCTTAGTTCTTTGTAATTAAGTCCCCAGTTATTGTTTATTGTTTGAGGTTGTTCGTTCTTCTCCGAACGATGTAGATCTAAGGATACGATATGAGGCGGTGGGGATTCCTTGTCTATAAGGATCCACACGCCTGATCTCTGTTATCCGGTGACCTATAGATGACTTTGGTATGATCGACAACCGTGTTTTTAGTACATCTATATAATTGCTTTATGAGTCTCTATTTTATCCGTTACGTATGTAGAAACGCTAAGATTTAGGTTTTCGCCGCGTCAATCAAGCCACGTCTTTATGGTGTGATTGTCCACCTAGAATTTCTTATCTTAGTAGGTATGGCTATGGCTACGTTGCTTGTCTGTTTTAATTAGCGTATGATTAGGAAATACCAGTATAGGGCTCCTAGGTTGGCTCATGAATTGATATTCCGGGACTTTTAGCGAGATCTAGATCTGTTCTGTATCCGGGAATTGCATGCACCTAGTTATACGTAAATCGTAGATTAACATGAGACCGTCTAGGTGATTGTTAATGGGACGGAGACTGATGTGATCGCTTAGAAAGTACGCCTGAACAAAGGATTGTTGCCTAGGTGAGGAATACGGTTAATATCGGCATCCCTAGTTTTGTAAGCATGCGAGTCAGATGGAGGCCGAAAAAGCGAAGTCACGTGATGTAGCATAGTGATCTAGATGTCCTTCCCGGAGCTAGATCTAGTTTAGGGGATGACTCCCGTAGCCAATATAAAAGAAATACGAATCGGATTAATAGTTGTCGAGTCTAGCTTAATTATATAGAATCTCTAGATCCAAACGATAACAAGATAATTGGGGAGGTTAATTACATTGTTTATGTGTTGTGTCGAGTCGTGTCCTTTATCTTTCCTGTCTTTTGTTGGTCGTAGACCGCTTTTGTGTCCTTGGCATGAATGATTAATTGTTTGTATATAAATGATCCACAATTGGTTCCCTGTGGGATCGACCTTGATTCGCTATAGCTATACTACGATGGATCTAGTCCTCTTGCTAGTATTGGTTTATGGTGGTCAAGTATTTTATTATCACTTGATCTACGTCATCATGTTTTTGGCGCCGTTTCCGGGGAACCAACGGTCAGTTTTATATATAAATAATTTTTTATTCATGTTAAGTTTTATGTTTTAGAGTCTGTTTTTATGTTTTTGAGTCCCTGGTTGTTCGCTGTGTAAAAATTCGAATCTAGAAGCATTTGGTCTCGCCCTCAATGAGATCGCCTCTCACGCCAATGAGCCTCGCTTCGTTTCTCTGGTATTTCGGCGTCTCATTTTATCTCAGATATTTAATCCGTAGGTCTCGATAGCGCATGGGAAACCATGTTAAAATCGATCCACGGTCCGTTTTGTTTTTGTTTTTCTTTCATTTGCGAGAAACCAGGGAAACAATAATCCGAGTCAGTAATTTTTCACGGGCGCTGAGAAAATATCCCAGCAACATGTGGAGCTACGAATCTACGATGGGAAAAGCAATGTAAGCAACACCTTTAAAACACCAAGATGGCTCCGAGAAAATAAATATTAAAAGGTTCGAATTATTCATGGTACAATGTTGATGGCAAGGTACTGCCTTTTTTGCTTATGTTTTACTATCTTTTGGTTTTTGGAACATAAGTTAGTCTTTACATGAACCTGAGTATGAATCTTAGCCCGGGGTTGGTTTGTAAAATTAATTTTATTGGTGTAGAAGGTTACGCTTCATATCCGCCTCATCTAGAGGGTGTAAGGAAACATGTAGTAGTTGAAGGAAGCAGTGAATAAAGAGTTCCTCGTAGTTCTGTCAAAATCTCGTTGTCCTATGCATGATATTGCTTCTACTGGCCATGGGAGCAACAATTTGTGTAGTTTTAAGAATTCGCAATCTAAAGAAGACGTTGAGTTTTGAGAGAGCATAATGAAGCAGCATTATAGAGGATATGATTAAAATGGGTCCCTAGGACTAAATCTTCTTAGAACTCACTAATTCCTAAAACGAGAGCCGAGGTAAGAGCTTTGTATAAATGGTATGGATAGATGTCGTTTCCTAGGTCTCACAACCAAGGGAAGGGTATTAATCCGCAAAAGCGACGAGCCCACCTCTTATAGTGCTCAAAGGATCAAAGTCTGGCAAACTATGAAGGATGACTGACAAGGATGCTTTTTGGAAAGTCGAGCTGAGGACTTTAAACTCAAAACTACTTCTTTAAAACCCTTAGGATTTCTTTTTTTTAGGATTTTAGGTTTTGTTTTCTTTGAGTCAAATAAGAGTAACATGACATATGTTGAGGTTTTTATTTTGCCGTGTTCCGATGGCCATTAGGCTAAGGATGTGCAAAACTTTTTTACTCAATATAGGCCAAGTGAAATAGAGTTTCTTAGGAGAGTCGAAATTGCTAAAGAAAAGGAAATTTAGCAATCAACCTTAAGATGAACGCATTAAGAGAGCTTGAGAATTACTGATAATTTAACAAAGAATGATTGGTGCGAACAAGAACAATTTTGGTCAACTTCCAAAACTTTTTAGAATGGCGATCCGAGTGAAAATCCAAAGTTGTGCGCAATTCGTTCTGCAACTATCCTTATCCTTTCCTTTGTACCTTTTCACCGTTCAACCTTTCTATTCTCTCACCAATCTGCCCCAACAGTTCACATTTCTAACCATTCTTTCATCCCATCTCTTTCCTTCCATCTATTTCACTCTACCACCCTACCCAATCCCTTAAACAATACCCACCCTAACCCAATCCCTTAACCAATACCCACCCAACACACAATTTCTTACCCACCCTTTATCTTTTCTTACCTTCTTTATGTATATCTTTTTTCTAAACCAAACACACTCTAAACCTCCATTTTGTTTACAAAATACCTTTGTGTTGCGGAATTTGAATATTGCTAAGTTTTATTGATTATCTTTTTGGTTTTCATGACCCTAGCTAGATTTGAAAAGTTTTTTGGTTCGATCAAAATACAACTTATCTTTATACCGGAAGTTTTAAATTTCACACTTTTACGCCTATCCCGGCATTTCTAGACGGTGAGTTTTGTTCTAAGCTATCACACCGATCCAACCTTGTTGATGACGGTTATGACTCTTACGTGATACATTGGGTAATTCGTAAATTCGAGGAGAAGCTACAACTCCTTAAGTTGTTGATATCCAATCAAAACGTGAAGCGTCTGCGCTAAGTATCTGATTTTATCTTTAGCCGACATGTCACATTCAATCTGTTATACCTTTCCAAGTGTCTCTTTTCCACTGGATTGAATACATGGTTGATCCAGTCAACCTCGTGTTCTCCCACATGGGGTAATGCTTTTTGATCTTTGTCTTCTCCACCCGGTTTTAAGAATATTTTTGTGGTGGAGGATTTCGATGAAGACTATAATCTTTAATTGATTGTTTATTTTTCTTTCTATTTAGTATTTTTCCCTTCGAGTCTATATATATTTTTTTTAGAATTTGTGTCTGAACAAGTCGTTTTAACTCCTTGGTTTTCCTTGTCATTGGTTGTATGAAATAAAGTGGCTTAATCTGTTTTTGGATATTTTATATCTAATTGGACAATGACGTGTTTTAGTGGGGGGTAGGAGACTCAGCTATGATGTACTATAATTGAAAATTGAATGAAACGGTGAAAAATTGAAAAAATTGAATAAATATTATTTATCTCGTACCCTTAGGATTGTGAGTTCCTAGCTTAGAATTGATAAGAAAGGAACCAAGTTGCATGAGTATGTGATCATTTTATACTTATGTGAATGTAAATTTAAGGATATTCATGCCGATTGTTGCAAGTAGTTATTTATTATTCAATTACTCAATCTTTGAATCGAGTTTATCGCGCAAATTATAATAACTGAAGAATTATGTGTACATTGCGTAGATGATTGGTTATGTAGACTTAGTGTCGATATTTATCTGCTGATGTATTCTTATCTTCTAGCCATCAAAGAGAAGTAATAAGCTTGAGAATAATCTGTGTATTGACAAAGCGTTAAACACTGGGCTTGTAGTAACATTACCAAAGTAGCCTCGCGCTTGTGGTAATATTCATGTTATTGACCAATCCGTGAAAGGGGATTCTTGCAATGCATCATTTACTTTTAAAGCAAGTTTCTTTCTTGAGATGTGTTAATGCTTGAAAATATGAAAATGTGAGGAAAAATTCAATTTTTAAGAGGCTTCGAGTATTTTTCTCGGTCTCCAAGTCCAAAAACCTTCTAGATGACGCTCTTGCTTATTGCACCATGTCTTTACCCATTGCGAGGCTTAAGAAGTGGGAATGTCGATGTTGGTAGGTTGAGACTCATGGGTTAGGATAAACTTTAATCTAGCCACGAATAGATAAAATCAAATGCACATGCACACATCACTTCGATTCATAGCGAGTAGTGAATAATGGATACCTTATGAGCATGAATGGTATGGGTTGACTCGAGTTTCTTGCGTAAGTATGATTTGACCACGGGAAATGTTGTCTTGGGGAATGACTTATTGATGCTTTGTTCGGGACGATCAAAGTCTAAGTGGGGGGTAGTTGATGATGGTCAAATTATACCCGTAAAAGTCATCAACGTTGACCTTAAATCGAGATTAATAATAAATATTTTATATTAAATCACATGTTTATATTTATTATTTAATGTTATGTGATTTATAAGATATAATTAGGTATTTATCCATTTTTATTATATAATTTGGTATTTATCTGTTTTTATTTATATTTTGGTATTTATCCATTTTTATTATTTTAATATTTACTTTGGGATAAATATCTATTTTATAGATTGAGATAATTTTGGAGGACAAATACAAATGGAAGAATTAAATCTCAAGATAAATCAAAAGAAATTCAAGATAAAGATCGGATAAGCACGAAAAGAGAAGTAAGGCAATCCAAGAGTGGCGCCGACATGAAGGACACGCAACTTTGGGGGGGTGGGGCGATCATTTTATTGAGATCAACCGGGAGTTATCTCTTATTTGTTTTGATATTTTGGAGTATATCTCTTAACTAGCTTGAACTCCTATAAATAAAGGCATGTTATACACGCCATAAACAACTTTTTTTACCACGCACATATACACAATTTATAATAAAATCTTCAGTTTTTCTTAGAGCAGTTTTTATGCAAGTTCTGCAATATTGTAAGTTCTTGTATTTATTTGTTCTTAGTTCTTTGTAATTAAGTCCCCAATTATTGTTTATTGTTTGAGGTTGTTCGTTCTTCTCCGAACGATGTAGATCTAAGGATACGATATGAGGCAGTACTGGGGATTCCATGTCTATAAAGATCCACACGCCCAGATCTGTTATCCGGTGACCTATAGATGACTTTGGTATGATCGACAACCGTGTTTTTAGTATATCTATATAATTGCTTTATGAGTCTCTATTTTATCCGTTACGTATGTAGAAACGCTAAGATTTAGGTTTTCGCCGCGTCAATCTAGCCACGTCTTTATGGTGTGATTGTCCACCTAGAATTTCTTATCTTAGTAGGTATGGCTATGGCTACGTTGCTCGTCTATTTTAATTAGCGTATGATTAGGAAATACCAGTATAGGGCTCCTAGGTCGGCTCATGAATTGATCTTCCGGGACTTTCAGCGAGATCTAGATATGTTCAGTATTCGGGAATTGGATGCACCTAGTTATACGTAAATCGTAGATTAACATGAGACCGTCCAGGTGATTGTTAATGGGACGGAGGCTGATGCGATCGCTTAGGAAGTACGCCTGAACAAAGGAATGTTGCCTAGGTGAGGAATACGGTTAATATCGGCATCCCTAGTTTTGTAAGCATGCGACTCATATGAGATGGAGGCCGAAAAAGCGAAGTCACGCGATGTAGCATAGTGATCTAGATGGCCTACCCGGAGCTAGATCTAGTTTAGGGTATGACTCCCGTAGCCAATATAAAAGAAATACGAACCGGATTAATAGTTGTCGAGTCTAGCTTAATTATACAGAATCTCTAGATCCAAATGATAACATGATAATTGGGGTGGTTAATTACGTTGTTTATGTGTTGCGTCGAGTCGTGTCCTTTATCTTTCCTGTCTTTTGTTGGTTGTAGACCGCTTTTGTGTCCTTGGCATGAATGATTAATTGTTTGTATATAAATGATCCACAATTGGTTCCCTGTGGGATCGACCTTGATTCTCTATAGCTATACTACGATGGACCTAGTCCTCTTGCTAGTATTGGTTTATGGTGGTCAAGTATTTTATTATCACTTGATCTACGTCATCAACGGTCACACCATAAAGTGTTCTGGGCGCATTAATGGTGGTTTAATCAATAGACCCCATAATTTGATTAACTTCACCTCGGACTAATAGTTCAAGTGTATCACCATAAACTTAATCCTCATGTGTGTCACACACTAAGTTATATGGCTACATATGATACGACTTAGGGTTTTTAGTAGTGTATTACTTACAAGCACGAAGCAAGTAATAAGATGAAAATAAATCTGTCATTTATTAATTCTAAAAACAATTACATAAATTGTCTTTCGGGCGCTACATCCAAAAATCTCCCACTTGCCCGTAAGGACAAGCAACAATTGTCTTTCGGGCACACTATATCTAAGAATCTCCCACTTTCCCGTAAAGACAAGCAATGATTGTTTTTAGAGCACCACACCTTTATTCTTTCTATCCACAACATTCTCCCACTTGCTCAAAAGTAGATGAGACGTATTTCCCAATCTCATACCCATCAAGAGCTTATCAGTGACACTAGATGTCATGAAACTTGGTAAATTGATCAGCTAGGTTGTCGGCTCGAGGCGATCTTTAGGACCAAAACGTCGCCTCTCTACACGGTCTGTCTGATTAGCTGGTACTTTCTCTCAATACGGTTTTGACCTCTTGTGGCTGTGAAAATCATTCGCATGAGCCACCTCTCAACTGTTTTCACAGACAAATGGTATCGGCTCATTGATGACGGTCAAGTTATAAAAATAACTCGATACCTAAATAACCAACTAGCAAGAGAACTAGGTTCAATCATAGTATAGCTAGATAGAGTCGAGGTGGATCCCACAGAGACTCGGCTTAAACAAGTACAATGTTATTAAACTAAAAATAGATTAAAGGGTGGTCTACGACCAACTATAATGTAGAGATAAAGGTTGACAAGATAGAAAACACAAAGACTAACAATACGACACAAGACACTAAACACTTATTTTTATGGTTTTATAAGACTCTAACAAACGGTATTGATTACGCTAGTAGTAATTACTCCCCCATATATGTATATCTAAGCCGAGACAGAAAAGTCATTAAGGTTGATTATATTTTGGCTACGGGAGTCATCCGCTAAACTGGATCTAATTCGTGAACGGATAGAAGATCCCTATGCTTAATTACGAATTCTTCCTTGGACAGGATAGAACATCATATAACAAGCATGCTATACCAAACTAGGGATGCCGATCTAAAATCGTCACCTCGTCTAGGCAACCACCGTGGACGGGTTGGCACACCTCCTAAACGATCGGCTAACTAATGTCCTAGTAACATGACAATTGTCACAATATATCATATTAATTTCCGAGAACGATGTAACAAATTGGCCTAATATATTACTTGTTAATATGAAAACCAGAAAGCACGACGTAGCCGAAGTTGTTCACAGAAAATTACTAGAATCTTGATGGCTAGATCTAACCATATAGACCGTGGTAGATCTAGACCGGTGACTCTATAATTTGCTCATAAAACGCCTTCATACGGCTTAGATCTACATGAATATGGGTTTGTTAATTAACTACATCACGAAATCAATACACAAACGACTACTCCATAATGAAATAAAATAGATCTACGAATAAAAACGACATATTTGGATAGACATTACCCTCGTCGACGGAGGGTCCTCCGATCCTTCAATGCAATCTCTAATCGATGAATCCATCGCCTCCGGGATGAAGAAACATAATATAAAATAAGAATAACAATATTGATAAACTAAAAGTATTGTAATATTGTGTTTCTAGAGTGGTCGTAATGAAATTCATGGCTGCTCCTTTACATAGAGGCTTAGGCCGACATAAAATTAGATTTGAAAACCCTAAAACTTGTAGAGATAACCCTCAAAAATCCTCGTCTACCCGACTCGCCTTGGCCCGAACTCATAGCTCATTGCCGCCGAGAGCTCGCTTGCTTCGATTGGCTCATTGGCGATTCTTGCTCCTTACTCCACGTTTCGTGCTACATCAATCTTGATCTTTTAATGAATCCGATTCTGCTCCGATTTATCTTGAGATTTACTTCCTTTGTCGGTAGATATCCTCCGATTCACCGTAATCTATAAAATCAATAATTATCGCACAGTAAATCATATTTTAATAGATAAATACCAAATTATATTCTATAGATCACATAACATTAAATAAACAATATAAACATGTGATTTAATATAAAATATATATTATTAAGCTCGATTTAAAGACAACGTTGATGACTTTTATGGGTATAATTTGACCGTCATCAACTAACCCCCACTTAGACTTTGATCGTCCTGAACAAACCATCAATAAGTCATACCCTAAGATAACATTTTCCAATGGTCAAATCATACTTACACAAGAAACTCGAGTCAACTCATGCCATTCATGCTCATAAGGTATCCATTATTCACTACTCGCTATGAATCGAAGTGATGTGTGCATGTGCATTCAGTTTTATATATTCGTGGCAAGATTAAAGTTTATGCTAACTTCACAATCTCAACCTACCAACCTCAATATTCCCACTTCTTAAGCCTCGCAATGGGTAAAGACATGGTGCAATAAGCAAGAGCGTCATCTAAAAGGTTTTTGGACTCGGAGACCGAGAAATACTCAAAGCCTCTTAAAAAGTTGAATTTCTTCGCATTTTCATAATCTCAAGTATTAACACCTCTCAAGAAAGAAAATTTCTTTTAAAGTAAAGTGTGCATTCCAAGAATCCTCCTCTCACAGATTAGTCAATAGCATTGAATATTACCACAAGCTCGGGGCAACTTTGGTAATGTTACCACAAGCCCAGTGTTCAACGCATTGTTAAAACACAGATAATTCTCAAGCTTATTACGCCGCTTTAATGGCCAGAAGGTAAGAATACATCAGCAGAAAAATATCGACACTAAGATTACATAACCAATCATCTACGCAATGTACACACAATTCTTTCAGTTATTATAATTCGTGCGGTATTCGTCGATTCAAAATTGAGTAATCGAATAATAAATAACTACTTGCAACAGTCGGCATGAATATCCTTAAATTTACATTCACGTAAGTATAAAATGATCACGTAATGATGCAACTTGGTTCTTTTCCTATCAATTCCATGTTTAAGAACTCACAATTCTAAGGGTACGAGATACTTAATATGGCATTTGTTCAATTTTTTTCAATTTTCACCGTTTCATTCAATTTTCAATTATAACTCATCATAGCTAAGTCTCCTACCCCCCACTTACACTTGGCATTGTCCCCATTGATAAAGAAAAAGGAGAATTTGAGAAAAAGGCTTAAGCTCTGGAAACGGCTCTCAAGTAAATGCAGAATATAGTAGTAGTCCAAGCACGTCGTGGAGAAGCAAACGAAAACCTGTTTAAGCAAACCAAACAGAAACTCCACGAACCTGTTAATAACATGTCAATGGAAGTTATATAATAACGTGGCAGTAATTAGATATAGAATATCCAAAAACAAATTAAGCCACTTTATTTCATACAACCAATGACAAGGAAACCTAAGGGCTAAAAACTACAAAACTCACATGGCGGCTATCAAGGAAAAAACCTTGTTTATTCCGAACTTAGAATCGGAACATGGCGAGATGAAAAAAACCTTCATAAGCTCATGCTACTTTATTAAAAGCAAAAACAAATCTAAAAGAAAGTTTTAAGAAATAGTTTTATGGTTATAGTCGTCAGCTTGACTGTACTCACATGATGATCTAGTTGTAACTAGGATTTCCGAGAGTAAATACTTCTTCCTCACTATCAAATTGATTCCCGAGGTAATGCTTTAATCGGTGGCCATTCACCACAAAAGTCTTTCGATCATCCAAGGGACTTACCTCTACAGCTCCGGAAGGAAATACTTTACTCACTTTATAAGGACCAAACCATCTTGATTTTAGCTTTCCTGGGGAAAGTTTCAAGCGCGAATTGGAAACAAGAACCATATCACCCACCTTAAAGGTGCGGTCAAAGATCTTTTTATCATGAAATCTCTTAGTGTGCTCTTTATAGATCCGAGCATTCTCGTAAGCTTCAATGCGAAACTCTTCTAGGCGAGTCAATTCCAACAATCTCTTTTCTCCGGCTAAACTTTCATCAAAATTCAACATACGAGTAGCCCATAAGGCACGGTTATCAAGTTCAACCGGTAGATGACACACTTTCCCAAAAACAATCTGGTATGGGGACATACCAAGGGCAGTCTTATACGCAGTCCGATAAGCCCATAAAGCATCATCTAACTTCAATGACCAATCTTTCCGTGTCAGGTTCACAGTTTTCTCTAGAATGCGCTTAATTTCTCGATTAGTGACCTCAACTTGACCACTTGTTTGGGGATGATAAGTGGTAGCTAATTTATGTCTCAACCCGTACTTGACCATTAACTTCTCAAACAACTTATTACAGAAATGGCTCCCATTATCACTAATGATGGCACGAGGGATTCCAAACCGCGTGAAGATATTTTTCTTTAAAAACCGCAGTACAACCTTTGCATCATTGGTAGGTGAAGCAATTGCCTCGACCCATTTGGACACATAGTCAACTGCCACCAAAATATAGCGGTTTGAAACAGACGAAGTGAAAGGTCCCACAAAATCAATACCCCATACATCAAAGATTTATGGTTCTAGGATACTCATCAGTGGCATTTCATTTCTCTTTGAGATATTGCCCGTCATATGGCATGAATGACAGGATCTAGCATATTCGTGTGCAGTTTTGTAAAGATTGGCCAGTAGAAACCACATTGGAGAACTTTAGCAGCAGTCTTGTCCCCTCCATAGTGTCCTCCTGCTTCATAAGTATGGCAATGTTTAAGTATATCGGGGAATTCACTCTCAGGAACACATCTTCTAAAGATGTTGTCTGAGCAACGCTTAAAAAGATAGGGTTCATCCCAATAATAGAGTTTAAGGTCCGCAAAGAACTTCTTCTTTTGCTGCTGGTTCAAGTCTGGTGGCAAATATCTCCCGGATAAATAATTCACATAATCTTTAAACCATGGTTGTTGCTTCTCAGCCTTAACAACCTCACTTCGCGAAGATATTTCGGCGCAATCACTATTCCCTAAAATGGTAGAGATGGAGGATAATTGCTCATCGGGGGGGGCTTTTCTAAGCAGGTTTGTTCAGTTCTAGAGGGTGTAAATGCCTCCTCGGGCTCTTTCTCCTCATCCCGAACATCCTCTACATTTTCCTTGTTCTTTGGGATTGGTGGAGTAAGCTCCTTTCCAATTCTAGTCATTATCGCATTCACATCCCTAGGGTTCCTATCAGTGTTGCTGGGGAATCCCCCAGGAGGTCTAATTGACAGTTGTTTAGCTAATTATCCTATTTGATGAGAGAGATTTTGGACTAAGGCTTCTTGGTTGGTGACTTTGGCATCATTACTTTGACAGTATTGGTGAAAGTTAGTAGCCAAGTCAGTAATGGAATTTTCTAATTGATTCACAGTATCAGACATTGTGTTACTCATCTTTTCAAGTGCAACTTCCCAACCGTAAGTTTGAGCTTGCTGAGGTACATAAGTGTTGTGTGGTTTTACCCATTCATTTGGATCACTCCATCGGAATTCAGGTTGGTCATGATTTGGTTTGTAACCGTCATATTGATTACCATGTGTTCTAATGTAATTGGCTTCTTTTGTACCCGCATTCTCTAATGGCCTAGTCGTTTCCGTCCTTTTTCCAGTCTCTACTCGTTGAATCCTCTCATGCATACCATCCACCTTATCATTTATGAGCAGTAGAGTATGCAGGATCTTATGCGATACATCCTCCTCAAATAAATTATCGGCCCTCTTCATAGTTGCTATTTCACCTCCTTCCCAATGGCTATTTATTGCTATTTGCTCCATCTTTCCTTGTGCCTCCTTAGGAGATAAAAGAACAAACACTTCATTGCTGGAGGCATCGACTCTTATCTTCTCCGTATCTCTCAATCCATGGTAAAAAGTATGCATTAAAATCCATATAGGGATATCATGATGAGGGCACTTCCTCATCGACTCTTTAAAACGTTCCCAAGCTTGATCAAAATTTTCCCCAAGTTGCTGCTTGAACCCCAAGATATCTTGGCGTAACTTAAAGGTCTTTCCTATAGGGAAGTACTTATTCATGAACTTTTGTAGCTTGATTCCTCCTGTGTCGTGATTGATCTAGCCTCTAAAGAGAAAAACCATTGCTTAGCTTTATCTTTCAAAGTGAAAGGGAAAAGTTTCAGCTTAATGTTATCCTCAGGAACCAGTTCTGACTTCACTGTACTAACGATCTCTAAGAAATTCATCATGTGAATGCCAGGATCTTCATTCAGGATACCATGAAAAGTGGAATAGTTTGCCACTATTTGAATGACAATAGGTTTCGGGTGATAAACTTCAGCAGCATTTTCAGGCACTACGATAGCATGAATGAATTGTTCAATGGTAGGCATTGCATAGCTTTGCAAAGTACGCCTTTCCCATGCAGCCACAGCTTGGTTAACCAAATTTGCATTATTAAAATTATTTCCATTTACCTGGTTGGCTTCATTGGTAATCCTTCCATGTCCGAAAGTCGATTGATGTGCTCTTCTTGATTTTTCCTCGCCTTGCTCTTCGTATGGATCCTTAGAAATCCGGGTAGTTTGTTTGTTTTTGTTTTTTTTGCAAGACAAAAACAACAATAAACAATTAAAGTACGCCAAGGCTACTGCCTTTGGCGAGACTCTAAAATAAACAAAAATAAAACTGACTCTATATGAAACCGAATAATTAAACAATTAAAAACCTTAAAGGCTAGGCCTTTAACTAGACTCACTAACTAACGAAACAAATGCAGACTCTAAAAATACAAAAAAATATAAAAACACAAAGCAGACAGCGTATAGAACAAAAGCGGAATGTAAGCGCGCCGGAAAAATCGGTGCTCCTCAAATGAATAGCACCTGCTCATTTGCCGTGAGCCTAGTTCATTCTGGGAAACTGCCTAGATTTGTTCTACGACACTAACAGGTTAATTATATGCTACAAAAACTAATTGAACATAAACTATGCACAATATTTATGAATCTACTCTTAATAAAGGAAGCTATACTTGATTTAATGACACGAGACCCCGGAAACGGCGCCAAAAACTTGATGACGGTCAAGTTATAAAAATAACTCGATACCTAAATCACCAACTAGCAAGAGAACTAGGTTCAATCGTAGTATAGCTAGATAGAGTCGAGGTCGATCCCACAGAGACTCGACTTAAACAAGTACAACGTTATTAAACTAAAAATAGATTAAAGGGTGGTCTACGACCAACTATAATGTAGAGATAAAGGTTGACACGATAGAAAACACAAAGACTAACAATACGACACAAGACACTAAACACTTATTTTTATGGTTTTATAAGACTCTAACAAACGGTATTGATTACGCAAGTATTAATTACTCCCCCATATATGTATATCTAAGCCGAGACAGAAAAGACATTATGGTTGATTATATTTTGGCTACGGGAGTCATCCCCTAAACTGGATCTAATTCATGAACGGATAGAAGATCCCTATGCTTAATTACGAATTCTTCCTTGGACAGGATAGAACATCATATAACAAGCATGCTATACCAAACTAGGGATGCCGATCTAAAATCATCACCTCGTCTAGGCAACCACCGTGGATGGGTTGGCACACCTCCTAAACGATCGGCTAACTAATGTCCTAGTAACATGACAATTTTCACAATATATCATATTAATTTCCGAGAACGATGTAACAAATTGGCCAGATCTATTACATGTTTATATGAAAAACAGAAAGTACGACGTAGCCGAAGTCGTTCATAGAAAATTACTAGAATCTTGATGGCTAGATCTAACCATATAGACCGTGGTAGATCTAGACCGGTGACTCTAGAATTATCTCGTAAAACGCCTTTGTACGGCTTAGATCTACATGAATATGGGTTTTTTACTTAACTACATCACGAAATCAATACACAAACGACTACTCCATAATGAAATAAAATAGATCTATGAATAAAAACGATATATTTGGATAGACATTTCCCTCGTCGATGGAGGGTCCTCCGATCCTTCAATGCAATCTCTAATCGATGAATCCATCGCCTCCGGGATGAAGAAATATAATATAAAATAAGAAGAACAATATTGATAAACTAAAAGTATTGTAATATTGTGTTTCTAGAGTGGTCGTAATGAAATTCGTGGCTGCTCCTTTATATAGAGTCTTCGGCCGACATAAAGATAGATTTGAAAACCCTAAAACTTGTAAAGATAACCCCCAGAAAATCCTCAGTCTGCCCCTGACTCACCCCCAGCGAACTCATAGCTCGCTGCTAGCGGGCTTGCTTGCTTCTGATTGGCTCGCTGGCAGTTCTTGCTCCTTACTCCACGTTTCATGCTACGTCAATCTCGATCTTTTAATGAATCCGATTCTGCTCCGATTTATCTTGAGATTTACTTCCTTGTCAGTAGATATCCTCCGATTCACCGTAATTTATAAAATCAATAATTATCGCACAGTAAATCATATTTTAATAGATAAATACCAAATTATATTCTATAAATCACATAACATTAAATAAACAATATAAACATGTGATTTAATATAAAATATATATTATTAGGCTTGATTTAAGGACAACGTTGATGACTTTTATGGGTATAATTTGACCGTCAACACTCATTGAGATCTGGAATCACTTCATGATGCAACGAAGAACTTCTCAAGCCACACTGCCTCTTTAGCTGCTCCGAAAGCTGCTATGTATTCGACAAACAGAGTCAAGTTGGCAGTGCTGGATTGCTCCAGACTATAGCTCCATCACTGTGAGTAAACACTGAGTCTAAGATCGATTCACGATCATCCTTAATCCGACAAAAAATCAGAAAGTGTAGTCAACGACACTCAGGTTCGCACCCGAATGCACAAGCATATGATTCCTCGTTCTCTAAAGATACTTGAGGATGCACTATACTGCTTTCAATGTCCAAATCCAAGACTCGACTTTTATTGACTTTTAATAACCTGACTTTCTCTATCCAAAAGAGAATTTATCCCATTTTCTCTATATCCAAAGATTGAGAGAATTATTCCGTGAGGGTTTGGGTAGGAAACCTCTCGTTGAATATTGCATGCAAAGAAATGCATTTTCATCTTAACCAATAAGATGAATGGGACGTTGCCACAACTTGTTCTCATGAATTCGACCGAATCGATTTCTAAGAATATAGTCCACATCTCTAATTTAGAGAATCTCGGCTCGTCAGTTCTTGACTTCAGATAACACACCCATGTTGTTTCCAACTGTTGCAGTGTTATCTTTTATTAATACCAATGTCTACTACTTTACCAACATTGATTCTTTGGTCTATAAAAGACTCATCAATATTCTGGTCAAGCCCACATATTTCAAAACATGTGAATTTTAATGACCTGAAGGTTTACTTTAATCCACCGATGGATATAAGCATAGGCAGAAAATCTTCCATTGGCTTTAAGCTAAAACCCTTCCGTTCCGAATGGATTCAAGCTCCATTGTATGGCAAGAAAGTTTCAGGGCATCACCTCTATTTATCTTCATGCTTTCCACGGAGTCAAGCAAGGCTGAATGGTGAGAAAGTTTCAGGGCATCACCCCTATTGAACTATCTACTTCTCAGGGAATTACCCCTAGATCACTTGGCTTTGCTTAGAATAAAATTTCCATTCATTCTCATCATGTAGATCCAATTACTCCCACTGGGCCTGAGACGCTTAGGTGGTTCTACAAGATTGTTAACAGAACTGGAGTACCAAAACTCCATGTACAGGTTTATGGCTTTAAACCAACCTCCTATTGTCAGAATCCTATACAGTCTTCCCAAAAAGACCATAGGTGATCCATCACCCCCTGTAAACTATAAAGTTTGCATAATCACAGTGAGTCAATGGTTAAACCATACTCCCACTGTATTTGGGTGGATTTACATTCTGATCTGGTTCAGTAGTATTTATCAGTGTAACCCCCAACAACCAATATTGGATGTTCTGATTAAATCAGATAGTAACTCCTTGAGTAACTTTACTTCAAGGTCCAAAGTTATTATTTACAAATTCTTTCAGAAGGCTGTGACAGTACAACCGTCACTTTCCGATCTTAGGATTCTTATAACCAACCTTTACTCATTGCATTAAGATATTTCACGAAAAGTCACCATCTGAATGTGTATGTAAAATTCCAGTCCTATGTTTACGACTAATTTTGTGTTTTATATCGAGTTATTCCGTAACAATATCTTCCGTGTTTTAGTGTTTTTTTATAGAAAATCACTTGCTAAAAGGATAAATTGGAAGAATGGGTTTAGAATTTATTAAAGTGTGAAAATCGAGCTATTTATGTACGATTTTACACTTTGCTCGTTTCTATCGCCTTGTAGGTATGCTTGCATGTTGTGAAAGGAGCTAGAACGGTGTTTGATTGAAGATTAAAGGAAGGAGAAAGATGCAAGTTTGAGATTGGCATGAAGGTTTACATGGCTGAACTGGCGTCCATTGCATCCGTCCAGTGGACGGGCGTTTAAAGCACCAGACGAGCGTCCACTATTCCAGACTGGCGTCCAGGAGGAGATATTTGATTCAGAGTTGTGAAAATTTCAGCAGACGAGCGTCCATTTTTGCATAGGACGGACGTCCAAGAAGACTCGGCCCGACTCGATGAATTTTGTGAAGCCTGGACGGGCGTCTACCTTGCTGGACGGGCGTCCAATAGCCGACCTAACCCTAGCCGCCTTAAAAATCTATAAATAGCAGCGCATTCTAAACCCTAAAATCAGATTTTTACACACAAAAAAAAACACACAGCAGCCGCATATCCAAAAAGAGCAAACTCAAAGATGAACTCTTCCATCCCAACAATCATGATCACCAATATGATTGTTGGCTAAGCATATCGCGGTGGGACAACGGAGGAAACCAATCAACAACTACACCAACTAGAGGATTTTTAGCTACGTCTTTAGTGAGTTAAATTTATGATTTTTCATCAATTGAATGTTGTGATTTATCCTTTATGTTTTATTGAATCGAGAGATCGATGAAACTATCTTTTTGATTGAATTTATATGAGAGTATTGATTCAAGCTTTGATCTTTTCAATTGATGCAATTAATTGTGATTCAAGAGATTGTTCATGATTAGTTGAGTAGAGTATTGGAGACAATCTCATGATCGTGTTATGCATGCTAGTTTAGTTTTGCTTGAGAAAGAAAACGAAACCCTAGAAATTGATTAAAGAGATTTAATCGAATTCGTGATTTGATCATTACTAAAAATTGTATCTTTAGCGCGCAATCTAGTTGGGGTTGGTTGGTTGGTTGGTGGATTCTCGTTGCCTTGCCGTTCTTTTAATTATTTGATAAACCGATTCGTTCATATCAACTTTTGTTGCTAAGTTTAGTTATTTTAAAAACCCTAGTTTTTACCTGCTGTTTTCTGCATATTTTCTATTCCCAGAACGTTATCGGACGCCCGTCCACATCAGTGAACGCCCGTCCAGTGTCGTTCTTGTTCTATTTTCTGCTATTTTCTGTTTCTAGTCATAGTTTCTAGATTATAATTAATATAAACCCTAGTTTTAGATAATAATTTGTGACATAATCGATATAATAACTGCACCTTAATCCGATAAACATTCGATTCCCTTAGGATGACCCGTTAACACCCTTTACTACAAGCCTTATACTTGGGGTGTTTCGGTTTATAAATTTAAAACGAGTTTTTACCGAACAAGTTTTTGGCGCCGTTGCCGGGGAGTCGGTAACGGTTGTCGGATTCTTCGTAGTGCAGTTTTCTGTGTCGGCAGTATTTTGGCCATAACTTTCGGCTCGAGTGTCCGTTTGGCGCGCAGGACCCCAATTCGGAAAGCTCGTTCCGATGCCGATGACGTGGCGAACACCTACGGCTGTTCGACACCGTTTTCGAGGTCAAAATCCACTGTTTTCCCTTCCATTTTAGCCCTAAAAGATTTCAACCCGTTTTTTTTTCACCGTCTTAGTGTTTTTCCTGTTTTAAGATTTTCGTAGGTAGGTTTCTTTTCCTGTTTCTGTTTCTATATCTTTTCTAAATTAAAATAAAATAAAAATAAAAAGAAACTTCTGAACGGGCGCCCAAACATTTGAACGCCCCGTCGCGCTTCAATTTGTCTTCGAACGCTAGTTCAGTGACCTGAACGAGCGTCCACTTCCAGAATTTCCCCTGAACCAGCGTTCACTCATACTGAACGCCGGTTCAATCTCTTCTCCCTTCTCTCTTCTCTCTTTCTAAACCTCTATACCCTCGAATCTTCTCTACATTCATTCTCATCAACCCTAAGGTTGATTTCTTCCTGTTCTGCTCTTCTGGTTTATGCAAACCAGGAGTAAGAAGGGACCTCTTATCTTCAATCCCGAACCTGAACGATCTATTCTCAGGAGGAAGCTCTTCCCTAATCCAGACATTATGGCTAACGAAGTTCAAAATCCAGATCCTCAAGCCCAAATGAATCTGATCCTTCAGCAGATGCGAGCAATACAACAACAACAGAATCAACAATTTGGGATAAATAATCAATTTCAACAGTTACGTCAGAACCAGCTAAACCAATTAAATCAAGACCCCTATGCTCCCTATCTTGACCAAGACTTCCTGGAAGGGCATAAACCTATTCGCCCTCCAGACATGGGGCAAGTGAACTTCGATCTGAAAAATGGAGTGGTAGGACTGGTCCAGAATAGTTCTTTTCATGGCACTACTGACGAAGATCCTCATGACTTCTTGTCCACCTTCATTCAAATCCGTGAAGCAGGCCACTATCCTGGTGTTGATTCTGAGATTGTCAAGTTAAAACTCTTTCCGTTTGCTCTAAAGGGTGAAGCAAACCGTTGGTTCAAATCTTTAGCCCATCATTCTCTCTGTACCTGGAATGATGTCAAAAGAGTCTTTGCTCTGAAGTTTGTCTCACCTGGGACAATCATGGACATGAAAAGGGAGATAGCCACATTTGAACAACTTGATGGTGAGAGTGTGGGGAAAGCATGGGAGAGACTAAATCTGTTGATGAGGAAGTGCCCCAACCATGGATACAGTAGACATGAGATACTAGAGTTATTCTACAGAGGTGTCTCTCAACCAAATAGAGACTTCCTTGATTCAACCTGCTCATGGATCCTTCCTAGGGGAGGTGATGATGCTGCTTACAGGATAACTGAAACTATAGCAAAGAATAACATGTGGTCAACTCCAAGGAAGACCAATGTTAGTGGGAATAAGAAGGAATCTGCTGCGAGCAATTCTGAGACTAAGGTGTTAGTTGCTCAAATGGAAGTAATTAGCAAGCAGCTAGCCAATTTACAAATGCAGCAGCAATAAGGGCCATCAGATGTGAACTACCTAGGAATGCAGGCGGGAAATGAGATGACTGAGGAAGTGAATTTAATGGAGAATCATAACCAAACCTTCAAAAACTTCAATCAGAATCAGACTTATTCCGGATTTCAACGTCCTAATCTTAATCAAGCCAATGCACCACCTGGCCCATCAAATTCCAAACCTTCTTTCAGCTCAAGTTATCAAAGACCACCTCCCGGGGTGGTTAATCAATCGCACAATCCTAACTCCTAGAGACCTCAAGGTGGTTGGAATCAAAACCAACCTCATAACCAAACCACCTCTTGTGTTCCTCAACATAAGTTTGATGAGCTAGTAGACATGGTGAAGACCCTGGCTACTAGTGTCAAGACAATAGAGAGACAGGTTGGTCAGATGGCAGACCAACAAGCAAACAGACCCCACGGTAAACTTCCAAGTTATACCGAAAGAAATCCTAAAGTAGATATCAATGTTTGCACTGCCATCACACCTCAATGGGAGTATGGAAACGAAGAGCTGAATGAGGTTACTTTTAGAAGTGGTAAGCAGGCAGGACCCGGAAAGATGTCGGGAAACGAGTAGCCCCTCCTGACGCCATAAGTTCAGGAGGAGGGCAATCGGTTAAATCTGTAAGAAAACAACAGTGAGGAGGAGCTTAATGATGATTCTTCGGGTGATGAAAATGATTCTGATAGAGAAATGAGGAAAAGTCAGGTGGCTGCACCCCTGACAAAGAAAAGGGAGGAAAAGTTTGTAAGATGGAAGGATAAGGAAGACGAAGCCATGAATAATGATAAAGCCCTTCCTTATCCACCGAAGAAGAAAGAGAACACCCTTAGTCATGACAGACAATATGACGGTGTGAGGAGGATGCTTAGAGATACCAAAGTGAGTATACCCCTAGCTGAGGTATTGACTGAAATGCCCAAGTGCTCTAAGTATCTTAAGGAAGTTTGTGGAAGCAAGAAGAAGCTTCAAGGGATGGCAGAAGAAGTTTTATGAGAAGATTGCTCTATGGTTTCACAAAAAGTTGCTACTAAGCGAGGTGACCCCGGGAGACCTTTAATCTCTTGTGAGATTGAAGGCCACATGTTCCAAAACGTCTTATGCGACTCAGGGGCCTCCATAAATGTGATGCCATTGAACGTCTGCAAAAAGCTCGGTTTAGATAAAAGAATGTGGGAACGCCCTATTTCTCTTCAGATGGTAGACCGATCTAGCCGCTCAGCAGCCGGTTGTGTTGCTAATGTTCTTCTCCATGTTGAACATTTGGTTTTCCCTACTGACTCTGTTATCTTAGACTATCCACCTGACAAAGAGATGCCCCTAATTCTAGGCCGGACCTTTTTGGACACCTCTGCCGCCCTCATCGATTTTGTAAGGGTCGACACGCCAGAGTCGATGATACATCCGTTACCTTCACACGAGGAAAAGTCCCGAGGAAACCTTGATTGAAGAAATCTCGTTCGTTGAAGCAATTTATGAGGACGAAGAAGATGCCAACTCTGAAGAAGCGGTAGAGCTAACAGAGATAGGTGTTTTCGAAGCTATAAACATTAAAGATCAAGCTGACTGTGGACCATCTTCTGTTTCATTACAGGCCGTAGTCACTGACGAGTCGTCTTCACAACTTGCTCACACTGAGCCTGTCAATGAACAAGAAACATGGAGATTCCCAGCAATGAACGATGATTTCAAAGAGCTGCATCAAGAAGACTTTAACCCTATAGAAGAGGAAGCCCTGATGGGTAGTTGGGATGAAGTGGATTTCTGGAGAGACTACTCATTGGGAGGTTGATGATTGGGAACAGCTAGCAGAGGAGCTAGAAGAAGAAGAGTTGAGAAAGATGATCAAGCATAAGAAGGAGAAAGCGGGTGCTGACAGAAGGATCCCTATGGATGATGTGATCCAGTGCCTTTTTGGGGTTATACCTCGGGAAGATGAGGTATTCTTCAGCCAACCACTTCAAGCCCATAAGGAAAAAGGTGGCCCCTTAAAATCCAAAAGATTGAGCAACCACCTACCGACTTGGAGCTTAAACCGCTTCGCAACAACTTAAGTACATTTTTCTTAAGGATGGTGATAAGTTACCCTTGATCATCTCTTCAAAACTTGAGCCGAGCAAGAAGCACTTCGATAAAAGTGCTTGAAAAGAACATCCTCTCGCGTTCGATGGCAAGTGGGTGATATCCGAGGAATCAGCCCCGATGTGTGCATGCATAAAATCCGAACGGAGGAAGGAGCTAAGAAAGTCAGACAACCTCAGCGAAGGCTGAATCCGCACATGCAGGAGGTTGTCAAGAAAGAAGTCATAAAATGGTTAGATATGGGAATCATCTATGCAATCGCCGATAGTGAGTGGGTTAGCCCCACCCAAGTTGTGCCAAAGAAGGGAGGTATTACCGTGGAAAAGAATGAAAAGGGGGAAGAAGTAGCTTTACGCCTTGTGACTGGCTACATGGTCTGCATTGATTATCGCAGATTGAATGAAGTCACCGCCAAAGACCATTTCCCCTTACCTTTCATTGACCAGCTTCTTGAAAGACTGAGTGGTCATAAGTATTATTGTTTCCTCGATGGATATTCTCGTTACTTCCAGATAGCCATCGACCCCTAATGACCAGGAGAAGACTACGTTTACGTGTCCATCGTGCACTTTTGCTTTTTCGAGAATGCCTTTCGGGTTATGCAATGCATCAAACAACATTTCAACGGTGCATGTTGGCCATTTTCGATGGACTTGTGGAGAAATGTATGGAAGTCTTCATGGATGACTTCTCGATCTATGGCGATAGCTTTGATGAGATCTTGGAAAATCTAGATATGGTACTTCAACGCTTTGTGTTGAAAAGAACTTAGTGCTTAAGCGGGATAAATGCCATTTCCTAGTAGATGAAAGGATTGTTCGGGACACAAGGTGTCGAAGATCGTATTCGAGTTGATAAGGCTAAAGTAGAGGCCATTGAAAAGATGGCGCATCTAAAACAAAGTGAAAGAGGTACGAGGTTTTCTAGGTCATGTTGGCTTCTACAAAGGCGGTTTATTCAGGATTTTTCCACCATTGCCAAGCCCTTATCTAACCTTCTGAAAGATGATGTTGAGTTCTTGTTTGATGAGAAATGCAAGGAAGCTTTCAATTGCCTAAAGGATAAGCTCATAAGTGCCCCTATCTTAATCGCACTGATTTGGACTAAGCCTTTTGAATTAATGTGCGATGCCTCTAACTACGTGATGGGTGCGATTTTAGGCCAGAGAATTGATAAAAGTTCAGGCCCATTTACTATGTGAGCCGCACCTTGAACCCGGCTCAATGCAATTACACCACGATCGAGAAGGAATTCTTAGCAGCGTCGTTTTGCTATCGACAAGTTTAGAAGTTACCTTCTAGGGTCTCAAGTTGTGGTTTGGACAGACCATGCACCTACGCTACCTTATGGACAAAGCGGATGCAAAACCAAGGTTACTCGGATGGATTCTAATTTTGCAAGAGTTTGACCGGAGATCAAAGATAAGAAGGGTAGTGAAAATATTGTGGTGATCACTGTCTACTTTAGTAAATGAGGGTGGCAAAATTTCCAAGGACATAGGCATTGATTTTCCAACCGAGCAATTAATGAAGCTAGAGAATGTGAGGGCCGTGGTATCTCGATTACGTCAACTACTTAGCAGGTGGGCATTTAGAAGAGATGACGTATCAGGAAAAGAAGAAATTTTTCAGCGATTTAAAGTATCTCGTATGGGAGGATCCATATCTATTTAATGTCTACAAGGATGGGTTGCTTAGAAGGTGCGTTCGGAGCATGAACAATTGGATATCTTGGAGCAATGTCATAGTGGTCATTTGGTGGGCACTACGGAGCACCTAAGGATGATCACAAAAATCCTTCAAGCTGGTTTTTACTTGGCCTACTTTGTTTAAAGATGCTGAAGCCTTTTGCAAAGGTTGTGATAGATGCCAAAGAGTAGGGAGACTCAGTAATAGGATGGAGATGCCTTTGAGGCCTATCTTGGAATGTTAAGTTTTTGACGTATGGGGCATTGATTTTATGGGACCGTTCCCATCATCATGCTCGAACAAATATATTACAGTCTGTGTGGACTATGTTTCCAAGTGGGTAGAGGCCATAGCCACCCAAACTAATGATCACAAAGTTGTGAAGAAATTCTTGCAAAAGAATATCTTTACCGATTTGGTCATATCCTAGAGCCCTTATCGGTGATGAAGGTTCGCATTTTGTAATGCACCACCGAATAAAATTCTTGAGAAATATGGTGTCAAACATAGAATTGGTACACCATACCACCCCAAACCAAAGGCCAAGTCGAGGTGAGCAAATGAGAAGTCTAAAGCGGATTTTGGAGAAAGCGTGAATTCCAATAGATCCAACTGGAGTCTGAAGTTGGATGATGCACTTTGGGCTTATCGCACAGCGTTTAAGACCCCTATGGGTACGTCACCCTTCCAAATGGTTTATGGAGAAGCTTGCCATTTACCAGTCGAGCTTGAGCACAGAGCTTACTGGGCTATTAAATTCTTGAATTTCGACAGCCAGCTTTGTGGGGAAAAGAGATTATTGCAATTGAACGAGCTCGGTGATTTCCGACTCCGTGCGCTCACGAGAATTCGAGAATCAAGTAGGAAAGAACGAAGGCACTCCACGATGCTAAGATTAAAGATCGGGAATTCAAAGTGGGAGACATGGCTTTGATGTATAACACCAGGCTCCATCTTTTCTTTGGTAAGCTTAAATCTAGATGGTCCGGCCCTTTGAGATTCTTGATGTTCATCCTGGTGGAGCCATTACGTTGAAAGTGGTACGGCGATCAACCGTTCAAAGTCAATGGTCACAGAGATTAAGAAGTATTTTGGGCAACCCAAGGAAAAGCTCAAGTACTATACTTTCAAAAGAGAAATGAAACGGTTGAGTCGTTTATTTGTGAAGAGATTCCATCCGACTTCTTTGGAGTGGATGATGACATTATTACCCCTAACCTTGCAGATCCTTCGCAATGCTCCCTGAGCTGTTAGCATACCTCACCGAACTGAGAAACAAGAACAAGAAGAAAAGAGTCAGTGTTGTCTGGAGATAAAAATTTCATGATTTTCTCGCACACTTGACTTGTTGTTGTGGCGAAAACCATTTCCGTCCTAGTCATTCTGATTCTGACAGAGAAGTGGTTAGCCTCATACCCAAGTGTCCTGATCCAGGTTGACTTGGTTTACTCTGTCAAGCTAATGACATAAAAGAAGCGCTACTAGGAGGCAGCCTAGTCTTTTAAGTTACTTTTTAGTTAAGTTTTTAGGGCATTAGGAATAAACCATGGTGATTTGTGTGTTGGTTATCCCTGTCCTATTTGTGAATGCTTTATTTGCCCATTTCTGTGTTTACTCATATACCCCTTGTACCCCGAGATTATATGCTATGTCGAGTGTTGCAGATACTGTTGAGCGGTTTTTGCCAGTTATCACTTTTAGTATTGTTTGTTCATGCTACGACCTGCAGCGGTTCATTCATGTTACGGCCTGACCACTGTCAACCTACAGCCCGACAACCACTTTGAAACCAGCTAAGTATTCTTTTATTTTATTTGCACATTCTGAGGACATCAAGTGATTTAAGTGTGGGGGGTGTCTAAATTGGGTATGTTATCATGCTATATTTCTGACAATGAGTAAATGTGATTTTCTCGACAATTTTAAAAAATTTCAAAGTAAACTTGGATAATTGTAAATCTTGAGCATGTAATTGAAACAAATGGCTTGCTAGTTGTAGTTTCGACAATGATTTTATGTGACTTTGAGAGATAATTATAGCATGCTTTTCTTGATTTGAGATAGTATTCATTTCACACTCACGAAAGCCTTTGATATTGAAGCAAAAATTTTGAATTGTATCCTTTCACTATTTTAGTGATTTATCTTAGAGAGATTTGGTCTTAATAGTAACAGTGAAGTAACACCTAAGTTCAGTACGTGCACTGTGAATATCTGAAGGTTTGAATGTGATAAGTGAAACGTAACTAATGTCTTGAAAAAAATATAAAAAATAAATAAATGGGTGTGTCGGAAGCTGGTTAATGATTGGAGTGCGGTAGGGCATTATCTCGAAATGTCCTATTCCACTATGATGACCAAAAGCTCACGACAGTCAGGAAAAGCTACCCTATGATTTGAGTAAGGTAGGGTGTTATCCCGAAACATCATATTCTACTATGACGGGTAAGAGCTCATTTTGATGTGCGTCAAAGAGGAAAAAAAGAAAGTGAAAAAATTAAAGACTTTGTTATCGTTGAACTTATACCCAGTATAAACCGAATGATATGATGTAGGGATTATCCTACTGAGTGCGCAGGAAGACTTTGTGTGGAACGACTGCTGCCTATACCTAGGATAGTCATTAAAATTATTTGAGAGGATATTTGTTTGAGAGGATTGTGAAGATTGGAAAGGCCTTGTCACACACACAGAATCTATCTCTATGTTGGTATCACTTGCTATAGTTGTTGTATCTTTTGTTACGTGAGTTAGGGATCTATGTGGATTGCATGAAAGTGAGCTAGTTTTGATTGTTTTGTTCGGGACGAACAAAAGTCTAAGTGTGGGGGAGTTGTTTACGACTAATTTTGTGGTTTATATCCAGTTATTCCGTAACAATATCTTCCGTGTTTTAGTGTTTTTTTTATAGAAAATCACTTGCTAAAAGGATAAATTGGAAGAATGGGTTTAGAATTTATTAAAGTGTGAAAATCGAGCTATTTATGTGGTTTTTATCTATTTATGTACGATTTTACACTTTGCTCGTTTCTATCGCCTTGTAGGTATGCTTGCATGTTGTGAAAGGAGCTAGAACGGTGTTTGATTGAATATTAAAGGAAGGAGAAAGATGCAAGTTTGAGATTGGCATGAAGGTTTACATGGTGAATCGGCGGCGTCCATTGCATCCGTTCGGTGGACGGGCGTTTAAAGCACCGCAGACAGCGCCCACTATTCGCATCAAGCGCCCAGGAGAGATATTTGATTGAGTTGTGAAAATTTCAGCAGACAGCGTCCATTTTTGCATAGGACGGACGTCCAAGAAGACTCGGCCCGACTCGATGAATTTTGTGAAGCCTGGACGGGCGTCTACCTTGCTGGACGGGCGTCCAATAGCCGACCTAACCCTAGCCGCCTTAAAAATCTATAAATAGCAGCGCATTCTAAACCCTAAAATCAGATTTTTACACACCAAAAAAAACACACAGCAGCCGCATATCCAAAAAGAGAAAACTCAAAGATGAACTCTTCCATCCCAACAATCATGATCACCAATATGATTGTTGGCTAAGCATATCGCGGTGGGACAACGGAGGAAACCAATCAACAACTACACCAACTAGAGGATTTTTAGCTACGTCTTTAGTGAGTTAAATTTATGGTTTTTCATCAATTGAATGTTGTGATTTATCGTTTATGTTTTATTGAATCGAGAGATCGATGAAACTATCTTTTTGATTGAATTTATATGAGAGTATTGATTCAAGCTTTGATCTTTTCAATTGATGCAATTAATTGTGATTCAAGAGATTGTTCATGATTAGTTGAGTAGAGTATTGGAGACAATCTCATGATCGTGTTATGCATGCTAGTTTAGTTTTGCTTGAGAAAGAAAACGAAACCCTAGAAATTGATTAAAGAGATTTAATCGAATTCATGATTTGATCATTACTAAAAATCGTATCTTTAGCGCGCAATCTAGTTGGGGTTGGTTGGTTGGTGGATTCTCGTTGCCTTGCCGTTCTTTTAATTATTTGATAAACCGATTCGTTCATATCAACTTTTGTTGCTATGTTTAGTTATTTTAAAACCCTAGTTTTTACTCGCATTTCTGCATATTTTTCGTTCCCGAGCGTTATCGGACGCCCGTCCACATCAGTGAACGCCCGTCCAGTGTCGTTCTTGTTCTATTTTCTGCTATTTTCTGTTTCTAGTCATAGTTTCTAGATTATAATTAATATAAACCCTAGTTTTAGATAATAATTTGTGACATAATCGATATAATAACTGCACCTTAATCCGATAAATATTCGATTCCCTTAGGACGACCCGTTAACACCCTTTACTACAAGCCTTATACTTGGGGTGTTTCGGTTTATAAATTTAAAACGAGTTTTTACCGAACATCCTACCTTCAAGTACTAATGCTAAATGCCTCTATTTGCGGAAGTGGGGTAAAAGTAATTCACACCTTATCCACAAATTCATAGGCATCCTCTAGGTAGACTTCTCGGTATTACATGATAATGCAAACCGTTATTTTGCAACCAATGTCTTAATGGTGTTAAGCAGTGTATTGTAGCATATCAATAACTATACAAGACAATACATGGTTTATCCTTTCAGTGAAATCGTTTCACCCGAGGTAGGCCAAGCATCAGTGCCAAAAGTATGTTATAGCCTATATCTGAGCATGGAATACTCGTTTCTCTGGTAATATCAGAGATTCCTCCAAAATATTTAGATAAACTAATCGGTGTTTCGAGGAGCTATCAGACAAATTGTGCACTACTCAAAAGCTCCCACTAGCTTGTATCCTTCATAAGACCCTGAAGGTCAATATGAACAAGTACCGATACTTCTTCAGCTTTATTACCTTTTCCTAATTGACTGGTAACTTAGTCATTTTTCCTTTGAGATAGTGTTCTTTGACTGGGAGACAGGAATCACCCTTAGCCAGTCTTCAGATCTAAGCTCTAGGATATATGCACTAATTAATAGATGCCGAAGAATCGTTCATCTAAATACGGTAACCATTTGTCTTAATAGTTTATGATGTGTTACATATGCTTTTTCAGCATTACTTAGTGGTTTTGACTTTATCAGACAAAAGTCCGAGTCTCAGAATCGTATACAAACATCATATTCACTTTCTTTAAGGCAACTATATTATCGATGTGAAAGTGAATCCATTTGTTCCAACAAATCTGAAAATCTATATTAATATTTCACAGCAAAAAACTGCCAATTGACCCATTTTTCTTATAATTACCCGACCCGATTCCGGGTTTTTGCGAAAAAAAAAATGCAGAACCTCATTCTCACGTTCCCACCTTCTCACTTTTCCACTCCCACGTCTATGCTAAAAAGAAAATTAATCCAGCAAACCACTCCCAACATATAAAACTGCCGCACCACCCCTCAAAAAAAAAACATGTCGCCCACACAACTCCCTAACCCACGTTTCCTTCAGTTTTATTTCCAGAAAATTGCCCCACGTCCTCCCCACACCTAATCTTATTGTAATCCATTGCTACTTCTACAAAAATCTTTGCTGCCCAAATCAATTCCTCTCCCAATCAATTTGGCTTCCAAACCTCAGCAGCCCTTGAAGATGTGTGTATGGGTTCTTTGATGGATTGATGTATTTTCCAATGTTTTGTCGATTGTATGAAAGGTGAGTCATTTGATTGAGTCATTAATATTTTGTTGGATTTTTCTTATATTTTTTTTTCCTTTTACAGGAAGCTATGTATGTGTTCTCATTACTTCAAAGATGTGGATTTGGTTACTTAAAAGATGGGGATTTGGTTATAAAAATGAAAACACAAATTGCTCAGAAGGTATTCTGATCTTTCTATACACACGGACTAAGCATAAACAATCCAGTTGAATCTTTCATATTTTTCTCGTCCTTTACTACTGTTACGTGTTTATTTCAGTTTCTTAGACCTAATTTATTATGTATTCTGGTTGATTCGTTTGTTTTTCTGACATTTTAGAATTTATAATTTTCAGGCAGGTGGTATGCTCTCCTTAAATGGTGAGACTGCTCTACATGAATCACTCATCTCTGAAGTGAGTCTACTTCGTTTTATTCATTTTTGAATTCTACTTGCGTAAGCTTTTTTTTCTGCTTCCTTTTTTGTGCTTCAGTCCATAATGTTCACATACTACTTTAATAGCTTTATTGAGGTTGCAAACTAGAACATATTTGGCCGTAAAAAAAGCTTCCTTTCTAGATTATGTGAGTCAAGTGGTCCCAGGTTATTAGTTGGTGTAACAAAAGGAAAGGCTATTCATTGTTTGTCATGTCAATCTAGCTATATGTTCATATATGTACATATCATACAACAATTGTGGTTTTATTTATCTGGTTCAGGTAGTTGATTGATTGTTATTGCTGATATACGTGTTTCATTCATGATATTCTTTTAAAAGCAGTGATGGAGACGATTTGTCTGAAATTGAGGTTGATTCTGCCTCTACATAAACAATTGCTATACTATCAAGTGCAATTAAACAACTAAGCGAAAGCTCTGGGGTGGGGGCCTGGAGAGAAAGGTTCTGATTCTTCTGCATTTCGAAAACGAGAATTCAAACACAAATATGGATTGCCCAGGTTTGATTTTGATTTCTTTCAGATTTTAATGTTCTTTACCACTTTGATCGTTCTTCTAATTTTGTTGTCTTTGTTTTCAATTCCCCTATGAAACGGTCTACAGTTTGCTTGCAAGTGTGAATAGAACTTCTCCTCAAGAACTAGGATCCATCTTGGAGCCTTTTATTAGAACTTGTGTATGGCCTCTTTCTGCTCTTTTGTCTCAAGTAATTGTTTCCTATTGAAATGCTGCTAGAGTTTCAGAATATCTCTTGCTGCAGTTTAGTTAAATGATCTGCATACTGTGAATGCAGAAATGTGTTAATATTATATTTTTACCCTATTATTTTATTTGTGTTTAAAATACGTAATACATAAAGAAGAAATGGCAAATGGCAATTGAACTTTAGAAGAAATGGTTTTTAAATACATAGAGAACATATTATAAATGTATTTTTTCATATCTTCTCAAACAGAAGCGGAGTCGAGAAGCACAATTAAACAATGCAAGTGCATTCTTGGTAGTTATATTTGTAGTGTTTCTTCACTCTTGGATTCGAAGTTTGTGTAGTGTTTGCTTTGCTCCATGATTATTTGCACATATGTTCGGGTTTTTGTTGTTGAAACTTTGCAATAATAAAATCTATAGACTTTATTAGCTTTTGCGGAGAAATGACCGGGAAATGTTCTATTTTGGGTTGCTTTTTGTGATGCGCAACATGTATTTGCATTACCATTTCTTTATTATTTTATGATTCATGAATTAAGAAAAAAAAATACATGGAGTCTCACGTTTCTTTGGTCGGTGCCACATTTCCAAGTATGAAGTCTCTGTAGCAGTGGCGGATCCAGGAAATTGTCTTAGTAACAACTCACAGATATAAAGTGAGTACAAATTTTTTCAAGGCCACCAATGATATGAACATATCTCAAGGGTTATGAGTTCATCAAGGTGCATTACCTGGACTTAAAAATAATGTTTTTGTGATGAAGCTCTAGGCAAGGGCAGATGATGGGTGGATTTTCCTTGGAAATGACATCTTTTCAGACAAAAGAAAAACATGGTAAGTTTGTTCCTGACAATTAAGGCTCAAACGTTTGGTCTTTCTATTCATATATTTGTGACTTTCCCTTATAATGTATGTCAGTTAATAAATTTATAATATTTGTCCACTTTGATTACTTAGTTGGGATAGTTGCTTTTGCTTGGTTATAGAGTTGAGGCATACGGTGTATCACAAAGAGTCAATAAATAATTTAAATATTCTCTACACATTTTGAATCTATATATACAGAAACGAAAACAAATTCATCCAATAGGTCGGTCTACTGTAAGGTATATGTGCCTATCGTCTTATTTTTTGTCTGCAACTTTCTTTGATCTTTCTGAACCCATTTTGTAGGACGTTGTCATGTTGTTGCTTTCTTTTATGACCACAATGACTTAATGCAAGCTGACATATGGAGCATTTAAATGTAAGAATAATTTTGTTTACTCAATTAGCTGTAGGTAAAGCATTCAAATTAAAAAAAATAGATGTTATCTCTTACATTGGAACACTAATGATGCTATGACCATCTTCCAAGGTTGCCTTTAGCGATGGACTTCACATGGCTGACGACTATCCTATATCTATCTATGCAAGTGATAACTTTAAAGAATGGTGTCAAGTGATAATCTTACTCATTGTGTAGCTGAAAATCCAAGTTTTTTTATACAGATTCAATCAAGGCTATTGTTAATGATGATAGCCACAACGCCATCAACGTAGGGGAGATAATACAACATCCTTGATTTTTTGTGGTTCATTTATGTGACCGTTGTGGTATAGAATTTGAAATATACCCTTTTTCTTTTTATAAATGTGATTATTAAGATTGGTTGTTCTGTCTTCGACTCACCAATAGTTTGAATAAAAGCTTAAGAAATTAATGGAGGATTTCAAGCAAAGTGATGAAATTATATTATTTACGGATGAACACACATATGAAGGGGCGGGTCATGGCAGTAAATTGTTCATACTCAAAAAGCATGATCCACCCCTTCATATTCGGTAATAGGAGTTACTCTCATTGTTGATCTAATGTATACATCACCATTGTTGTGGTAAGAATTTAAAGATTTGTTGAGCATAGTATATGCAATCAAATGAAATATTGTTTTATTGACTTTGTATATTTTGCCCCAATCCTTATTTATTGTTCCATAACTATCTCACTGTTTTGACTAGGTTCAATATTGAAATCTCTTATCATTGATATAATAGTTATTATGAGAAGTAGTAACTAATATGTGATGCCAATGTGCTTTGGAGTTTGGACATATCAATGTGCTTTTTATATGTTAGTTTTTTTAAACACAACCTTTTTTCATAACATATTATTTTTCTTCGATGTTTACTTTTTAAATTTAACATTCTCCGTGCATCGCACGGGTTTCCGACTAGTAGAAATTATATTTCTTTGATATTCAAGGATTAAAATCTGAAATTTGTTTCCTTATATCACTCTCAATATCTTAGCTGAAATAACTACCCATTGTCTACTCTTCATCATGAATGCCCAGCTACCTTGTTCTTACAAAAGAACTTTAGCTTTCGAGTCAAAATACTCGGTTAAGAAAGTCTCTAAGGATTCATAGGTTAGTGATCCGAAATCGCTTTCTTATCCTGTATTTCTCCTTTTATTAATGTTTTGGTTTAGCCTTTAACTTATTTAGTTCAGATGAGTTACACTTGTAGACATTTACCTTCCCATTCTTGGCTTTCTTTAAAGGAAATGGCCGTGAACTAGCAGTTCATTTGAGTAGACACTACTCGTTAACTGTGGGATGTCTAGATTGATACCAAATCATTCTCGTCATCTTTGAACTAATTTTGTTTTGTCTCTCGTTTAACACAAGTGACAGCAGTGACATTCTTATCAATGTCACTTAAGTTTGAAGGCTTAAAAGGAACATCTCTTCCAAAAAATTAATTTGCATTTTCGATTATTGAGTTCAACGTTCTTGTTACTTTCCCACTTTTACGAAGTCATCATTAGTCAATTTATCGTGTTTAACAGTTTATATACCTTGAGATGATATGTAGTTGCAAAAAAAACTATGACAGAAGTATAAATCAAATCATACACCACAACAAAATAAGAAATTTTAGGAGTTATAAACGTGATGTCATGCATGCAGTTTATCCTACCATTCCAAATATTTAACCTCACATCATACTGCCGCCCCAGGGTCGGTATCAGCACAATGACGGTTAAATTGAGACAATCTCTCTCAATAATTAAACAATCAAGAATCAGACATCTCCATTTAGTTGTTGATTACCTTCCTTTTTCAGCAAAGATATTTCCAAAAATATCATTGTGAGTGTGATCATCGCTTGACCTCAAAGTACGCCCAGTATGTATGCCGCAGAGGTCGGTCATTGACTCGACAGTACCCAAAATCCTATCCTTTCAGATACCAAGCCTTGAATTTTGATAGGGGTGAAGGCCATCCACAGGGGACCGTAATCAAAGTGGCTCTAGGCGTCACCCTTCTCTCACGTGCTTGTGTCAACAGTAGAGGCCGAGGGGTCGGTTGTCACCTTCCCTGCTCCCACTCGTTATTTTGAAAATTAGGTAGTCTTTTAGGATTTTCAGAATTTACCGAAAAACAATAAATCATGAATATTTAAATTAATCCTCCCACTAGTTCAACGGTTCCAAATACCGTCTAACTAGTGTCACTTATTCACGACTTTCCAATTTCACGGATTTATAAAATCTTTGTGTAGACACTACACAATTTAAAATTCACCATGAATTTTATAATCCTAATATATTAGGACTTATAAATTTTCCACCAAATCGAAAAACAATAAATCACAAATTTAAAGCTCTCACTAGTTTATCGGTTCCAAATACCGTCTAACCAGTGACACTATATTCGTATTTTCCAATTTATCGATTATTTAGAAAATCTCTTGTGTAGACATTACACAACAAAAATTCACCAATGAATTGTAGAGTCCTAATAATGTCATGATAAAAATTTAATTTGGATCTCGGAATTTTTCCAATAATCCGAAAACCATAAAGTACGAAAAGCAATCACCAACTTATCGGTTACAAATACCGTCTAGTTGGTGTCCTATCTTTTCATGATTTTCCAATTTTCTCGATTATTAAAATCTTTTTACATAGACAATACATAAATAAAATTCACTAAGAATTTTATTATCCTAAAAGGTTCTGGGATTGTTGAATTTTTCGAATAAGTCGAAAAATAATAAATCAAGAAAAGCAACCACTAACTTATCGGTTTTAAACCCTGGCTGAGCTTTAACCGAGTTCACCGAATGGTGTCGGGATCGGCTAAGCCGACCCGTCCTCTTCGTTGGTTAATGTACGACTGCTGGATGAATCGGGCTAAGATTTCCCCATTGAGCCTCAGCTCGCTGGATAGCTTGACCTTGCCGGACCACCGACGCTAACGTGGCACTTGGATGGACAAGTCGAGTTGAGCCGAAGCCCTGTTGACCACCCGAACCAATTTTTCGAACCTTTTGCTTAGTTGGTGTCCAACTTTTCCGGATTTTCCAATTTTTTTTTATCAAAACTCAAAATATATGTAGACACTACATAACCTAAACCCCGTAGGATTTATTATCCCAAATTAAGTTTATCATGTGAATTTTATATCCCGATAAAATTCCGTTCGTTTTAATTAAGTACCTAAATTAATTATGTCTCATACATGTCTAATTAATATCTCGATTAATTATGTACATGTATGCACATGCTAGGAGTGAAATTCATGAATATGATGCATGTGTTGGAAATATTATTTATGTTTTGATGATGATTCGTCACAAAATTAGACAAATCACTTACAACCCATGATGATGAAGTCGTAACTAACTGTTATAGTGCATAATAAAAAGAAGAAGCAAGAAATGGTCAGAGACAAGTGTATAAGTTCTATCTGAGTCGAACTTTGTATAGGTTGTTTGAGACAAGCATTGTAATAGAACAGGAACTAGGTGAGCAATTTGAGTCACAACAAGAAACCGCGAGTTATAGCAAGAAAACTGAATATGCACTTGAAGAACTGAGGGTTCAAACTCAGTTATGATAAAACTGAAGAAGATAAGTTCACTGAGGGACACATGCTCAGTTGGCTTATCTAGAAGACTGAAGAACTGAGGGACACAGACTCAGTTGTTGAAGATTGAAGAACTGAGGTGGCAAACTCAGTTAGAAGCTGATTAAGTCGTGACTATAAATCGAGATTCGAGCAAGTCTGTGGTGACACAAATCGAAGTTACAGATCATGTAAAACTGAATAATCTTAAGGACAAAGATTATCAGCTACCTGGAAAAGAAGAAACTGAATGGTGTACTATGACTTAGTCAATTAAAGTCAGATATTAAGTAAACAAGGTACTCGATTTTGAAGAAGAAGTAGAAAAGCGAGTTAAGGCCTTGATTGAATTTAAACTATCAATACGACAAAAGATCGTACATATGAACGTTGGCTAAATGACAAGTGTAACGGCTACAAGAGCTAGTAACCGTCACATCACCCCTATAAATACACAAGAGAATCACTCAAGAAAAATAGAGAGGAGGATCAGAAAAAGAGCTTTACAAGAATATACTCAAAGATCCAAATCCAGATCCACAAAATCAGATAATACTTATCTAGAAAAGGGGAGCCAACGAAATTGCCTTGAAGACTTCAAAGAAAGATCCAGTAACCCATTAAGGGGGAATGAAGGCATCTTGGAGCTACAGAGTCAGATCCAGAAGAATCAAACAGCTCACTGAATTAATCCTTGATTAATTCTAAACCTAACCTTTGTGAAAAAGGGTTGGCTGTGCATAGTTTGAGAAAAGCAATTCTACCTTTTCTCATACGGTGTTGCTACAGCAGTTGGTGCAGTCTGTGGAGTGTGTATGTGAGTGGTGAGCTGGTGAAGGAGCAATTCCACCTCCGAAGATCGGTGTGCAAAATGAAGGAGCAATCTCACCTTTCTTCATTTTGTGTAGATAAAGTGAAACTAGGGTGTCGTGAAGGACTTTGTCATGGTGCTAGGATTTTGTAACGGTTATCTCATTATTCTAGTGATACCTCCTATGCCACAGTAGAAGGGGAGACGTACGGGATTACACCATCCGGAACTTCCATAAACAAATCATGTGTTGATTTACTTTATGCATCTGTGTTTGTTTTATTTATTGCATTATCACTCAAAGAAACACTGATAATCGAGTCAAAGACAAAACTGATACATAGAAGGTCGAGTTTTCTATTGCACTAAAGGCTAGTTTTATCCGCTGCCAGTTAACAAGACTAAATATAAGTTAGTAATAACTTATATTCAGTTGAGCTAACTGAACTCCGCACAAGTTAAAGGGACAGAACAAAATCGAAGATCGTTTAAGTTTGAGAGAAACTCGATTCTGGGACTTTTCGGCTTCAGATTAGTTTTGGTGACAAGTTTATTCACCCCCCCTCTAAACTTGTGTTAGCCTTTCCAAGGACCAACAATTGGTATTGGAGCAATGCTTCTGTTTGGAAGAGATCCTTTACTGTTTTGAAGAATACCTTTTTAAATCAGTTGTTGAAGACCCCTCACTGTATCAGTTCACTTAGTTTCAATGTCTACATCTAGAGCTAGAAGTTGGCTTATTCACCCCCTGACTAATTGCTTGCAAAATATATCTGATTTTCAGGATCAAATGATTGAAAGGTTCAGTGCGACAGATTTATATACAAATTCAGAATCTCAACTCAGTGATGATGTGGATACAAACTTCAATACTCATATTAACAAATCCAGAGGAGTTCCATCACTAAGAGACCTCTCAAAAGAAGAAGGAAAGGAGTTACAAGTGGTTGTTGATATTGAAGATTCATCACAGCAACAAAAGAGTGTACATTCTAATCCTAAAACTGCATCAAATCATCAAGGAAAGGTACATTCTTCAAATCAGTTATCATTTTCTGAACTCAGTCTGCGAAACTCTGATCTTGTCAAGTTAACTGAAAAACTTATGTTGGAACTAAAATTAAAAGACAGAGAACTTGACAAAGCAAAAGATTGGAATGAGTTTCTTGAAATTGAGGTGTCAAATCTAGCTGAAAGATTAATGTCCAGTAAATTTGACAAAAGCAATGATAATCCCACACCCCTACCCAGTCTTGAGATTTCAAAAAGTATAAACTCTAGAAATCAAGATACTGGAAGATTTAGTGGATTACACAAGGAAACTAAAAATGTTAAATCTAAAAGAATCCTTGTGAAATCAACTAAGATTGAGCGTAATGGTTTATCCAGAAAAGAGTTGAGAAGGTTTAATTCTCTCAACAAAGAAACTGAAAGTAATATTTCAGTAACTAACTCAACCGGACCCAAAAAGGTATGGGTACCAAAGAAAACTTAAACTGTTTTGCAGGAAAAGTCAGTTCACTTTGCAAAATCCTCAGAAAAATGATAAGGCAAAGGCTGATGAAGGACAAATTGGTCAAAAGAAGTAAAAACTTTCCACTACCATCGACGTTTGGGTGACTTGGCAAATCACTCAAGCCACGTGTCAATCTGGGAGAAAAAGTAGATGTACATCCCTACATAATCTCATTGATTGTGACATGACTCTCATTTGAAAACGATTGCAAAATCTTGACAAAATCCTGCCCACCCAAAATCAAGCATTCAAGGATCCCTAACTCAAAAATCAATGGAGCGATACAACATTGACGATGGAATCACCACCAGCTTGGAAAATTTCTGTCAAAAATTCTCAAACTCCACTCTTTCAATCCAAATTACAAAGAAGATAAAAAAAGATTCGAGGATTGGAAAATTTGATGGATACAAAGGTCACTACTTTGTGTCCGGATGGCATCGAGAGATTTCACTGAAAGCCGAAATCATCAACAATGGAAAAAGCTTCAAAACGACTGTTCAAGATAAAAGCTTCACCGTTGATGAACAGTTGCTTTCCCTGGTGTTCCGTTTAGATATAATTGGAGGCTCTTCATCTCTCACATTCGGTAATGAAGAAAAGAGCAAACTTTGGAATGTCACTGCAATCAACAAGAAGGAGAAGAACTTCATTGGCTCCATCTATCAACAAAAGAAAGAATTCGCAGCCTTGACAATACTTCTTACCAGAAACGTTATTGGTCACGTTCGAAATTTCTACACTCTCTCAACCGATAAAATGAAGATGATTTGTGCTATTTGGTTTGAGAAAAGACTGGATTGGAATAAATTTGTTCTCAATCAATTGATAAAGCAAATTTCAGACGAGAAGGAAAGAGTCAAAGAAAGAAAAGATATTGTAGAATCATTTTTACTGAAAAAGGGATTTCCTTATCTAGTGCAAAGGATACTAGATCATTTCTCCATATCAAAAGTCACAGAATCCAAAGCAAAACTCAAATCAATGCCCACTGAGACAAAGAAAAGAAAAATCATTGAAGAAGAATGGAGTGAAGTTTCAGATTCAAGTTCAAGTGGAACTGTGAATATAGACGAAAGAACCCTAAGAATGCGAAGAGGTTGTGGAACAAGCTTGATCAAAGGAAACTGGGCGAGAATGTGATCAGTTGAGGATGATATTGAAGAGAGTGAACCGAATAGTGGCTGAAAGAGAGATTGAAAAATCAAGAAATCAAATCGATGAAGAATCTGAAGGAAGTGAATTTCCCACCACCATGTATGGGAATACATCAAGAGAAAAGAGAAGCCGTGGAAGATGCGTGACTGCAGTCATTTGAGTATGAAAAGGAGCGAGTTCTCGATGTTCACTTTTACTATCCTGAGGCCAGCAACTCATCCCAGGCTCATGAGGCACCCACATGCAAATCAGAAATTGAAGAACCTCTGGCTCAAGAAACTGAAGCAGAAAAACTGGAAAATTTGAAGGATTTCATTGAATGTTTATTATAGAATCTATAGGAGAAACTGTTCAACCTGAATGAATTAATTGGAAGAATACATTATTCAGGTTTGAACAAATACGCAAACATCATCACCCTACGTAAGTTATTTGAAGATTGCTTTCGCTTATCTTCAAACAAGGGGAAGATGAAGTTGTAGTGATGAAGTTTGTAAGTGAGGATGCACTAAAAAAGTCAAGAGGCTTATGCCAGACAACTGATGGAAGATCAAGACAGACAAGTAGATGTTGATCTACTAACTACTCAACTTGATGAAGAAGTAGTTGATAGTCTGTTTGAAGAGTCGATTGCGAAGGAGACTTTAAAGAAACAAGAACCGAGGATGATGAGGAAGCCGCTTGATTAAAGCAAATGTTGAGTATCGAGAAAGAAGCTTTGTAACTGTGGTCAAATCTCTTGAGAAGTTTGGTGAGATAAGAAGACACAAACAAAGGGGGCGAAAAGAAGTCGAGAAAGTAAAGAGGAAAAAGATAAACTTAATCTCATTTCGTAAGAAGAAGAAATTGATGGAAGAAGAACTCAAAGAAATTCTGATCAAGTTCAAAAACCAAGAGAATGAAGAAGGAAACCGACTGCTGAATGAATATCTGGAAATCAAGCCTAGAGATGGTGAATCAGTTGAAGAAGGAAAAGAAAGAAGACTTCTGGAAACGAAGAGGAGCATCCTTTTTGGAGAAAAGTTAATGGCACTGGAAAATGAAAAGATGTAATCTAATTCAGTTTTTAACTCAGTCTGTTCTATTTTGAATCTTGTGATAAACTTGGATGTTCTATTTTGCTATCTTAAGTTGTTTTGTTATGATTTCCTGCACTATTCTTTCATTATTACTTTTAGGGAGGGTTATGATACATCATCAAAAAGGGGGAAATTATTGGAAATATTATTTATGTTTTGATGATGATTCATCACAAAATTAGACAAATGCCTTACAACCCATGATGATGAAGTCAGAATTCAATCTGTTATAGTGCATAATAAAAGAAGAAGCAAGAAATGGTCTAGAGACAAATGTATAAGTTCATCTAGAGTCCGAACTTTGTATAGGTTGTTTCGCATAAGCATTGTAATAGAACAGGAACTAGGTGAACAAATGAGTCACAACAAGAAAAGCGAGTTATAGCAAGAAAGCTGAATATGCACTTGAAGGCGAGGGTTCAAACTCGGTTATGATAAAAGCCGAAGAAGATAAGTTCGCCGAGGACTGAGACTCGGTTGGCTTATCTAGAAGACTCAAGAACCGAGGACATGACTCGCTTGTTGAAGATTGAAGAAGCGAGGTGGCAAACTCGGTTAGAAGTCGATTAAGTCGTGACTATAAATCAGATTCGTGCAAGTCTGTGGTGACACAAACCGAGTTATAGATCATGTAAAATCGAATAATCTTAAGGACAAAGATTATCGCTACTGGAAAAGAAGAAATCGAATGGTGTACTCTAACTTAGTCAATTAAAGTCGATATTAAGTAAACAAGGTACTCGGTTTTGAAGAAAGTAGAAAAGCGAGTTAAGGCCTTGATTGAATTTAAACTATCAATACGACAAAAGATCGCACATATGAGCGTTGGCTAAATCACAAGTGTAACGGCTACAAGAGCTAGTAACCGTCACATCACCCCTATAAATACACAAGAGAATCACTCAAGAAAAATAGAGAGGAGGATCAGAAAAAGAGCTTTACAAGCATATACTCAAAGATCCAAATCCAGATCCACAAAATCAGATAATACTTATCTAGAAAAAGGGGGAGCCAACGAAATTGCCTTGAAGACTTCAAAGAAAGATCCAGTAACCCATTAAGGGGGAATGAAGGCATCTTGGAGCTACAGAGTCAGATCCAGAAGAATCAAACAGCTCACTGAATTAATCCTTGATTAATTCTAAACCTAACCTTTGTGAAAAAAGGGTTGGTGTGCATAGTTTGAGAAAAGCAATTCTACCTTTTCTCATACGGTGTTACTTAAAGCGATTGGTGCATCTCTGGATTTGTGTGTGTGAGTGGAGTGGTGAAGGAGCAATTCCACCTCCGAAGATCGTGTGCAAAATGAAGGAGCAATCTCACCTTTCTTCATTTTGTGTGTATATAATGAAACTAGGGTGTCGTGAAGGATTGTCATAGTGCTAGGATTTTGTAACGGTTATCTCATTATTCTAGTGATACCTCCTACGCCACAGAGAAGGGGAGGCGTGCGGGATTACACCCGGAACTTCCATAAACAAATCATGTGTTGATTTACTTTATGCATCTGTGTTTGTTTTATTTATTGCATTATCACTCAAAGAAACACATTAATCGAAGTCAAGACAAAGCGATACATAGAAGGTCTAGTTTTCTATTGCACTAAAGGCTAGTTTTATCATTGCCGATTAACGAGACTAAATATAAGTTAGTAATAACTTATATTGATGAAAGCTAATCGAACTCGCACAAGTTAAAGGGACATGAACAAAAGCGAAGATCGATTTTGGCCAGAGAAACTCGATTCTGGGACTTTAAATTTCGAGATTAGTTTTGGTGACAAGTTTATTCACCCCCCTCCCTCTCTAAACTTCAAAGCTTGTTTTTCTTTTCGAGGGCCAACAACACGTAATTGGCATGGTTATCTTACATAAATTATCAAACATGAAAATAAATACGTAAAAGTAAACCACTGAAATGGACCGTTGATACCCGCATCTAACCTATTTTAAACTAGGAAAAGCAGAATAATAAAAAAAAATTAAATCAACGCAAAAGCAGCATCTTTGATCTTTGGTAAAACTTTCCCTTTGATTTCTTCATTGCCGTAACTCAGCCGCCGTTTTTTTTTTTTTTTTCAGCAGCCGTCCCTTTCTTCAGCAGCCTGGACCACCCTTTTGCAGCCCCACTTTGCTTTTGTATCGGAGATTACATGGCCGACAGATCCAAAAAAAAAAAAAAAAAAAAAAAAAAAAAAAAAAAAAAAAAAACTACTATGAAAATTTAAATTGCACAACTTAAATTATATAAATTGCAAAATAAATTACATGTATCCTATGCTCGTAATACTAATTATACGAGTTTACAATAGATCTAACGGTAAACAAGTACCAACCCCAATCCATTTCGTCAACCACAACATTCAATCATAAAAAAAATAAAAGATGTTATCTAATATGTAATTCCACTCCTAAATTGATTAATTTTGCTCTTGATATCGTAAATTTTCAACCACACTCTGAAACCACATGCTAGGAGTAGTAGCACCGATCGAGACACTCGATCTTCAAGACAAATGAAGTTTTACGCGATTCTGATATGAGACATAACTAATTAACCCTACGAGAAGGTTAAAGATTTACCTTTTAAGAGGAATAGTAAATCGAAAAACAGGGAGAAGTCGTGATCTTCTGGATTGTATCTCCAAGCGACGACTGGTGGACGTCGATCCTCGCCGTAGAACCTCCTCGAATATGCACAAGAAAAACCCTAGGTTTTTCTCCTATTAATGACTAGAACGAGAAACTAATTTTTCTCTTCTTTTCCTTAAGTGTGGCGCCAATTTAGTTGTGTCAATGTGTTGGGAGGAAGTCTCTTTATATTGGAAAATAACTAGTAAAGAGAGAGTTATCATTTTCACACCACAAATACCTATTCCCATAAGGAAAATATATTTTTCCCACAAAATAAGAGATAATTCCCAGAAAATCAATCTCTGTAATTTCCATTAATTATCCAACAAATAGATAATTAATTAATTACACATATGAGATAATCTAGGAAAATTTCTTCTCCTAATTATCCATATTGGGGCGCCATTAGTTTTGTCATTTTTAATAGAAAATGTCTTTTCTATTTTACATATTATTTACCAAATAAATAATATTGCACATTAATTAAATAGACCAACTATTTAATTCAATCTCGAGGTTCCATAAAACGAGAAAACACTCGCGTGCAGAGAGCCAACAGGGACCAGTGGACCTATAACCAGTAATTCTACAATAAATTAAATAAAATATTCCTCGAACATAATATTTCTACTTAATTCATTAATTCCGGAATTACGCACCATAAATCCGAAACTGAACTCTTTATAGATATAACTTAATCTCAAAACGTCGAGTCGAGTCGATAATTGTCCATTGATATAATCATTACATATAAACTAACCCTCCACAGACTATCCGTACTGAAGTAGGATTATTTCCGTAAACCTTCTTCACTACATCTTATCCTTATTTATCATTAACCCACTAGTGATCAATTAGTTCATAACCAATACGAACTCCGGGATTGATCGGTTTCTAGGATCAACAAATAAAGGGATTGTCTTTCTACTTCCCATGAGGAAGGAATGGATTCCATAATCGTGAGACACACTCTCACTCATTCCAGAATAGTGCCAACGTGAAAGTGATTCGGACCGCGCCTCTTAGCGATCCTTAACGAACACATCAAACAATATCCTGAAACAAGTAGGAGTTTGTAATCACTTCAGGATTAAGGTTAATCCATTTATGATCATCTTGTGATTTAATAAGATTTCTCAATCACGGAATTATATGAGAAACCCAGATTAAATCGGTCCAGTCCTATATGACTACATCATATATCAATGCCCCACTTAGACAACCAATGTCGACGGTCCGGATAAGACGGTCACACCATAAAGTGTTCTGGGCGCATTAATGGTGGTTTAATCAATAGACCCCATACTTTGAATAACTTCACCACGGACTAATAGTTCAAGTATATCACCATAAACTTAATCCTCATGTGTGTCACACACTAAGTTATATGCTACATATGATACGACTTAGGGTTTTCAGTAGTGTATTACTTACAAGCACGAAGCAAGTAATAAGATGAGAATAAATCTTTCATTTATTAAGTCTAAAAACAATTACATAAATTGTCTTTCGGGCGCTACTTCCAACAGCAACTTCCTACTGGGTATCGTGCTTCCTCTCCTGGCAAGGTGTTTCTCTTACGTAAATCCCTATATGGTCTGAAACTGGCTCCTCGGCAATGGTTTGCCAAACTTTCTGCTACTTTGAAGACTTTTGGTTTTGTTCAGTCTTTTGTGGATTACTCGTTGTTCGGTTACACTCAGAAAGGTGTTTCCCTTCACGTTCTGGTTTATGTTGATGACTTAATTGTTGCCGACTCTTCTCATGATGCGATTGTTTGCTTCAAACAGTACTTGCGCTCTTGCTTTCATATGAAATATTTGGGCCCTTGGAAATATTTTCTTGGCATCGAAGTGGCACGTGTCCCTGAGGGTATCTTTCTCTCTCATCGCAAGTACGCATTGGACATTTTGACTGAGGTGGGAATGTTGGGTTGCAAGCCCATTGATACGCCTATGGAGCAGAATCATCGCCTCGCTTCAGCTACCGGTCAGCCATTTGCCCATCCCGATCAGTACCGCCGTCTTGTGGGCCGTTTGGTCTATCTGTCTGTTACTCTTCCTGAGTTGAGTTACTCTGTGCATACCCTTGCCCAGTTTTTGAGCGATCCGCAGGTCCCACATTGGGAGGCTGCAGTGCGTGTTTTGCGTTTTCTGAAGGGGAGTTCTGGCCAAGGTATTCAGTTGCGTCATGTGGATGACTTGTTCTTGACTACTTTCTGTGGTAGTGATTGGGCCACCTGCCCCTTGACTAAGCCTTCTGTCACCGGTTATTTGGTGTTTTTGGGTCGTTCCCCTGTCTCTTGGAAGACCAAGAAGCAACCTACGGTGTCCCGGTCATCTGCCGAGGCTGAGTATCGTTCTATGGCGGTTGCCACTTGTGAGCTAAAAAAGTCTTTGTTATCTTCTCTTGGTGTCTTGTATCCTCAGCCTATGCGGTTGTTTTGTGATAGTCAGTCGGCGCTTCATATCGCTAAGAATCCCGTCTTTCATGATCGTACCAAGCACATTGAAGTCGATTGTCATTTTGTTCGCTATGAGTTATTGTCCGGCAATTTAGCGGCATCTTATGTTCCTACCACGCACCAGTTGGCTGATATTTTGACAAAGACACTCGGCAGGCAACAGTTTCGTTTTCTCTTAGGCAAGTTGGGCATTTGTGATTTACATGCTCCAACTTGAGGGGCGTGTGGAAATATATTGTGGTAATATATGTATGTAAGGGTATATTTATACAATTACGATATTTTGGGTTTAGAGTTTTGGTGATCATTATGCTATAAATACTTGACTATTATTAATATACAAATCATCTTTTTTCCCAATTGTATTTCTAAAAAAAAAAAAAAAAAAAAAAAAAAACAACAACAACAACCATTAAAAGACCAATCTACAACATGCCTACGTTAAATCTTTTTTTGAAATCGCCTACGTTAAATCTAATAGGATAACCATGCAAACACCTATCTATCAAGGGCGGATCCAGCCTACCCAAAGGGGGGTCATGTGACCCCACTTAATTTCAAAAACAAAAAAAAAGTTTAGTATTAAAACTATGTTGTTTTGTTGTTAAAAAGTGTCATTTTATCGATAAAAATTGATGTTTTAGACTTCGGTGACTCCACTGGAATTTTTTTTGGATAAAAGATGTAGTTTTAGACTCCGGTGACACCACTGAAATATATTCCTGGATCCGCCACTGCTATCTATTAATTAAAATTTAATAAAAATGCAAACACTCATCCAAGCAATACGTATTTAATACAAATGCAAACACTTATCCGGGTCTTTATTTCTTTTCTTTAAATTTTTTTCCCTCTTTTTTTTTGAGTGGAATTTTTTTCCCTCTCATTTCTCATCCTACGACAATTTAAACCTAATAGTAATAGGTATTCAACTTTGAAATCCCAAACATGTAACGCCCCGTTCCCGGACACCGAATCCTTATCCGGAAAATGAACGTTCGGCACGTATAAACTAAAAATAAATTCACTTTATACGTAAGCCTCTACTACGTCGTATTAAAAATAAGCAAACGGAAGCAAAAGACTCGGGTATAAAAATTCCAAACATCCAAGAATAGAAACATGAAATCTAAAGATAGAAATGTAACTTATTACATTCAAGGAAATTACGAAATCCAAAGGAAACGTACGACATTCTCAAAAGAAACGTAAAAGTACTACAAATCTCGGAAGACCAAAGTCTAAACCAACAGTCTAATAAAGAGTGATAAAAGAATAAATGTAAAGTCTTCAACAAGGCGTCTTCAAACGTCATCATCGAACTCCTCCTCGTAAACATTATCAACCTGTTCGTCTTCTCACCCCCCAAACACATAGAAAACATGCATTCGAGGTAAGTACAACGTACTTAATAAGTAAGAGAAGCTACGACTACAATTACAATTTATAAAGGAAAGATATTTAAAAGTTTAGTTGTTTATGTATGACCGACTCAATCTAAGGTTCATTTCATGTCCATCAACATGAATTGACTAAACGTTTCTACTTAGCCTATCTATGCTACAACCGCACTCAAGGGCACTACGCATATCCACTTTTGGGATATTTTGGCAACATATTAGTGGATCACACCAATATCCACGAAGTCTAGAATAGGTAGACTCCGATAGTACGCACATCTCAGTGGAGTCACCCGAACTTGTGGTTTTTTTGACATACGGGTTCTTCCACCTTCAGAGGTAGCACACACATCGCGATATAGACGGGTGCCTATCTAAGAGAGACATGTTGTTTAATCTTTTACTAGTCAAGTACGTATTTATTGGAATGATTAACTAACCACCTAAGTGTTTTCAATTAATCCCCTCACAAATACTACTCTCCTCCTAGACCACTAGACATAGACAAGGCCTAGCAATTACACAGACATTGATGGATGCTAATTCATCAAAGCACAAGCCTATCATGCTCTTCCGACGGATCCGAACTTCAACTCCCTTTAAGAGTACATTCAGTGTTTTAACTGGACGAATCAGAAGCTCAATTCAGGCTTGTTTATGTTTATGAAATGTTCACGTATAAGAAATTAAGGGTTTAAAACAATAATAACATGATTCTAAAGCCCGAAACCAAGCTGAAACGATAAAACGGTAAAAACAAGGTAAAACAGGTCAAACGCCCTTTGACATCCTATGGACGCCCGTCCACTAACCCCCGAACGCCCATCCGTCAAAAATGGCTACATCCTGAATCAAAAGTCTAACCTCAAACGCCCGTCTGCCTTGTGCAAACGCCCGTTTGGGCTGCTATGATCGCAAACGCCCATATGCCTAGTGCGAACGCTCATTTGCCTGGGTTTCTCCCAAAATGCTAAAATCTTCAAACGTGATTTCTAATCCATTTCTAACCTAATTAACATCGAATTAAACCCAGTAAAACACAGTAAAAACATATCTAATCAAACCATAGCATCTATGATCATTGATCAACGAAAAGCCACATTCGCCTAGCATTTAAAATATCTTAAACACGATCTAAACCTTATAAACGATAATTGAAATCGTAGGAAGAGCCTCTTACTTATTTGCAGCCAAAAACCAATCTAAACAGCCTCAGAAATCTACAGCCCTTCCAACAAAGCTAAAATCCAAACGGTGTCCTCCTCACAAGGGTTCCAATTCTCTACTCTGATCTGAAAACGATCAAGCAACGCTTCAGATATTGTGAAAACTCTTCTAACCCTTTTCTCTTCTCAAAAAACGCAAAGAAAGAAAGGCGTGGAGTCTGAATTTCTGATTTAATGCTTAGGTTATGGGATTAATCTGTGTCAATTTTCCTTAAATTCCAATTTCCCATAAATCCCTTTTTCCTTATTTATCCCTAATTACCAAAAATCAGAAATTCCCTTTAAATCATATACATATAATCAATTCAATACTTAACTCCCATAAAATAAAAGAAATAATAATATTTCATTTTCGCAAAATGACACGTCTGTCCTTTCCCGAAAATCGGAATATTACATTCCTCCCCCCTTAAAAAGGAGTTTCGTCCTCGAAACTAGAATATACCTGGTAAATCCACGAACTCTTGGAATTCACTGATTACATCATCTTCAACTTCCCAAGTTGCCTCCTCGGGTGAATGATTGCTCCACTGAACCAAAACCAATGGGATCATTCATCTCTTAATCATCTTTTCCTTCCGGTCCAAAATCTTGATCGGTCTCTCCTCATAAGCAAGATTGTCCTGAAGAACTTCCGGATCAATTGTAGTTTCAACATCATTCCTCGTCAGACACTTCTTCAACATTGAGACGTGAAACACACTATGGACCCTTGACATCGATTCCGGAAACTTAATCTTATAAGCCAACGGTCCAATCCTTTAGAAATTTCAAACGGTCCAACATACCTTGGGCTTAGCTTTCCCTTTTGTCAAAAGCGTTTCACTCCCTTCATCGGTGAAGCTCGTAGGTACATTCTATCACCGACTTCAAACTCAAGCGGTCTTCTTCTGACGTCTGCCCAAATTTTCTGCCTGTCTTGAGCTGCCTTCAGATTCTTATTAACCAACTGGACCCTTTCTTTAGCTTGTTCAACCATTTCCGACCCTGTGATCTGTCTTTCCCCGACTTCATCCAAAAACAGCGGCGTTCGACATCTTCTCCCATACAACGCTTCAAACGGTGGCATGCCTATACTTGCATGGTAACTGTTGTTGTAGGCAAACTCCGCTACGGGGTAGGCAATCATCCCATGATCCGCCTACTTCCAGAACACAAGCCCTTAGAATGTCCTCAAGTGTTTGGATGGTTCTTTCTGACTGTCCGCCTGTTTGTGGATGAAAGGCCGTACCAAAATCCAACTTGGTTCCAAAAGCTGCTTGTAAGCTCTTCCAAAACCAACTAGCGAACCTCGAATCACGATCCAAAACTATCGAGATAGGACTCCGTGTAGCTTCACTATATTATCCAGATATAGCGTTGTCATCTTCTTCAAGGCCATATCAACCTTATACGGTAAGAAATGGGCAGATTTGGTCAATCTATCCACAATTACCCAAATTTCTCTTGTCCACCTCTTGTCCTTGGTAAACCGGTGATAAAGTCCATCGTGATCTTATCCCATTTCCATTTGGGGATATCTAAAGGCTTAAGCATTCCTCCTGGTCTTCTATGCTCTGCCTTTACTTTCTGACAAATGTCACACTCTGCTACGAACTTAGCTATTTCCAACTTCATCGAGGGCCACCAAAACCTTTCCGTCAAGTCCCGATACATCTTGGTAGCACCTGGATGAACTGCAAAAGCAATCCTATGTGCCTCTTCCATAACTCTCTGTCTTAAGTCGCCAACATTAGGTACACACAGACGATCCTGGTACCAAAGGTTTCCATTCTTGTCCAAGACATAACCCACTGTAGGCTTCTTTATATCAACTCGCTCTAAATCAACCAAAGCTGGGTCTTCATCTTGCTTCTCCCGAATATCATCCATCAACTCAGACCTTGCTAACAACGGCACCATAAACTATCGATCCTCAATCTGATCAAATCTGCTGATTTCCAGCCCATCTAACCTTTCTGCCACATCTTCGACGCTTGAAACTGCCAACACTGGTTTCCTGCTTAAAGCATCTGCCACTACATTGGCTTTGCCTGGATGGTACTGAATATCCAAATCGTAGTCCTTCACGAACTCTAGCCATCTTCTCTGTCTCATATTTAGATTCTCCTGTGTAAAGAAGTACATTAAACTCTTGTGGTCGGTGAAGATCCTTGCCTTAACTCCGTATAAATAGTGCCTCCAAGTCTTTAATGCAAACACTACTGCTGCCAACTCTAAGTCGTGTGTCTGGTAGTTCTTCTCATGCACCTTCAGCTGCCTAGATGCATAAGCGATCACTTTCCCTCCTAGCATCAACACACAACCTGATCCCTGTCCCGAAGCATCCGTGTAGACGTCATAGTTACCAAAGATCTCCGGAACTGCTAACACTGGGGCCGTAGTCAACTTATCCTTCAAGGTATGAAAAGCTGTATCACACTCGCTATTCCATTCGAACTTCACATTCTTCTGTGTAAGCTTAGTGAGTGGAGTAGCTATTTTCGAAAAGTCTTGCACAAACTTCCTATAGTAGCTAGCCAAACCAAGAAAGCTCCTTACTTCTGAAACTGTGGTAGATCTAGGCCAATTCTCAACCGCCTCAATCTTTGTCGGATCAACTTGTATGCCATCTCCAGAAATGACATGACCCAAGAAACTAACTTGCTTCAACCAAAAGTCGCACTTAGAGAACTTAGCAAACAACTGGTTCTTTTTCAACGTATCCAACACTATCCTTAAGTGTTCCTCATGTTCCTTCTCATCCTTAGAGTATACCAGGATGTCGTCTATGAACACTATCACAAACTTATCCAAGTATGGCATGAAAACTTGCTGCATCAAATCCATAAATGCAGATGGGGCATTAGTGAGTCCAAAAGGCATAACTAAGAACTCATAATGTCCATACCTCGTACTAAAAGCCGTCTTCGGTATATCTGCCACCTTGATCTTCAACTGGTGAGAACCGGACCTAAGATCAATCTTAGAGAACACGTTCTTGCCTTGCAACTGATTAAACAGGTCGTCAATCCTTGGCAAATGGTACTTATTCTTGATGGTAAGGTTATTCAACGCTCTGTAGTCGATACACATTCTCATGCTACTGATGACGGTCAAATTATACCTGTAAAAGTCATCAACGTTGACCTTAAATTGAGAGTAATAATATATATTTTATAATTAAATCACGTGTTATATTGATTATTTAATGTTATGTGATTTATAAGATATAATTTGGTATTTATCCATTTTTATTATATAATTTGGTATTTATCTGTTTTTATTTATATTTTGGTATTTATCCGTTTTTATTATTTTATTATTTACTTTGGGATAAATATCTATTTTATAGATTGAGATAATTTTGGAGGATAAATACAAATGGAAGAATTAAATCTCAAGATAAATCAAAGGAAATTCAAGATAGAGATCGGATAAGCACGAAAAGAGGAGTAAGGCATGACAAGAGCAAACGAGCCAATCCGAAGCTTGGGAAAATAAATGCGGCGGCCCTATCACATATTTGGGGCGCATTTTGCCTTTTTCTGGAAGATCGGCCGAGAGTTATCTCTATTTGTTTTGATATTTTGAAGTACATCTCTTAATTAGCTTGAACTCCTATAAATAGAGACATACAATACACACTCTATGCACCACATATACACAATTCATAATAAAATCTTCAGTTTTTCTTAGAGCAGTTTTCATGCAAGTTCTGCAATAATGTAAGTCCTTGTATTTATTTGTTCTTAGTTCTTTGTAATTAAGCCCCCAATTATTGTTTATCGTTTGAGGTTGTTCGTTCTTCACCGAACGATGTAGATCTAAGGATACGATATAAGGCAGTGGGGATTCCTTGTCTATAAGGATCCACACGCCCAGATCTGTTATCCGGAGACCTATAGATGACTTTGGTATGATCGACAACCGTGTTTTTAGTAGATCTATATAATTACTTTATGAGCTTCTATTTTATCCGATAAGTATAGAGAAACGCTAAGATTTAGGTTTTCGCCGCGTCAATCTAGCCACGTCTTTATGGTGTGATTGTCCACCTAGAATTTCTTATCTTAGTAGGTATGGCTACGGCTACGTTGCTCATCTGTTTTAATTAGCGTATGATTAGGAAATACCAATATAGGGCTCCTAGGTCGGCTCACGAATTGATCTTCCGGGACTTTCAACGAGATCTAGATCTGTTCTGTATTTGGGAATTGCTAGCACCTAGTTATACGTAGATCGTAGATTAACATGATACCTAAAAAGTTAGTGTTAATAGGACAGAGAATGATGCGATCACTTAGGAAGTACGCCTGAACAAAGGAATGTTGCCTAGGTGAGGAATACGGTTAATATCGGCATCCCTAGTTTTGTAAGCGTGCGAGTCATATGAGATGGAGGCCGAAAAAGCGAAGTCACGTGATGTAGCATAGTGATCTGGGATGGCCTACCGGAGCTAGATCTAGTTTAGGGGATGACTCCTGTAGCCAATATAAAAGAAATACGGATCGGATTAATAGTTGTCGAGTCTAGCTTAATTATATAGAATCTCTAGATCCAAACGATAACATAATAATTGGGGAGGTTAATTACGTTATGTGTTGTGTCGAGTCGTGTCCTTTACCTTTCTTGTCTTTTGTTGGTCATAGACCGCTTTATGTCATTGACATGAATGATTAATTGTTTGTATATAAATGATCCACAATTGGTTCCCTATGGGATCTACCTTGATTCGCTATAGCTATACTACGATGGACCTAGTCCTCTTGCTAGTATTGGTTTATGGTGGTCAAGTATTTTAATTTCACTTGATCTACGTCATCAAGTTTTTGGCGCCGTTGCCGGGGAACCAACGGTCAATTTTATATATAAATAATTTTTTATTCATGTCGAGTTTTTTTTTTAGAGTCTGTTTTTACATTTTTGAGTCCTTCTGGTTGTCTGCTTTGTGTAAAAATTCCAGAATCTGGAACAACAAGCTTCGCTCCCAGCGAGACTGCCTCTCGCTGCCAGCGAGCCTGGTTCTGTTTTCTGGAACATCGCGTGTCTGTTTATCTCCGTATGTTTAATCCGTAGGTCTGATAGCAGCATGGGAAACCATGTTAAAATCAGTCTATGGTCCGTTTTGTTTTTATCTTTCTTTTGTTTGCAGAAACCAGAGAAGCAATAATCCGAGTCAGTAATTTTTCGTGGGCGCTGAAAAATAACCCAGCAACATGAGGAGCTGCGAATCTACGATGGGAAAAGCGATGGAAGCAATACCTTTAAAGCACCAAGATGGCTCCGAAAATTTTTTAAAGGCTTAAATTCTTCATGATATAATGTTGAAGGCAAGGTATTACCTTTTTTTGCTTATGTTTTACTATCTTTTGGTTTTTTTGAACATAAGTTAGCCTATACATGAAACCGAATATGAATCTTAGCCCGGAGTTGGTTTGTAAGATTAATTTTATTAGTGCCGAAGGTTCTGCCCCAAATCTGTCTCATCTAGAGGGTGTAGGGAAACATGTAGTTGTTGAATGGAAGCAGTGGATAAAGAGTTCCTCGTAGTTCTGTCAAAATCTCCTTGTCCTATGCATGAGATTGCTTCTAGTGGCCACGGGAGAAACAATTTGTGTAGTTAAGCATTCGCAATCTAAAGAAGACGTTGAGTTTCGAGAGAGCATAATGAAGCAGCATTATAGAGGATGTGATTAAAATGGGTCCCTATGACTAAATCTGCCTAGAATTCACTAATTCCTAAAACGAGAGCCGAGGTAGGAGCTTTGTATAAATGGTATGGATAGATGTCGTTTCCTAGGTCTCACAACCAAGGGAAGGGTATTAATCCGTAAAAGCGACGAGCCCACCTCTTATAGTGCTCAAAGGGTCAAAGTCTGGCGAGCCGTGAATGATGACTGACAAGGATACTTTTTTGGAAAGTCGAGCTGAGGACTTTAAACTCAGAACTACTTCTTTAAAACCCTTAGGATTTCCATTTAGTTTTTTAGGTTTTGTTTTCTTTGAGTCAAATAAAAGTAACGTGACATATGTTGAGGTTTTTTATTTTGCCTTGTTCCGATGGCCATTGGGCTAAGGATGTGCAAAACTTTTTTACTCAATATAGGCCACGTGAAATAGAGTTTCTTAGGAGAGTCGAGAAATTGCTAAAGAAAAGGAAATTTAGCAATCAACCTTAAGAGGGAAGCATTGAGAGAACTTGAGAATTACTGAAAATGTAACAGAGAATGATTGGTGCGAGCAAGAACGCTTTTTGGTCAACTCCCAAAACTTTTTAGAATGGCGATCCGAGTGAAAATCCAAAGTTGTGTGCAATTGCTCGCAACTACCCTTATCCTTTCCTTTGTACCTTTTCACCCTTCAACCTTTCTATTCTCTCACCAATCGCCTCACAATTCACATTTCTAACCATTCTTTCATCCCCTCTCTTTCTTTCCATCTATTTAACTCTCCCACCCTAACCCAATCCCTTAACCAATTCCCACCCAACACACAATTTCTTACCCACCCTTTATCTTTTCTTACCATCTTTATGTATATCTTTTTCTAAACCCATCATACTCTAAACCTCCATTTTGTTTACAAACTACCTTTGTGTTGCGGAATTTGAAATATTGCTAAGTTTTAATGTTTATCTTTTATCATTTTGGTTTTCATGATCCTAGCTAGGGTACGTGTAGCTCTGACCCTAGCTAGATTTTAAAAGTTTTTTGGTTCGATCAAAATACAACTTATCTTCCAACCGGAAGTTTTAAATTTCACATTTTTCCGCCTATTCCGGCATTTCTGGATGATGAGTTTGGTTCTAAAATATCACACCAATCCGACCTTGTTGATGACGGTGATGACTTTTACGTGATACATTGGGTTATTAGTAATTTCAAGGAGAAGCTACATCTCCCTAAGTTGTTGATATCCATTCAAAACGTGCAGAGTCTGCGCCGAGTTTCTGATCCTATCTTTTACCAATCGGTCACATTGACTCTGTTATACCTTACCAAGTGTCTCTTTTCCGCTGGATTAAATACCTTATCAATCCGGTAAACCTCGTGTTTTCGCACATGGGGTAATGCTTTTTGATCTTTGTCCTCTCCACCCGGTTTTAAGAATATTTTTGTACTGGAGATTATAGATGAAGACTACCATCTTTAGTTTCTTGTTTATTTTTCTTTTTATTTAGTATTTTTCTTTTTGCGTCTATATATATTTTTTAGAATTCGTGTCTGAACAAGTCGTTTTAACTCTTTGGTTTTCCTTGTCATTGGTTGTATGGAATAAAGTGGCTTAATTTGTTTTTGGATATTTTATATCTAATTACTGCCACATTATTTTATAACTTCCATTGACATGTTATTAACGATTTCGTGGAGTTTCTGTTTGGTTTGCTTTACGAGGTTTTTGTTTTCTTCTCCACGACGTGCTAGGATTACTCCGACATTCTGCCTTTACTTGAGAGCCGTTTCCAGAGCTAAGTCTTTTTCTTAAATTCTCATTTTTATTTGTCATTGGGGACAATGCCATGTTTAAGTGGGGGGTAGGAGACTTAGCTATGATATGTTATAATTGATAATTGAATGAAACAGTGAAAAAATTGAAAAAATTGAATAAATGCCAAATTATTTATCTCGTACCCTTAGGATTGTGAGTTCCTAGCTAAGAATTGATAGGAAAGGAACCAAGTTGCATGAGTACGTGATCATTTTATACTTATGTGAATGAAAATTTAAGGATATTCATGCCGATTGTTGCAAGTAGTTACTTATTATTCGATTACTCAATTTGAATCGATGAATTCCGCACAAGTCATAATAACTGAGAAGAAGTATGTGTACATTGCATAGATGATTGGTTATGTAGACTTAGTGTCGATATTTATCTGCTGATGTATTCCTATCTTCTGGCCATCAAAGCGGAGTAATAAGCTTGAGAATAATCTGTGTTTTGACACAATGTTAAACACTGGGCTTGTAGTAACATTACCAAAGTAGCCTCGCGCATGTGGTAATATTCAATGCTTCCACTAATCCGTGAGAGAGGGATTCTTGCAATGCATACTTTACTTTTAAAGCAAGTTTCTTTCTTGAGAGGTGTTAAAGCTTGAAACTACGGAAATGCGAAAAAAATTCAAATTTTTAAGAGGCTTGAGTATTTTTCTCGGTCTCCAAGTCCAAAAAATTTCTGGATAACGCTCTTGCTTATTGCACCATGTCTTTACCCATTGCAAGACTTAAGAAGTGGGAATGCTAATGTTGGTAGGTTGAGACTACGAAGTTAGCATAAACTTTAATCTTGCCACGAATATATATAACCAAATGCACATGCACACATCACTTCGATTCATAACGAGTAGTGAATAATGAATATCTTATGAGCATGAATGGTATGAGTCGACTCGAGTTTCTTGTGTAAGTATGATTTGACCACGGGAAATATTGTCTTGAGGAATGACTTATTGATACTTTGTTCGGGACGATCAAAGTTTAAGTGGGGGGTAGTTGATGACGGTCATATTATACCCGTAAAAGTCATCAACGTTGACCTTAAATCGAGAGTAATAATATATATTTTATAATTAAATCACGTGTTATATTGATTATTTAATGTTATGTGATTTATAAGATATAATTTGGTATTTATCCATTTTTATTATATAATTTGGTATTTATCTATTTTTATTTATATTTTGGTATTTATCCGTTTTTATTATTTTATTATTTACTTTGGGATAAATATCTATTTTATAGATTGAGATAATTTTGGAGGATAAATACAAATGGAAGAATTAAATCTCAAGATAAATCAAAGGAAATTCAAGATAGAGATCGGATAAGCACGAAAAGAGGAGTAAGGCATGACAAGAGCAAGCGAGCCAATCCGAAGCTTGGGGAAATAAATGCGGCGGCCCTATCACATATTTGGGGCGCATTTTGCCTTTTCCGGAAGATCGGCCGAGAGTTATCTCTATTTGTTTTGATATTTGGAAGTACATCTCTTAATTAGCTTGAAATCCTATAAATAGAGAAATACAATACACACTCTACGCACCACATATACACAATTCATAATAAAATCTTCAGTTTTTCTTAGAGCAGTTTTTATGCAAGTTCTGCAATAATGTAAGTCCTTGTATTTATTTGTTCTTAGTTCTTTGTAAATAAGCCCCCAATTATTGTTTATCGTTTGAGGTTGTTCGTTCTTCACCGAACGATGTAGATCTAAGGATACGATATGAGGCAGTGGGGATTCCTTGTCTATAAGGATCCACACGCCCAGATCTGTTATCCGGAGACCTATAGATGACTTTGGCATGATCGACAACCGTGTTTTTAGTAGATCTATATAATTACTTTATGAGCTTCTAGTTTATCCGATAAGTATAGAGAAACGCTAAGATTTAGGTTTTCGCCGCTTCAATCTAGCCACGTCTTTATGGTGTGATTGTCCACCTAGAATTTCCTATCTTAGTAGGTATGGCTACGGACACGTAGCTAAATGCATTTTAATTAGCGTATGATTAGGAAATACCAATATAAGGCTCCTAGGTCGGCTCACGAATTGATCTTCGGGACTTTCAAATGAGATCTAGATACATTCTGTATTTGGGAATTGCTAGCACCTAGTTATACGTAGATCGTAGATTAACATGATACCTAAAAAGTTAGTGTTAATGGAACAGACTGATGCGATCGCTTAGGAAGTACGCTTTAACAAAGGAAAGTTGCCTAGGTGAGGAATACGGTTAATATCGGCATCCCTAGTTTTGTAAGCGTGCGAGTCATATGAGGTGGAGGCCGAAAAAGCGAAGTCACGTGATGTAGCGTAGTGATCTGGATGGCCTACCCGGAGCTAGATCTAGTTTAGGGGATGACTCCCTTAGCCAATATAAAAGAAATACGGATCGGATTAATAGTTGTCGAGTCTAGCTTAATTATATAGAATCTCTAGATCCAAACGATAACATAATAATTAGGGAGGTTAATTACGTTATGTGTTGTGTCGAGTCGTGTCCTTTACCTTTCTTGTCTTTTGTTGGTCATAGACCGCTTTATGTCATTGACATGAATGATTAATTGTTTGTATATAAATGATCCACAATTGGTTCCCTGTGGGATCGACCTTGATTCGCTATAGCTATACTACGATGGACCTAGTCCTCTTGCTAGTATTGGTTTATGGTGGTCAAGTATTTTAATTTCACTTGATCTACGTCATCAGCTACCATCTTTCTTCTTCATGAACAAAACAGGGGCTCCCCAAGGCGTGGTACTGGGCTGAATTATGTTCCTCTCAAGCATGTCCTTCAGTTGAGCTTTCAACTCTTTTAATTCAGCCGGTGCCATTCTATAGGGTGCCTTAACAACTGGTGCTGCTCCGGGTACCAACTTGATCTCAAACTCGATTTCCCTATCCGGCATGTTTCCCGGTAATTCTTCCAGAAATACCTCAGGGAACTCTCTTACTACTGGAGTTTCTTCTAGCTTTGGCTTCACTTGTTCCACATCCACTGCGTACAACAAGTAGCCTTCACAACCCTTCTGACAATCTCTGATTGCCTTAACCGCTGAAATTATCGGATGTTGCTTCTTACTCGGCTTGTACACATTACCCTGATATGTCTTATCTAATTTCTCGGGTATCTTAAAAGTCACTTTCTTCTCTCAGAAATCTAGGTGAACATAATTCTCAGATAGCCAATCTATTCCAAGAATCACATCAAAATCGAAAAGTCTAAAAGCGTGAAGTCGCTCTTGCATCGATAAGATCCAACTCGAGCGTCCACTTGAGGTATCATCCTAGTTACCTCACATTACCTTCCCTAATGGTGTAGTTATCTCCAAGGTGTTTCTTAAAAGGTTCGAGGTAAACTCAACTTCTTAGCTACCTAGGTCGACACAAAGGTGTTAGGCGGCTCCCGTATCGAACAAAGCTCGACCACTAGATTATCCAACATTATCGTACCTAGGATGCATATTCATTCATTTAAATAAAATTACAGCATGAGTAAGCGTGCTATAATAATATCTTAATAAAATAAAATAACAACAAGGTACCGAGATAACATCATCCTCTCAGTTCGCATCCCAGCATCAATTTGCAAAACTCGGCCCTGGTCGGCAGGCGCTTCTCCCGTTCCACGGCTCGTACTCCCTTTATTCCCCTTATTGGGACATTCCCTAGAAAAGTGTCCCGGTTCTCTGCAAAGGTAGCAACAATTCATGTTCTGTCGGCACTCGCCTGAATGATTCTTGTTGCACTTGGAACACAGAGGTGCACTATTTGGGGCCTTTGTTGCCGTAGGAGCTGTTGTCTTCTTGACGTTCTATTGTGGTGCTCCTCGATAATTGTCTTGACTAGTCCCAAAGCTCCTCTTTCTTCCAATGACAACCGTAGCCTTCTTCCTGAAGGTCTCAACCTCCAAGGCTTTATTCAGTAACTCCGCCATAGTCCCCGCTGTAAATCCCAACATGCCAGACTGAATTTCATAGGCCAACCCTTCTTTGTAGAGGGCCATTTTCCTTTCTTCCACTTTAATCAGCTCAGGGTAAAACCTTCCCAACTCATTGAACCTGTTGGTGTACTGAGATACCGTCAAGTGATTACCCTGCTTAAGTTTCAAAAACTGAATTGCCTTGTCCGCTTGTACTGTTTCCGGGAAGTACTCATTGAAAAACATAGCTTTAAAAGCTTCCCAGTCTGTGATCTTACCATTACTACTCTGAATGGCATCTATCCATGCTTCTGCCGCCACCAAAAGGAAACTAACTGCCAGTTGTGCTATCTCAGTCTCAGTCACATGTATATTCCTGCATGCCTTTTCGAAGCTTCTTATCCATTCCTCAGCCTTTGAATGTTCTACATTCCTAAAGAAATCCTGAACTATGTTCCTCCTCAGTCTTGTATACCAATCAACTGGCGGTGCTTGCTCAAAAGCCGGTCTCACTGGTGGGTAAACAGGTGGGTATCCAAAAGGTATCTGTTGCTGGTACTGGGGTTGTTGAGGGTAAGGTGGGATCACTTGAGGCTCAGTCTGGTAAGGATAATATCACGATGGTAATTACGGTGGTCTTTGTGGGGTCGGCCGAGGTTCTTTGGAAACCAAAGGGTGGGTAACCAAAACCTTCTTCGATGGTGGAAACACGGTGAAAGTGGTACGGTAAGTCGAGGGGTATGACCTACATGAGGTGGGTAAAAGGTCTGCTGTTGTTGGTGAAACACTAATGGTGAGGGGTGGCTCGCTGGTTGAGGTTAAACGCTGACTGATGGCGGGTAGAAGGTTTGTTGGTGTGGAGGGTAGCTTACCGGTGGCGGTACAAAACCTGCTGGAACATCACTTACTAAAGTGAACTGAACCGAACTCCCCACATGCCATCGTGGAGGTTGCTCCTGATGAGTTCGTGGTGACAAACCCTGCTGAGACCTTGGTGTGGGTGTCGCAGTGTGAGGAGGTGGTGACAAACTCCGCTGAGGCAGAGGAATCTGCCTCACAACACCGCCTCCTACTACCTGGGTAGGACTTTCCCGTTGAACTCTAGAAGTCCCTACGCCCGCTCCAGTTCTCGTGAACACCATCCTGATGATCAAAGAAAACCAGAACGTTACTAAAATATCTAGAGAAAACTTATCTTAAAAGAAATGAAGCCTAAAAGATGCTTCGCTCTGAGACCAACTGTAACGCCCCGTTCCCGGACACCGAGTCCTTATCCGGAAAAGGAACGTTCGGCACGTATAAACTATAAATAAATTCACTTTATACATAAGCCTCTACTACGTCGTATCAAAAATAAGCAAACGGAAGCAAAAGACTCGGGTATAAAAATTCCAAACATCCAAGAATAGAAACATGAAATCTAAAGATAGAAATGTAACTTATTACATTCAAGGAAATTACGAAATCCAAAGGAAACGTACGACATTCTCAAAAGAAACGTAAAAGTACAACAAGTCTCGGAAGACCAAAGTCTAAACCAACAGTCTAATAAAGAGTGATAAAAGAATAAATGTAAAGTCTTCAACGAGGCATCTTCAAACGTCATCATCGAACTCCTCCTCGTAAACATTATCAACCTGTTCGTCTTCTCACCCCCAAACACATAGAAAACATGCATTCGAGGTAAGTACAACGTACTTAATAAGAAAGAGAAGCTACGACTACGATTACAATTTATAAAGGAACGATATCTAAAAGTTTAGTTGTTTATGTATGACCGACTCAATCTGGGGTTCATTTCATGTCCATCAACATGAATTGACTAAACGTTTCTACTTAGCCTATCTATGTTACAACCGCACTCAAGGGCACTACGCATATCCACTTTTGGGATATTCTTGGCAGCATATTAGTGGATCACACCAATATCCACGAAGTCTAGAATAGGTAGACTCCGATAGTACGCACATCTCAGTGGAGTCACCCGAAATTGTGGTTTTTTTGACCTACGGGTTCTTCCACCTTCAAAGGTAGCACACACATCACGATATAGACTGGTGCCTATCCAAGAGAGACATGTTGTTTAATCTTTTACTAGTCAAGTTCGTATTTATTGGAATGATTAACTAACCACCTAAATGTTTTCAATTAATCTCCCTCACAAATACTACTCTCCTCCTAGACCACTAGACATAGACAAGGCCTAGAAATTACACAGATATTGATGGATGCTAATTCATCAAAGCACAAGCCTATCATGCTCTTCCGATGGATCCGAACTTCAACTCCCTTTAAGAGTACATTCGGTGTTTTAACTGAACGAATCAGAAGCTCATTTCAGGCTTGTTTATGTTTATGAAATGTTCACGTATCACAAATTAAGGGTTTAAAACAATAATAACATGATTATGAAGCCCGAAACCAAGCTGAAATGATAAAACAGTAAAAACAAGGTAAAACAGGTCAAACGCCCGTTTGACATCCTATGGACGCCCGTTTGACATCGAACGCCCGTCCACTAACCCCCGAACGCCCGTCCGTAAAAAATGGCTACATCCTGATTCAAAAGTCTAACCTCAAACACCCGTCTGCCTTGTGCAAACGCCCGTTTGGGCTGCTATGATCGCAAATGCCCATTTGCCTAGTGCGAACGCTCGTTTGCCTGGGTTTCTCACAAAACGCTAAAATCTTCAAACGCGATTTCTAATCCGTTTCTAACCTAATTAACATCGAATTAAACCCAGTAAAACACAGAAAAACATATCTAATCAAACCATAGCATCTATGATCATTGATCAACGAAAATCCACATCTGCCTAACATTTAAAACATCTTAAACACGATCTAAACCTTATAAACGATAATTGAAATCGTAGGAAGAGCCTCTTACTTATTTGCAGCCAAAAACCGATCTAAGCGACCTCACGAAATCCATGACCCTTCCAACAATGCTGAAATCCAAACGGTGTCCTCCTCACAAGGGTTCCAATTCTCTACTCTGATCTGAAAACGAACAAGCAACGTTTCAGATATTGTGAAAACTCTTCTAACCCTTTTCTCTTCTCAAAACGCAGAGAAAGAAAGGCGTGGAGTCTGAATTTCTGATTTAATGCTTAGGTTATGGGATTAATCTGTGTCAATTTTCCTTAAATACCAATTTCCCATAAATCCCTTTTTCCTTATTTATCCCTAATTACCAAAAATCAGAAATTCCCTTTAAATCATATACATATTTGAATATATATATATATATATATATATATATATATATATATATATATATATATATATATATATAATCAATTAAATACTTAACTCCCATAAAAGAAAAGAAATAATAATATTTAGTTTTTAAAAAATACACGCGTCTGTCCTTTCCCGAAAATCGGAATATTACCAAATATATTCTAATTCTAATCATATAAGGAAACATATGAATCATAACAAAACTTTAAACCTAATAGTAATAGGTATTCAACCTAGAAATCCCAAAATATATTCTAATTCTAATCATCTAAGGAAACATATGAATCATAACAAAACTTCTCCTTTAAAAATCACATCATACAAACACAATTTCTACACATAATTGCAAACAAATCAACTATGATCGATAATCCGTCGATAAAAAAGCCAACAACAATATGATGAATAACACATCATCCGATGAAATTAAGTAAGGCTAATCAATTGTATCAAACCATTTTATGTTATTATCTACACACACACACACACACACACACACACACACACACACACACATATATATATATATATATTGTAATACAGTATGATTATCAATTTAATGGATGTATCATAATAACTTTTTAAGGTAACATTGATGATGCACATAAGTTAGAAGTTAAAAGAATCAAATATTCCAAAATGACCATGGAGGAACGAAACATGAAGAGCAAAAGTGTTGTAGAAGCCTGAAGAAAAAGGAAAGAACGTGACAAAAACACATTGGATAGCAACGGTATGTGAGAACCATGTTGAGTATACAAATCTATAACAAAAAAAAAATTATACATAAAAAACTTCTTAAAAGTAACGATATGTTGTAATATGTTGACATTCAAAAGTATTAAGACCGGTAATAAATTCAAGAACAAAAAAGACTCTCAATGCTGCCTAGACCAGTATGACAACTACTTATCATCATAACTATATATTATACATCTAACCTCTTACACTTCGCATGAGTAGATTCTGATATTCCTAAGACATTCTCTACAAAAAATAAATAATTTAACAATATATGCTAGGCCATCTCTGTCTTTACGCACACAAGAATACATCATCATAAGAATCTCTTCATATGCATTGCTAAACATATCTTTATAGGGTTTTCATCCTATTTAACTGATATAAGGCATCTCAAAAAGCACAATAAAGCATCTTAAAGGAGCATCAAGTGTGAGTAGTATCCAATACGAGTATGAGCAACCAAATTCCTAAGGCAAAGAGATGATTTATGAAGAAGCCCCAAAGTGAGTAGCAACTAGGCACGAGCATCAGAAGGTTACCAATAACGAGTCGAGGAAATATGGCAAGAACTGCAAATATACAACTGGCACATACGTATAGGTAGACAACTGTAGTTCAAAAATGAAAGAAGCAAAGAAAACTAAGAGTAACTGATCGTAGTAAATATCTCAAGAATTTAACCAGAGCCACCACATCTGGGACCCATTGGATTAAAGAAGGCTGCATCAAACCCCAAAAAAAGAACACGATAATTTCTTCGACCATTGTCAAACTGTTCATTTTGTGCTTGTTGGAATGTATAGAATTAGAAATAAAATCAAAATATGCCAAAATGACAGAATAACAACGCATAGGAATGAAAAAGCTAAAGATAAATGGCAATAAGATAACTGGTATATATGCAGGGGGCGGCACAATTCTTTGTGAAAAGGGTCAACTGACCCCCCAATAAGGAAAAAAATTATGTATTCTTTTGCTTTTGAAATTTTTTATCCATTAATATGTACTACCTGACCCCTAACTTTTTTAAATATTGACCCATATAAATAGTTGGAAATTTTTAATACAATGTGACGTTTTCGATTCTTGACTCGTATCACAAAAATTCTGTAGCCGGCCCTGTATATATGGTACATACTTCATTTATTTTACTATACTAGACTTTCGTTTTCTCTTTTTGCTATGATCGGTTAAGAAAATGGGGTGTTGTATTTTGAATGGGGGGTATTATCCGTACTATAATAATACAGATACAAAAACAGTCCAATTCTTTTCATCAACTTTTCACATTTTCCTTCTTGCTGAATTGTGTCGGAGAACAGGATAAACAAAATATGCCCAAGTGACAACTGAACAACGACAACATTATATTCAAAAAGTCATCGAATCAAGAAAGAGATGAAGATCAAACAAAGGTAATTTAACATGAAGTTTTTCTACTATTATTCAATTTTTTTTAATAATTATATAAATATTACACACGAGAATTTCGATTATAGCAAAGTATGTCAATTTGTATGTCATTTTACTACATTGAGATTTCAGACACAACAAAAGGAAGTGATTAAAAGTACTTTCCCAATGCTGAAATGACTGGAATCAATTGTGAAGGTAACTTGCATGATGATTTGGTGTTAAAAATAATGCTTTTACCAAGTAAAATTTTCATGTCTTTGATGTTCCTTTTCAATAGGTGAAATTGCATGAGCCAAAATTATCTGAACAACATGAACTGAGGAAAATAAACAATTGTATCTATTGCAACGCACAAAGATTTGTGCTTGAATCTCCTACGGCTTGTTGTGATAAAGGGAAGATTAAACTATCCTCAAAACATGTCCCTGATGCATTATATGATCTATTAACCGCACAACTAGAATTGTGTGAAGAATTTCGAAAAATATCCGAGAATAATATGTTTTCATTTACATCTTTTGGAGTCACACTAGACAAAGATTTGGCACCTGGCAAACGTGGAGCATACACACATTTTGAGTTCAAGGACAAATGTATATTAATCTACCAAATATTGTCCCAGAAAATAACATGTCAGTGTAGTTTCAACTATATTTTTACGACACTCAAAATGAGGTTCAAAATCGCATGAGTAAATTTCTATATTCAAATTTTAAAAGAGTTATTTTAGAGCAGTTCATGAGACTTTCAGATAGAAATCCTTAGGGGCCAGAGGACAGAAGGACAAGATAAGATAGAAAATGGTTGAGAAGGACAAAATGTAGTAACACATGTACAAAAATGTAGTAACACATGTAGTAACTGTCCTTCTCAGCCATTTTAGATTAAAATTGTCCTTCACAACCTTTAACCTAAATCCTTATGCTAAAATTACAAGAAGTTGAAGAGTATAGTTCCTCCTCGAGGATTTCTGATTCGAATTGCGAAAGATGTGAAGTTAGATTAGAGAGTGTATAATTCACCAACAACAGAACAAGATGCTGCAGGATCCAATGTTCATTCTGAAAGAGATATCAGTATACATTCACATTTTGGAAGACATATCAAGTAAAACATTATTTTTGTTGCTATGATTCATTACAATACCACTCTTTATTCCCAAATGGAGAAATTGGATGGCATGAAAATATTCCAAAATTGGTTGAAGAAGACAATAATTTCATGCAAGCACCAAATGCACTTAATGTTGAAAATTGTTCATGTGCCGAAGATGTAATAAATTAAGAAGAAGGTACTTATCTAATATATTTCTTGCTCTTATTTGGTTATGTAATTAATTGTTGCACTTTTACAGGTGTAAAGGAAACAAAAACAAAAATATTTCTTGCAGAGAATATTACTGCTACAAGATACAAATAAGACATCAAGACAATCATCAAAGTTATTTGTTGGACAGTTATTTCATCAATTTATAGTTGACATGTATATAAAGTTGGAAACAACACGTCTTGACTTTTTCCATACACACAAAGATAAAATAAAGGTTGAGCTTTATCAAGGTATAATTGATAGTGTTAAAGCTAGAGAAATGAGAGGATCCACAGTAGGGAAAAGAGTAGTATTTCTTGCATAATTTATTGGAGGACTAAGAGACATGCGACGTAGATATTTTGATTCATGGCTTTAGTACAAACGTTCACGAAACCACATGTAATCCAAAATGGAAAGAAATTGAGGAAAATCTATTTGAAGGACAAATACCTCAAGATAAGCCGGATTTAACTTCTAGAGTATTTCATGTAAAGCTACAAGATTTAAGAGATCAATTGTATAAGAAGAAAATCTTTGGAGAAGTAGCAACTCATGTAGAAGTCATTGAGTTCAAAAAAAGAAGATTACCTCATGCACACATGCTGATTATATTAAAGTCCAACTCTAAAATCACAATACCTGATCAATTTGACAAGTTTGTAAGTGCTGAATGATGATACGGAACCTGACACGGTCCCATTATCCCCGGTCAACTCGTCTGAGGACATAAAAACTCTTTCCCTGAGCATAAGCGCGCGACGACGCCAACTTCTTGGCCATCCCGCCATCCTCATAGGCATAAGGGGGCCGCCCCGCAGCATTGCGGGCCCATTCCTATGAGAATATCAGTTAATGGAAAGTTCATAAGCTTAGATAGCGCGGGGCCAATCGCCATCTGTCGGGCATCGGCGCCGCTAGCACGAGTAGACTTTTTGACTTTATCCTTTCCTATAAATACCCCACTATGACATTAATGAAGATACGGAACAACTTTTGCGCATTTATTTCTATCAAAGACGGTTCTCTCTCTCATACTTGTTGTTCTCATATTACCACCGTGAGCTCATCACCAACATCGATAAACGCCGCCGTCCGGACGGCGATAACCTCATTGATCGGAGCTCCACGAAGAGGCCAGATATCACACGTCCAAGTCTTCCTTCCAAACAACCCGACGGAAACAAACCCGTCAATTGGCTCCGGTACCGGGAACCGTTTTCTTCAAAGGATTCAACACTTCGTGGACTCCATAGTTGTTGCTCGGCTTGTACCGATCTCCGTCTCCCTTGTATAATGAGTTTGTTATTCCGGTTTATCATCATCAAATCGGTTATCTTTGTCTTCACGATCCGTTGAAAAATAGCTCATGTGTTTATGTAGACTATCCCGATCTTGCGTTTGAAGATTCACCACTATTGGGATAATCTTATATGAACCGCTAAGAAAGCGGCCGTGGTTAGCGTTTTCCGATTTGCATGTTGATCGGGACGGTGTGAACGCCATAAAATTCGACTTGTAGCATATCTGTGTTGGGATCGATTGCTTATAGGAGGGTAAAAGGTTCATCGGATGTTGCGTACATAAAATCTGAGAGCAGATCACGTCACGTCACGTCATATCAACTACCTTTTGAAAAGGATACTAGAGTTGGCTTGTGTCAGAGGCAATAATCTCACTTGCTACCTTGGAAAGCTTGTTGTCAGGCTTGCATCAGACCTCCCATCATGGCTAACCCTTCGCCTAACCCCGTCACACCCAACCCGGCAGAAAAGCAGATCGCCCCAACGAGGTCTCATGAGAGCGACCCCGCCCGTACAACCGTCGATTACCGCGAGTTCTTAGAGTTAAGAAAGAAAAACACTCAGTTAGAGGCAGAGCTCGCCCGAAGATAGATTAACACCAAGGGCCCAGACAAAGAGGCCCCCGCCCCGCTGGTTCCTAGCGAGGCTGATCTGGCAAGAATAAAAAGTTATGGTGAATACGCGGCGAAAATGAAGGCGACAAGCGAGATGTTAATCTCCGCCCCGCCAGCCAGCGCTAGCAATTGATCCTCCCCAACCATAGAGGGCATGAACGCCGGACTAACGTCATCGCCCCTCCGTGGAAAGGGCCAAACATGGGGAAACAACGTGAGCTCGGCGTCCACGAGCATCAGGGAAAGCGTATCCTCCTCTCGACACGGTGAATACGACCAAACTAGAATATCGGCGCACGACCGCCTGGGAAAACGTAGAGCTTTACCATCACCACCGAGGGATGAAGATAAAGGAACGCGAGGCAACGTCAGACGGAGACTAGGCCCCCTCAGTGAAAATCCCCGGGACATTATCCTGAGAAGAAGAGCACGGGGCAAAGCAGAAAGGCTCAGCGATGGCGAGGACGGCGCCCACTCGGGCGCACCTCGAACCTGAGACCACCCGGCGATTTGAAGATCCGAGGGCGATGGTTCGGAGATGAAAAAGAACAAACGAGAAGAGGATAAGGAACCTAGCGCTGCTATGGACGCACTTTCAGACTCGCTCATAGCGAGCCTCCCGCGACGCCGAATCTCCAACGTCAACATAACAGATTATCAGGGTAAGTCAGACCCCTACGAATGGATAGCCTCGTTCGAGAGCAAAATGATGCTCGCTACTCACCATAGCGCGGCCTGGTGCGTGGCTATGATGGGTTGCATGAAAGATAGAGCCTCTACATGGCTTCGCAAAAATTGCGGCCCGGATCGATTAACGGTGGGAGGATATGCGGACAAAGTTCTGACGAATTCAAGAGGCGGCGATAGACCTCGCAAGACCACAACCGATCTGTTTTTGATAAAGCAGACACCTGGGAGTCCGCCCGGTCGACAATACGAAATTCGCCCAAGTTTACGATCAAACGCGGGACGAGCCCGAGCCCACGGTCATGATGGCATTCTTAACTGGACTGGTGGGCGGCGAACTTAAGACACATTTAACGATGCACGCTCCGACCAACTTGAGGGACATGTTGGAGCAGGCCCGGAAGTTCACTACCGTCGAGGTCATCCCCGCCAGAAACCGGGGCCTTCAATCTGATCCCACGGCCCCGTCCAATAGTACTCGAGGCCGATCCCCAAAGAAAGGAGGAGGCCGTCAATCCGGCGAAAGAACGGACGACCGTGATTTCAAAAGGCGCAAAAGTTCGACGTAAAGATTACATTCGGCCGAATGCCCGACCGTCGGCGATCCCGAACGAAATTTCGGAACACATCCAGAAGCCCCGCGACAATCGTAGCGAAGACAGGGTTCGTAAAGCGGACACAAGCAAATTCTGTGAGTTTCATAATTATCACGGTCATAACACAGATGATTGTTTTTCCCTAATAAGGATCCTAGACAAAATGGACCGGGAGGGAAAGTTAGATCGATTCAAATTGGCAGGCGGTGCCAACCAGAGACTCGTCGCGGCCCAGTATGAGCGCGAGCTTAATGTCATCCACGAAAGCCCGCCTAGCAACAGGCAGATAAAAGAACAGATCAACTCGATCAACGAATTTGGACGTGAGCGGCCTAGAACTCTGCGACCAGATGAAGAGGCCTTGACTTTCACAAAGAGCGAGCTTAGCTTTGTTACGGGAGCAATGGAGATGCCCCTCATAATCAAAATCGGGATCGGCAAGTGCGGGGTTAACAGAGTCCTGGTGGATACAGGTGCCGCCAGAGACATCATCTATCTTGACTGCCTCAAAGGTTTGAAGTTCACCGAAGCCAATCTGAAACCGTACCTGGGTTCGCTAGAGGGTTTTACCAACCATGAGGTAAAAGTTAAAGGAATGATTGACCTGGAGGTCCGCATCGGAGACTTCGAGCCCTTCCGGATCGAAAAAATAGAATTTACGGTGGTCGATCTACGGTAGCGCTACCACATGATCCTGGCATACTGCGATGCGCAAATTTCGGGATGGTGTCCTCCATTCCGCATCGAGGTCAAATTTTATCTGAGAAAATGGCAAGATAGGCGAGGCGATTAGCCGACCACAGACTTATCTTGACCACTTGGTAAAATCAAAGCGAGGGTTGAAAAGGCCTTTGGAGCCCGAAGTCCAAGGTGTGCTAGGACAAGCTCATGCTCTAATGATAATCGATCTGTTGAGATCCCAAGTACCGCCGAGCGACTCAACCCCGGATAAGTGAGTCCATGGCCGAGTTAGAGGCGGCGCTAAGAAAAAGCTGGAAGCCCATATCGAGCGAGGGGACAAGACACAAACAGCCCTCCGCCGCTTAAGAAACAACAAAAGGAAATTGTATGCGACACATTGCAGATACGAGATGATCTAAGCATTGAAGCAGAGGGGGAGCTCGTCGAGGTAATCATCAATGAGAGATACCCCGACCAAAAGATCAAAGTCGGGGCGCACCTCAGCGAGGCCGACATGTCCGCACTAATCAACGTGCTGAAAGAAAACTTGGAGGCCTTTGCTTGGGAGGTCACTGACATGCGAGGCGTCGACCCTGAGGTCGCACTCCACCGTCTTAACGTGAATCCCCACTTCAAGCCAATTCAGCAGAGGGCTCGCCAATTTTCAACCGCAAAGGAAGAGGCTGTAAAAATTGAGATCGCAAAACTACTTGCGGCGGATATCATTGAAGAACTACAATATCCTACTTGGCTAGCCAACGTCGTTATGGTTTTGAAGCACAACGGCAAGTGGCGAATGTGCGTAGATTTCACCGATTTGAACAAAGCACGCCCCAGGATCCCTATGAGCTACCCCGCAGACGAGAATGGTAGATCGGATAGCGGGCTTTGAAATCCTCAGTTTCGTCGCGCGCCTATTCTGGATACCATCAGGTCCGTATAGCCGGGGACGAAAGACAACTTACTGCTTTCAGAGCTGGAGGCGGCATGTATTATTACAAAATGATGCCCTTCGGCCTGAAGAATGCGGGTTCAACATTCCAGAGGATGGTCAACCGGGTCTTCCACACTCAAATCGGCCGCAACATGGAAGCTTACATAATTGACATGGTCATCAAATCCAACGGATGCGACTTCATAGCGATTTGAGGAAACTTTCGCGACGTCGCGAAAAAACAACATGAAGTTAAACCAGTCAAATGCACGTTTGGGGTCAAAATTTGGAAAATTCTTAGGCTTCATGGTCACACAATAGCGGCATCGAAGCAAATCTCGAGAAAATCGAGCCATTTCGGACATGGCGCCTCCCACGACTGTGAAAGAGGTTCAGAGGTTGAATGGAAGGATAACCGCTCTGGGGCGGTTCATTTCGAAATCGGCAGACAGGTGCCTCCCTTTTTATAAAATTTTGAAAGGCGGCAAGGGGTTTGAATGGACTGGAGAATGCCTTTGAAGCCTTTGAAGAGCTCAAGCAATACTGGTCACCCGCCTCTTTTAGTAAGTCCTATTATAGGCGATCGACTTTATTTATACTTGGCGGCCTCGAGATAGAAGTGTCGCCCTTGTGATTCTTATAAAGGAAGAGGGGACTCACGAGAAGCCCGTTCAAAAGCCCATTTACTATGTTTGAAGGCTCACGAGTCTGTAGAAGGTCGATATTTTAATGCGAGAGAAATTGGCTTACTCTCTTGTTATAGCGGCTAGAAAGCTCCGTGCATATTTTTCATCACATACGATCATTGTACTATCGGATAGTCCGGCTGCGTCGGAGTTTTACATAAGCCGGACCTCGCCGGTCGTCTCGAGAAATGGGCAATTGAGCACACCGAATTCGACATCAAGTCACGAGCCTCGAAGGGCTATCAAGGCACTGAGCCCTGGCGAGTTCATTCTTGAAGCAAGCTTCCGAGAGCCCTCGACAACACAACCCACTTCCCTTCGACCAACTTGCCCGACAAACCGGCTCTAGCGGCCCCAAGAGGCCCGACCATCGTTGGCGATTGTTCGTTGACGGCGCTAGTGGAATTGGAGCTTGCATGGGCCGGCATCGTCTTGCTCGAGCCGGGAGCGTCCGAAGAAAAATTGAAAGCGCCGCCCGATTTCACGGCGTCAAACAACCAAGCCGAATATGAGGCGATCATCGCAGGCCTCGAGCTCGCCCTCGCAATGAGAGTTGAGAACATACACGTCTTTTTGCGACTCTGGCGGGTTGTCAATCAAGTGAATGGAGGTTATAAGATTTATTGTTCAAAGCGCAGTGATACATCGACCTGGTCCGAAATTGCGCGTCGGTTCGAGATATTGCGAGCTCTCTTATATACCACGACTCGGAATTTGAGGCGGACTATTTATCCAAGTTATCCGACGCCGGCCGCGGCGCTAGCTCCCGACATCCCTTTGGAATACCTCGAGGAACCTTCTTATTAACAGATGCGAGGTCATGGATATCCAACCCCTCCTCGCTTTGGATCGATGAGGTCAAGGATTATATTGAGCATGGAGTTTTGCCTTGAGACAAGATAGAGGCAAGAACCTTGGCTCGCCGAGCGAGCAGCAAGATATGTCGTGCAAAATAGGATACTTTACTGCGCGCTCTTTCTCCAAACCTCGCTCCATTTGTGTCGGGCGGAGCAAGTAGAGAGGTATCCTCCATGAGCTTCATCAAGGAGTTTGTGGCGGGCATCCACTGTCGAACCCTCGCACAAAGCGGCGATCACCGCAGATACTCTTGGCCTACCTTATTGAGGATGCGGATATATTCGTTAGGGAATCGACCGCCATCATGTACGCAGATATACCAGGTTACCTCCGTAGAAGCGAGCATCGTCACCGCTTCATGGCCTTTCGAAATGTGGGGCATCGACCTCGTCGGTCCAATGCCTAAAGGGCGCGGAGGATGCGAGTACATAGTAGTAGCGACTGATTATTACACCAAATGGATAGAGGCGAAGCCCCTCAGAGAGATCGCCACCACCCAGGTCATCTATTTTTTAATGGATCAAGTGTGGACTCGTTTTGGGGTACCTCGCATCATCATATCTGACCATGGACCGCAGTTCAGAACGGAATTCGACGAGTTTTGCAAAGAGCATGGCGTCATTCATGCGACGTCTTCGGTCAGCTATCCTCAAAGTAATGGTCAGGCAGAGAACGCAAACAAACAAGTGCTCAGAGGCCTGAAACGCACTCTATGCGGAAAGAAAGGCAGGTGGGTAGATGAGCTGCCCGCGATCTTATGGTCGCTCCGGACCGCCAAAAAGTCCACCACAGGAGAAACCCCATTCTCCCTGACTTATGGTTCGGAGGCGATGACGCCAGTAGAGATGTCTCTACCTAGCATCAGAGTGTCGCATTTCAACGAGGACTCCAACGAACGATCGCGTGAGTTTGAGCTCGACATGCTCGAAGAAAAAAGACTGCAAGCGGCGACCCGTTCGGCTAACTTCAAGATGGCCGCTAAGCGACATCACGATAAGAAGGTACGCCACCATTTTTTCAAGGCAGGAGATTTCGTATTAATTAAATGTGAAGCCGCCGGCCGCAAACCCAAAAAGTTAGACAGCAATTTGGAAGGACCCCTTCAGATTTCTCGCGAGCTAAAGAAGGGGACATACTATCTCAAAGACAGGAATGGCCGTGAATATGAGAATACTTGGCACACCGACAACCTCAAGAGATATTACATGTAGTCCCCTCATTTTTTGGAAGTTTTTGTTCCTTGTGTATATATTTTTCTTCCTTTTTGCGGAAAAAAAAAAGGGAGTAGGGATTGTGCCCTGCGCCGCCTGGACTCAGCGCCAAGACAGCTTGTGTATTTTGGGTTAGCAAAAATAAAAACGACTCAAAATACCAAAGCAGAGAACAAAGGCATAAAGCGAAATGGCCATGCAGCGGCCCCAATGTACACTGAAGGAAAAGGATCAAAGTTAACAGGGTGGCGAGCCCCACATCACCGGAAACAAAAGTTAATATTACAAATCAACAACATGAGTTTTTATCAATAACAAAAGGAGAATCAAAGCGCGCGGAATCAAGGCCACTTGCGAATCTCGGTGCGCCCCCTCCTCACCACCTCGGAGGTGCTCGATCCTCTGTATTGGCCCCATCCAAGATCGCTCGCACGAGTGATCGCATGTTCTCTTTCTTTGCTTATTTGAAATACCGCCGCCAGAACCATCAACCCCTACATCGCTCGCGGTATTCCGCGATCTCTCCTCGGAGTATGGAACCACGGGATGATATTGAATGAGCTTGGCTTTGAAGGAATTCTCCGAGTCCACGCCGCCATATCATGTAAGTTGGGGACCCTCTGTTGGTGCATCGACCTACAGACACACCTCGCCATATGATAGCAGCCTTGGTCATAATTATCACCCAGATCCTTCCAAATTCGGGCGCCGTCCTTATATTCAGCAAGGACGGCCTCAATTTTGGCCTGGATATCCGAGGCAAGGTCCTCGGCCCTTTTGATAGCCTCCTCAGCTTTCCGACGGGCATCCTCAGTTTCCTTAGCAGCATCAGCAACAACATCCTCAGCAGTTTTTAACTTTTGCTCACAGGCACCCAGGGCGGTTTCGACCTTCTTGCGATGATTCTTCTCATGAGTAACTTGGCGCTCCAACTCCGCTTATCTTATCCGCCTGTGTCTTTTCTTTAGCGGTATATAGAGCCTTGGCATCACCAACTTTGCCCTCAGGGTCTTCATCGTCGCGCGCCAACTCCTGGTTCTCTCTGCGCGCTTCTTCGCCACCATCGTTCCTCGTTCATTGTTCGCTCTCCACCAACTTCTCAACAAGATCTAAAGCGGCGAGCATGCAACGCGAGACCTAAGAAAGACACGATAAGCACTTGGAAAATAAAGGAAATTCGTGCGAGGAAACATATTTACCTTATGCTGCGACATCCCGTACTCGGCGACGGCAGCCCTCATAGCCTCGCGGGGATCAATAGAGTTATTGCCAATGTTGGCAGGAGCGATCATTTTTATCAGTCCGGTCCCCACGGATAGGCGAGCCTCAGCGCTCCATTTTCTGGTAAGTAGAGGAAGAGGAGGAACGGCCGACAGAGTCGACTCCATCATCACACACCGGCCAAAGCGATGATTGATCGGCGCAGAAAGCCTCGTCAAAGTATAAAGGAATGTCGGCACTCGCCGAAGCTTCTTGCCGTGCGCGCTCCTGCGGCACGAAGTCATAAACAGGTGCAAGGTTGAGAGGGGGAGAGTCTGGACCCTCTAGGTCGACAACCTCAGATGGCGATCCACTCTTGGTCTTTTCCGGGAAAGGGACGTCTTCAGGAACATCTTCAAACTCTCTTGGCCGCTACCAGGCGGTGCTCGAGCTTTCACCGGTGGCGGGGCGGACTTCATCAGAATCGCCTGGCGATCGCAACACCGGAGGAAGTCCTCGCCTCGACGCCATTTTCGCCCGCAAGAAGAACGGTCACTCCTCGATTGATCCCCACATGAGCAATCGGTATGATCACGGGATCGCGCTCGCTAACTCTTCCTCCCCGCGCGCTTCCTCGCGGCATTAGCAGCGGCAACATTAGCGCTCCTGTGGAGACCGGATGCCGGCATCACTGAAAAATTGAAAATTGCACCCTAATCCCTGAAGGCTTCAAATTCACAAAAGAAGGGCTTAGGCATACGGATTCTATCACCGGTTAGAAAACCTCAAAAATCCGAATATCTACGGGAAAAAAAGCATACTTATAATCTATACAGGCCAATAATCAACCACAAAAAGACGATCAACAAAGAAAAACCCGGTGTTAGGTCGGATAAAGATGGTACCTTTATGATCTGGATGGCAGAAAATTGGGAAGACAAGGATGATCGCTCCGATCGGCCGTGAAAAGACTACTCCGATGAAGTTCAAACACGGCCTCGACCTCGAGTCGAAACTTGGTTCTAAACCACCACGGGATGCTCTTGATTTCTTGCTTAATCACCTGGAAATTTTGGAGAAGGTTTTGAAAAAGTGGCAAAAGGAGGGGCAACACTTCTTAAATAGACCCGGCGATCAACCAACCAACGGCCGTGATTATCTTCATCCAACGGTTCGGTTTACGCAGAAAGCGAAAAGTTTCAAATCCGACACGACGCTTTGAAATTTGATATTTGCATAGAAAACGAACGCCATCATTACCGGCCACCGTCCTACGGCGTAAACGTCACCTTGTCGAAGGCGAAAGGACGCCACATTTAATGGTACGCAGCGCTCGCAGCCCATTTGTATTGCTCCACGTGGCACGCCACCGTAATAGCTCGCTGCGGTTTTTTCGCTCGCCAACACAAGTGACTTCGCCATCTCGCCTGGGATCGTAGAAAATGATTAAATCCCAGAAACTCAACATGTCGACCTCGGTCAGACCAACGAGCACGGACGATTTACATCGCAAGCTCTCAAGCCGCGATCGCGGCGACGAGAAACTCCTCGCGGCATATCGGATCGCTACATCTTTGGCACTCAACATGTCGACCTCGGTCGGACCAACGAGCACGGACGATTTACATCACAAGCTCGCGCGCGAGCCACGGCGACGCAACGAGCCTCGCGGCATATCGGATCGCTTACGTCAGGCACCTCAACATGTCGACCTCGGTCGGACTAACGAGCACGGACGATTTACATCGCAAGCTCTCAAAGCGCGATCGCGGCGACCGCAACTGCCGCGCATATCTCGGATCGCTCTACGCGTGCACTCAACATGTCGACCTCGGTCGGACCAACGAGCACGGACGATTTACATCGCAAGCTCTCAAGCGCGAGCGCGGCGACGCAACAGCCGCGGCATATCGGATCGCTACTATCTTTGTGCACCTCAACATGTCGACCTCGGTCGGACCAACGAGCACGCAGACGATTTACATCGCGCAAGCTCTCAAGCCGCGATCGCGGCGACCGTAATGACTCCTCGCGGCATATCTCGATCGCTACATCTTTGTGCACCTCAACATGTCGACCTCGGTCAGACCAACGAGCACGGACGATTTACATCGCAAGCTCTCAAGCCGCAGTCGCGGCGACCGTAAGCAGACTCTCGCGGCATATACGGATCGCCTACATGTTGTGCACCTCAAATCGCGATCCGCAGTGTCATCACATCTCTCAGCTGCGCCCACAAACGCGTCAGGTATCCCAACGGATGGAACGGTTCAAAAGCCATCATTGGTGGTCTTCCCGAGTTCTAGCCGTGTTTAACAGGGCTATTTTGACTAGGGACTAGTCTGGACGAAAAATAGCCCATAACTACCCACCATAAATAACCGTCCCTTCGAATGCTCCTAATGACGGTAAACCTCTCGATAGCCATCATTACGCCGGTCATTATGATTGTCTCTCCGAGATAGCCCGCTCGCCATACATCCATCATTATGGTAATCCATGCCAAACACGCCACCTCCCTCTATAAAAGCCAGCCATTCCACTGCCTCCTCCACAGACACTTCTTCTCCCATTCGAATCACTCGTTTCTTCCTTACAAAATCCCAGAAAAACAAGAATGTCTCAGTCGGATAATGTGGAATACGAATTTATGGAGGATTACAAAGGCAACGAGCATCCGGAATCCAAGCTTGCACTTCCTCCATAACCCTTCAGGAAGAACAACCCCAATTTCAATACCACGGGTGGAAATGGAACAGAATCTTGATATGGCCGCCGCCTTCTTGTCGCCTCGAGATTGCGGAGTTAGAGCGTGAGGAGGCGAGATAAATGAATCCGAGTCCCGCAGGCTCACTGGGAGGATCGAGGTATTCACCGGCGATCGGATCCACAGACCGCACAAAGCAAGCTGTTCAAAAAGTTTGTGCGTCTAGTCCGGAATGGAAACTGCCAGGGGGCCATGGTCGACGCTGTCTGGGAAGAATGGCAAAGCGTCTTTCACCAGAATTGGGCCCCTTACCATCACCGAGTCCGCAAGTGAGATCCAAGACGAGAGAGGATCGCTTCTATATGAGGGAAGACGACCGTAGGCGCGGATGAGAGAAGATCGCTTCCTATATCTGAAAAGGGGCGGCCTGGTAGGTCAGATCCCTTGTTGCTTGCGACTGACTGCGAACTACCGAGCGCGACGATGACTCCAGATCACCACTAACGTGTACTAGGAGGAGGAAACCCGCTTGTAGTGATTGGCAAGCCTTTCGTATAGCTTCAACTTCATGAAGCGCTCGCGGGACATGTTGCATCAACTTCATGTCGCAACCCCGCCTCGCCTCTGAAAGAGCGGTCTTGAGATTTCTGATACAAACAGAGAGTACTCTTTTCCCTTGCTTAAGATTTTTTCCCACCTGGGTTTTTCTTAAGAAAGGTTTTGATGAGGCTCTACGAGTTTGTATCCCTATTCTGAGTCCGCTCAACTTTTGTCTTCCAAGAGTGTTCGACAACGGAGACTCTCGACAAGATATACTACTCTCTACGCCGCAACAAATTTCCGCCGCAGAGTAGGGGGCCATTGATGATACGGAACCTGACACGGTCCCATTATCCCCGGTCAACTCGTCTGAGGACATAAAAACTCTTTCCCTGAGCATAAGCGCGCGACGACGCCAACTTCTTGGCCATCTCGCCATCCTCATAGGCATAAGGGGGCCGCCCCGCAGCATAAGGGGGCCGCCCCGCAGCATTGCGGGCCCATTCCTATGAGAATATCAGTTAATGGAAAGTTCATAAGCTTAGATAGAGCGCGGGGCCAACTGCCATCTGTCGGGCATCGGCGCCGCTAGCACGAGTAGACTTTTACAGCTTTATCCTTTCCCTATAAATACCCCCACTATGACATTAATGAAGATACGGAACAACTTTTGCGCATTTATTTCTATCAGCACGGTTCTCTCTCTCTCATACTTGTTGTTCTCATATTACCACCGTGAGCTCATCACCAACATCGATAAACGCCGCCGTCCGACGGCGATAACCTCATTGATCGGAGCTCCACGAAGAGGCCAGATATCCCACGTCCAAGTCTTCCTTCCAAACAACCCGACGGAAACAGACCCGTCTCTGAAATTCCAAGGAAAAGTATCATGAATTGTATGAGTTAGTGTTGAAACATATGATGCATGGACCATGTAGATTACAAATTAAAAATAATTCGTGCATGGTAAATGAGGAGAGCAAGTTCCATTATCCTCGTGATTTTTCTAACTGTACAATACAAGGCAAAGTTGGATACCCTATTTACATAAGAAGAGAAACAGGATTACAAGTCCGTGTACGCAGTGCACTATTAGACAACCGGTGGGTGGTTCCTTACAATACAGACCTTCTATCCAGGTAAAATTACAAGTTTTTCATTTTCATCATAACGCAAATTTTGCAATATTTTTGTCATATAGCATATTCTTTTTTTAAGGATTAAAGAAGATTTTAAGAAATTTAACTCAACCAATATAAAATCCAATCCTTTAGGTAAATTAATTTTTGAAGTTATAACCTTGAAACAACTAACAAGAAGGATAAAAAAAGAGCACTATCATAAATGTAAATTAAATTTTATATTTATTTAAAATATATAAAATGGACATATGCACATAGAAAAATACATAGTCATGAAAAAACTTTGAATAACATACAACCGTCTGTTATGTGTCTCCAACTTTTATCTTCCTGAAAAAGAATGTGTTTCATTTTGGGAGAATCAAAATTTTGAAGATCACATTCGAAATGAATTTGCCTAAAAATTTCCTAAAAACAATGCTCACAGAATTTCGCTCAAATGAAATGGCCAAAAATTGTCAGTATAATGAAATTCCGTTTTTTTGTATGGATTAACACACAAAAACTTTGGAAAGAGAGGAAACAAAGATATGTGATTGGCCGTATATATGGTGCAAAACAACGAAAGGGGAAAAGTATTATCTCAGGTTGCTACTTAATCATGTTAGAGGACTGACATCATTGAAAGATTAATAACACTTAACAATCATAAATACACCACTTTTATAGAAGCCGTAGAGAAAAGAAGGTAACTAGAATCTGATATGAGCATTTCAGAATGATTGAATCAAGTAATCGCCTTTCAGATGCCTCATGCATTAAGAAGACTATTTGCAACTCTTTTAGTTTACTGTGAACCAACAAACATTTGCCAACTGTGGGATAAATATTGGGAACCAATGTCAGAAGATTTCATGCGAGAATTTATAAAGTCAACAACTTTAATTATGAGCAAAACTTTACGGTGCGCAAGTTATTTTCTAGAAAGCATGGGTAAACACTTGACCAATTATGACTTGCCAAGTGTATATGAAGACAGAAATTTGATGTGTTATGACTTTCCAAGTGTACACGAAGACGGATTACAAAAATCTACCTAGAGAAATTCGTGATGAGTTGAGTTATCTATAGAAATTCCCCAAGATGATTACGATGCAGAACTAGCACATAATTCTAAACAAAAAGATATTTTCCAAAAAATACTTGAAAAATAAGATAATGGAGAAAGTGCCGTGTTTTTCATTGATGGACCTGGGGGCACATTAAAAACACATTTATACAAAGCATTGCTAGCAAATTTTAGAAGAAAACATAAGATAGCTATAGCAACAACTACATCAGGAGTTGCAACTGAAATTATGCCTGGTGAGCGAACATCTTACTCATGCTTTGAAATTCCAATTAATGCAAATGAACAAGCACGTGCAATATAAAACTACAAAGTGGAAATGCAGAATTACTAAGGAGAACAAGTCTAATCATAAGGGATGAAGTACCAAAGGAAAAAATGGCAATTGAGACACTTGACAAAAGCTTAAAAGACATCATGAGAAAATATGCCGTATTTAGAGGAAATGTAGTTGTATTTGTAGGTGATTTTAGGCAATTACTTCATGTTGTACCAAAAGGCACAGTATTACAGTCAATAAAGACAAGCTTGGTAAAATCATACTTATGGTCAGTAATGGAGAAACTATCACTAACTAAACATATGAGAGCAAAAGAAGATAACAAGTCAAAAAGTTTTTATTAAAGATGGGATGTGGAGAAGAACGAACAAATTATGAAGAGAAGATACAATTATCTAAAGAAATATAGTCTTTGAATATGATGAAAAAAATTACGAGGATTCAGAAAATCATTTCATCAATTGTATATTCCCTTATTTAGAAGAGAAGACATATTTAGAAGATTACATTACAATTCGGGCAATTTTAGCGACGACAAACAAACATGTTGATAAACTAAATAAAAATTTGATATCAATCTTTCTACGAGAGGAGCATTGTTTCAATACCTTTGACAAGGCTAGCGATGATATTAACGACTATTATGAAGACGAATTCCTCAATTATTTTACACCAAACGGATTGCCCTCTCATAAATTAGTTTTGAAAAAGAATTCACCTATAATGTTGTTGAGGAACTTAGACCTTACATGAGGATTAAGCAATGGTACAATGATGGTGAGTAAAGAACTGCAACAAACTGTTATTCATGCAGAAATCATTGTTGGACAACACTGCAGAAAACAAGTTTTGATCCACGTATTCCACTTTGCCCAGCAGAAAATGAAGGATACCCATTTCATTTTACAAGAAAAAAAATGTCATATTCGTCTTTGTTTTGCAGTGCCGTTTAACAAAGCACAAGGTCAAATAATACCATCCGTAGGAGTTTATTTGCATGATCGGTGTTCTCTTATGGACAAATATATGTCGCACTATAAAGAGGAACTTCAATGTCAACGACCAAGGTCCTGATTAAACACGAAGATGACGGAAGTTACACTCACGACTGGACAAAAAATACAGTTTACAAACAAGTATAACGGTCTGGTATGTAAATGATATTTACATTTTCTTACTATTAAAATTTATTTGTTACATACACTTATCAAGTTTTAACCTTCTTAATGAACAAGTTAATGCCATGGAAACGGATGACAACACTACAGACGACCCATTTGATAATGAACCGGTTAAATCCATAAAAAAAAGGATGACAATGATACAGGCTATCCAAATGATGAAGAATGAAGAATACAAAAGTACAGTGTACTCACAATTAAGTTAAACCAATGAACTTATAATTGATATTAGTAATTTATGAAATTGATGTTTTCTTCGTTTTCGTGTTCTTAAGGTACCACTTTTATGTTTAGCTTCGTGTGCCAATGATACAAATCTTCGAATACTCCAAATTGTTGTTAGTTATAGTCACTATAGGTTCAGTCAGGTATGGTTTCATAATGACCAAAATATACTTAATAAATTATAATGAGCAAATAATAAATATTAATACTCAATAAAACAAGTTTTACGGTTGATTGATTTCATTGATTGTTTATAAAGTATAATTTTGTTCAAGTGTCTTTGAACGATTGTTTTGCGAATTGTGCTTCAAAATTCCGAATAATCAAATATTATTTTGAACCATTACATTTTTGTACTCTATTAAAAACCATGCTACTAACCGAACTGAAACCGAAATCTTTCTAACCAAACCATTTGGGTTGATTTCATTTTGGTTTACTTTGGGATACGAAGTATATCCCAAACCAACTCCGCATTTTTTAAACCGACCCAAACAAAACCAGCTAATCATCCGCATATCATTATCGTTATCGGAAAAAGAAATATCGAATTTGGCCCGTAAATTTTGGAATCTTTTTACATCCACAAAATGATACTACTAGTAGGTCAGGTCACGCAACAAACTCACCCACCACAAAGTATATTGGATTCATGTAGGCCCTATTGACGTCCAAATTCCCCAAAAGCTTCCGAATTTCAAGAAACAAAAACAGACATTCTCCTCTTCCCGAGATTATGGAGTCTTTGAACATTAAATTCAGTCTTACTTCATCCAATCCTTCTTACTTTCCTGACTCATTCACAAAACCCACTTCAAAACCCATATGTTCTTGCCGTATCTCTTGTTCAAGTAACACAAGAAATGGGCTTAAACATCCTCGGCCTCGGGCTATTATTAGTGCAATAAAGTTGAATGAAAAAAACAATAATGAAGGTTGGATTGAATCCAAAGAAAATCTTTTGAAATGGGTTTGTGGAGGAGTTGTTGGTTTTGCTGCTGCAGTCTCTTTGTGCTGTGATTCTCCTGCTTTTGCAGAGTCCTTCACTTTTGCATTCCCTGTTTCTCACTTACCTGAGGTGAATACAGTTCAAAGAACCCTTGTGGAAACTTGGGGTTTGATAAGGGAAACTTTTGTGGATCCAACTTTTAATCATCAAGGTGTGCCATTTTCTTCTTTTATAATATCGTATTTCTTGATTGGGAACAAGAACTTGAAAGATTAAACACTGAAATTTGTCAATACTGAGTTAATGTGATATATCACCTTAGTTGAATTACAGTCAAGAAAATCATAGTAATTTAAATTCCTTAATCTTCTTTATGATTCCAGTAAATTACTGTCTAGAATCATTTTATGTAAGCATGAAAATTAGTTGCAATTTCAATCGATATCTGGGTTGAGCTGCTGAATTATAGAGATGTTTGTAATGTCTGATGAGAAATATTTCAGTAATTATATGCTTTGCACTATTTTTGACTTGAACCTTCTTCAGTTCATAAACAGCCAAAGTTTTTTTTCTCCTAAAATTTATGGGACGTTTATGCAGATTGGGATTTGAAATTTCAACAAACAATGAGGGAAATGTTTCCCCTAAGATCAGAAGATGCAGCTTATAACAAGATCAAGGGAATGCTTTCTTCTCTTGGTGATCCCTTTACACGAATTATTAGTCCTAAGGTGCCAAAATCTTTTTGTTACCGGTCCATTTTTTTTTTCGTGTTTTAAAGCTTAAAACAGAGGTTTCATGCCTGTAGGAATATCAAACGTTTAGAATCGGGACGGATGGTAATTTGCAAGGAGTTGGTCTATTCATCAATGCTGAACCAAAACGTGGGCGCCTGGTAGGTATCCATTCATCCAATCGTTTGTATACAACCTATACTTATATTTTCCCAACGAGGCATGTGTTTTTCTTGAAACTGATTTGTATTTCTTCAGAATTAATGCATATTTGCACCCTTTGATTTCAGGTTGTTTCATCATGTGTGGAAAACGGCCCTGCTTCACGTGCTGGTATACATGAAGGAGATGAGTTGGTTGAGATAAATGGTAAGATGTCACCCTTTGATCATACCATAATATATAATTTTGATGTTGTTAAGCCAATAGTTGCCATGAAAAAAGGGGGAAATTTTAGAATAAATGTTTTTCTGAAATGCAAATCTTTGATGAAAACTTATTAAGGAGAGAGACTTGAAGGAATGGAAAGTGAAGCTGCAGCACAAAAGCTAAGAGGGCGTGCCGGGACAATTGTCACGGTGAAGATTCACCCAGTAAGTCTTCGATTTCTACTCGCCCTAATGAATGGATTGTATGGATTTCTTTAATGGGAACTAAAACTGTGATTAGCATTCTCTTTTGGTGATTAAAAATGTAATAATCACTATTTTTCATATTTAGATCACTTAATATATTATCATCTATCTTTATTTGAAGCTAACATTATTTTCGTTCTCCAGGGAAGTGACTCAAGAGCATCAAGCTTCAGAGAGGTTGGTATGATCTTCATATTCGTAGTTGTATAATACATATATCATACAAAATAACGTAGATTTAAAGCGTAGCTTCTTTTAATTTTTGAATGAATACACATTAGGCTTGGTTTTTGTTAGAACCAACTTCTGAAATACTTATTTAACTTAAAAGGTTAAACTACCCCGCGAAGTTATTCAGCTGTCTGCGGTATCTAGTGCCATTATCCCTCACAAAGCTCTAGATGGACACCTATCAAAAACCGGATACGTAAAGTTATCAGCTTTCTCTCAGGTTATCAATCTCATGACTTAAAGAAGCTTTTCCTTTTGTTAAAGACGACTTTAATGGTGTTTTTCTTTTTTCCTGTAAAAAAAAATGACAGAGTGCAGCTATTGATATGGAAAACACGATCAATGAGATGGAAAGTAAAGGTGTACAGTCCTATATATTGGATTTACGCAACAATCCTGTTAGTATGATGACGTGAATCTTTTACCAAATCGCTCTTAAAAATAGTTGTTTTTTTTTTTTTTTTGCGTTCTCTAATGTTTTCCGCTTTTCCACAGGGCGGTTTGGTAAAAGCAGGACTAGATGTTGCCAAAATGTGGCTTGATGGGAATGAAACACTTGTAAATACAATTGATAGGAGTGGTAACTTGCTGCCAATTAACATTGCCAACGGGCATGCTTTAACGCATAATCCACTTGTTGTTCTTGTAAGCGCGCGGCTAATCTTCATTATCATGATTGTTTTGGCTCTTTGGTGTCCTATTTCATTCATCGTTAGTTTTTAATTAACTAATCAAAGTGTGATGATTAAACGTTTACAACGATGTTACAGGTCAACGAGGGGAGTGCTAGTGCAAGTGAGATACTGGCAGGAGCTCTTCATGACAACGGCCGTGCCATTCTTATTGGACATAGAACATTCGGGAAAGGAAAAATTCAGGTTTTGCCACTTCCTTCACTAAGAAATTGTCTAAAGTTTTGAAATATGATACGTGTATGATACGTATTAAACAAAGATAAACACTATACGCATAGGATATATGCCTAGGCGTACGTATTTGCCGTTTCACAAACCTTGATTGCGAGATTTAGTTACGTCAGATGAAAATGAAGAAGACCTGTTGGAGAATGTAGAAATGTCACATTTCATCTTTTATAGTTACACTTTGGTTCCTACAAGTTTTAGTATTTTCAGTTTGGTCCCCCTATTTAGAATATTACACGTATCCATCCTCGCAAACGTATCCTATATATATATATATATATATATATATATATATTTAATCCTTGTAGGATTTATTTCTGTTTCTTTTATTCTTCAACATTTGTTTTGTTTGTTATCTCTGGTGCAGAGTGTGACTGAATTGCATGATGGATCTGCTCTGTTTATAACAGTGGCAAAGTACTTGTCACCACGCCTCCACGACATTGATCAGGTGGGAATCGTACCAGATGTTCAATGTTCAGTTGAGATGCATAATGGTGGTTCTGGTTCTGGTTCAGGTTCAGGTTCAGGTTCAGGTTCATCATCACTGGAAGCAGATTCTTGCATTATGATAGCTGAGCATCAATTAGACATGAGAAAATCAAATGCATCTTGAATTTATTCAACAAACTTGTTGAGAAATCGCAAGTCTGTAGGGACTTTCAGAATACAAGTATATTTGTATATGATATAGATGTTGGTTTCTCCATGCAATACATGATTGTAAAGTTCCTTTTGTATATAGTATTCAGAAGGCTCCGAAGATTGTGAACTTGGTCAAAAGGTGAAATCATTCCTATCAAGCCAAATGTTTCAAATATTAAACAAAAACAAAGAGTTGTGAGGTCCTTCAGAGAATGAATTTTTAATCCGGTTGTTTTTAGTTATATTCTAAGCAAAACAAGAATCAAAACTCAAGGATCTATTATCTATACTATGTACATATTAAGGAAGGGAGATTTTGATCCTGACCTGGAAAATACCCGATTTTGACCAATCGTACCCGCACTAAGACCTGACATCATTCAAAATTCAATCAAATCTCATTTAATGCATTCATACCCCTCGGAAGTTCCTCCAATATAAAGTTCAAACAAATCTATTGAGAAATTACTCAATGAACTCCTCTCACGATTTTGTATTAACTTCACCATTTTCACTAATTCATCCAAAAATCCATATTCATAATCCTCTCCCATTTTGCTAATTATAAAAAAATCTAAAAATCCATATCAATTCATGAAGTTGAATTGTTTAGGCTATTGATGAGGGTCGAACTCGCCCTCGCCACGTGTCATCATCTAATTGACTGATTAAATGAAGAGAGAGAAAATACAATGTTAAGGGCCAGGAGCCCTACCTCATGCCTAAGGGTAGACCTAAAACCCAAGGAGGGAGGTCTGACATGTTCTCCCATATAAACCACCGCAGGTTGGCTCGGTCGTCATGGAGGACGGGTGAGTGATGTTCGGGCCGAGGCGACCTAAGGGGCTCGGCGCAGCGAGTCGGCATGAGCCTCCTTATTCGATATTAGCGCACGTGCTTATAATACAAGATAATTATGAGAAGATCCTAAAGATCATTTACCTATTAGGACTCTGATCCTATCATTTAAACTACATATGATTATCTCCTAAAATAAAGGGATCAACACGTAAAGAATCTGTAATACTTACGAGACAAGTAAACATGACGAGATGTCCTCTATATAAACAATCCCATGGAACAGACTTGATTCCTGAACAGTTACATGATACGTAGACAACTTGGGATACCACTTATTCCAGGCTCAAGCTGAAACATAACCAAAGTCTCCTTCGTTTTTTGGGTGTTATTCTTGAATTATATTCACTAGGGTAATTTTGGCCCATATTGACATCTAAACGAGATCCAGCATCGTCAATTGGCGCTAGAAGGAGAGCCTCCTACTGACAAATTGTTCAAGATCATCACCACCATGCCCCAAAAAAAGACAACCAAGAACACACAAGGTGAAGCCACCGATGGTGGTGAAAAAACTACAGATGGAGCTGTGGCACCAGATCACACCACCGTTGCCACCAGCCGAAATCCGTTGGGAGGAAAATTTGTTTTGGATCCAACCCGTCTGGCGCTAGTGCAACAACTAGCATCCATCGAAACCCTAGCCATGCGGGCCATACTCAACGAAGCAATAAAAGGAAGGAGGCCATTGTAATCCTCATTGTACACAGAAAAAGACTCCACCACTCTCCAAGAAGATGATGGTGCATCATCTAGTTCTACCGGAGACAAGAGACAACCTAACCTTTGGCTACAGGAAGCAGTTAGAGTAGAGCCCAACGCCATACTTGGAAGGAAATCAGATGAGTTCTCATTTGTATCATCATTCAGCGAGTAGATCAAGAACTTTCCTTGACTTGAGGGGTTCAAGGTCCCCAAGCTGGACCTGTATGATGGATCTAAGGACCCACAAGATCATCTCCACCAATATCTGACGCACATGAACTTATATTGTGCACTAGATGAGATGAAGTGCAATGCTTTTCCTGCATTCCACACGGGCAGGGTTCGTGAGTGGTTCAGGAAGATTCCAGTGTGGTCGATCTCTACCTTCAAAACTCTAGGCAGGATGTTTGTTCATGCTTTCATCCTGGCCAAACCGTTCCATAGGAACGCAACACATGAGCTCCTTATGGTAACTTCCTTCGTAAAAAGATTTAATGAAGAGATTTAATGAGATTTAAAGAGATTTATGGAAGAGTCCAGGCTAGTCCAGGACGCAGATGAGCACCTTCTGGTAACTTCTTTCGTAGCAGGACTATAGGAAGGAAGGCTATACGCCAAACTGAACAGAAAACTCCCTCGCTCTATAGAAGAACTTGTCGAAGTGGCCAACAAGCATTGCCAAAGAGAGAAGCTAAGCGGTTGAAGAGAGAGTCGGGAAGGGTGAGTCCAAGAAAGACAAGCCTAAAGACAGAGATCCGATAAGAAGAGGATGCGGTCAGGACGCGCGTAGCGGCACCCGTCATAGATCGCTTGGCAAGAAAGAAGCTTTGCAAGAGAGAGGATTTCATATACCTCGAATAGATCATGAGAGCAGGTTCTCACGCTGATGGAAAGAAATGGATTGGCCAGGACTCCACCACCATTGCGAGGACCCTCTGAAAAAAAGGATCAAAATAAATTTTGTGCTTATCACAGAGACGTCGGGCATGATTCAGAGAGCCGCAAAACGCTACAGCGAGATATTGACACAACGATAATGAAGGAAAGTTGGATGAGGTTGTGGACCGAGCTCAGAATCCTGAGCCTCGAGGAAGAAGAGAATACAAGCACAGAGACTTCAATCAGAATAGGTGCAAGCATGATGAACCACAACAGAGAAGAGACCGATCTCTAGATCTGGATCGGCAATTGGAAAACCGTCCGATTAACACGATTAACACAATCACTGGTGGGGCTATTCAGCTTGTGAAGGAGACAAGGACAACGGCAGGTCTGCTGGTCCTTCTACGTCCAACAAAAGGTAAAGGCTAATCGGGGAGGTAACCTATTGCCCAAACGATTCACTCTCCTTAGTCATAAAGAATGAAGGTTTGTTATTGATGCACTGATGAATAAACACCTTCTCAAGTGGATCTGTGCCGATACTGGAAGCGTCATTAATGTTTGGTTTCCAGTCTATAAAGCTGTGGGATTCCGAACTGAAACCCATCTCAAATCCTCTGTACGGCTTTGCCAGACCTCCAGTTCATCCTGTGGGAATGATCAGGTTGGCGGTTGGCCACTACATTCAGCCAGGAACCAAATGGCAGGACCCTTATGGTTAATTATGTGGTAGTCAAGGCCTCATCGGCCTACTACATTATAATGGGAAGGCCAACCTTGATAGATCTCAGAGCCGTCATCTCTCCAGCTCACATCAGCCTAAAGTTCCCAACTATTGAAGGTTCAATAGAAATCAAAGGGGACGTGAAACTAACCATGAGCTACTACATGACCACCATCCGAGGGAAAGACTTGGTTCGGTAGGTTCTGATGGAAACGTTAATCCCTGAAGAAGAGGAAAGTTGGTCCTCTGAGGATAAGATTGAAGATGTCATCCTTTGGGATGACAAAGCGATCGGCGATCAAAATTGTCTCTTGGATCCCTGATCAGCACAAAAAGCTCCTTATTGACCTATTAAAAAAGTTCAGAGATGTTTTCGCTGGGAAAACGGAAGATATACCAGTCTTTCCTCGGACTTGGCCTTGCACAAGCGAGCGTAGATCCGAGCAGGAAACGATTCGCGCGAAGAAGAGGCATTTTGCTCGAAGCGAATTCTTTCCATTGAAAAGAGGTAACAAAGTTACTTCAAGCCAAAATCATTCGAGAAGTTACGTACCCAGATTGGTTAGCAAATCCGATCCTAGTTAAGAAGCCAGGCGGTAGTTGGAGGATGTGTGTTGACTTCACGGACCTAAAAAAAGCATGTCCAAAGGATTGTTATCCTTCGCCAAAGATTGATCGACTTGTAGACTCTACAGTTGGATTTGAAGTGTTTACTTTCTTAGATGCATACAAGGGATATCATCGGATCGCAATGGATCTGAAGATGCCAAAAGAAATCTTTCATAATGGAGTTAATTTTTTACATAACTAGGCCCTTTGGCCTAAAGAATGCGAGCAACTTATCAAAGTGCAGATCAATAAGATATTCAATGGCGGATCGGCGGATGTATGGAAGTCTATGCGGCGACCCTTAATCAAAAGAGTCTCTTGATCAATACTTGATCGATGTCGAGAGAAGTCTTTGGAGTACTCGAGGAAACTAAGATGAAACTCAATACAAAGAAAGTATGCGTTGGTCGGATCGAGGCAAGTTAAGTAGGGTACATGATCCCCTACGAAAGAATCAAGGGAAACCTAGACAAGATAGATGCGTTGAGAAACATGCCTCCACCAAGAAGCATTAATGAAGTTAAGAGATTGAATGGGTGGATGGCCGTTCTCAATCGTTCTCTTCCTTTCTTTAAAATCTTGAGAAAGGCAAGCCCATTCCAGTGGAATGAAGAATGTCAGAAGGCCTTTGAAGACTTAATGTCTTATCTGGCCAAGCTACCTACTTTGACTTCCCCTCAGGAAGGAGAGACATTGTCGGGTTACCTATCTATTTGGGAAGAAGCATTGAGCGCAGTATTGCTCAAGGATTAAGATAACATGCAAAGACCCATATTTTATGTGAGTAAAGCGCTCCACTTTCTAGAGGTCCGATACTCAAATGCAGAAAAGCTGGCATTAGCCTTGGTACATGCTTCCAGGAAGCTTAGGCCATACTTTCAAGCTCATCCAATCATTGTTGTAACGGATCAGCCACTTTGGTAGATATTGGCCCGACCTGATACATCAGGTAGACTAGCGAAATAGGTGGTTGAAGTAGCAAAACTGGACTTCTGCCCCAGATTTACAATTAAGGCTCAAGCCTTAGCGATTTCTTGGGTGAAGGAGCGACCATCACCTCGATCGAGGAACAAGCCGAGCTACAAATCCGAACAATGTACCCCGTATATCGATGGAGCATCTAGCAAGGAAGGAGCAGGCGGGTTTCTACACATCGATACTAAAGGGAAGAATTCCCATACACCTTACGATTTAGCTTTCAAGCCACAAATAACGAGGAAGAATACGAAGCATTGATCACGGGGTTCAATCTAGCAACAAAGCTTGGAGCAACAAATTTACGGGTTTTGGTGACTCCCAACTCATGGTTAATTACGTGAAGGGAGAGTATGAAGCGAAAGAGCTTTGAAAATGTCAGATTGAGCGAGATCTCGATCTCGAGAATAGTAGAGAAGATGCACTCTCAAATCTAGCACCAAATTTCTTTTCCGACAAGAAAGTGTTGGTGGTCATTTCTTTGAAAGAACGAGATTACGACAATCGGCGGTTTATCTCACTCGAGAAAGACACTTGGATGGATCTATTACATCTACTTGGCGGGTGGAATCCTTCCCGTAGATAAGTCACTGAGACAAGGAGAATGAAGTTTATGAAAACCAGGTATTCAATTTTCAATGAAGTGCTTTATAGAAAGTCATTTATAGTGCCATGGCTCAGATGTGCGTCAGAAGATGAAGGAAACTATCTCCTTCGTGATGTCCACCAAGGAATCTTTGGAAATCATGTTGTAGCTTGGACTACGGCTGAAAATGTCATTGTTTGGTTATTATTGGCCTACTATGCGGCGAGGCGCTAAAGAGCTCATCCGAAGTGCATATCGTGCACCGGTGACGACAAAATATTGCATCAAGCTTCCCAATCCATGGTCTTTGATTGTCTACGCCTATGCCATTCGATCGGTGGAGAGTCGACTTAGTTGGACCCTTTGCACGAGCTTGGTAACTTCAAATTTTTGGTCGTTGCGGTAGATTACTTCACCAAATAGGTGGAAGCCAAAGCTCTTACTACGATTATAGCAAAAGAGATTCAAAAAGTTTTGGAAGAATATACTATCTGAGATATGACATCTAAAAATGCTAGTTTGAGATAACGGGACACAGTTCGAAGACAGAATGGTTCAAGCCTGGTGTTTTGAACTAGGGATCACTCAACATTTTACCTATGTGGGTCGTCCACAATAATATGGGGAGGTCGAAGCGGACCAATAGGAAGATCAAGATTGAGTGCGAGAAAAGGACTTGAAGAAGAAGGAGCAAGTTCCGTTGAACATCAACCCAACATATTATGGGCATCTGAACTACGCCGAATGTAGGCGAGGAAACTCCTTTCCCTTAGCGTATGGAAGTGAATCAGCGATTCCAGCAGAGATCAGACTTCCTTCACCTCAGTCCGAGCTCTACACGAAAACAAATCATGAGACCGAGCTCAGACATTCAAAAGATGATCTTGAAGAAGCTTGAGATGTTGCCTTCATCAGAATGACAAAATACAAGCAGATGATTTCTCAGTACTATTACTCCGAGGTAAGACACTCATACTTCAAAGAAGGAGACCTAGTTCTAAGGAAAAAAGAGGTCAGCAGACAGGGCCCTCAAGGCAAGCTTGACCTGAATTGGTAAGGTCCCTGTAAAGTTGTCAAAGTTCCTGGAAAATGTGCGTACCCCAACTAGATGATTCCAATGGCAGTACCATCCCACGGAGAGGGCATGCAAATAATCTCTGTAAGTTTTATGTCTAGGATAGGTTCCAGAATTCAATAAATTATTTCAATTTCCTTTATTTTAGCAATGTTATTTTAATAAAGTTGTACTCCATGAGTTTCCAAGCATATGTTATTTTGATAATACTTTAATTTTCCATTCTCGCATAATGCGTAATGGTTTTACTTAAAGCTGCATGATGGGACGTCAAACAACGAGCTATACGAGTCGGACTCACCAAGTTCGCAAAACACAAACTCGTCAAGTCTGCGGGATAGACATCAAAATCTTTGAGCTCTGCAGTCGGACTCACCAAGTTTGCAAAAGCCAAACTCACTAAGTCTGCGGGGACATACATCAAAACACCGAGCTCGGTGGAGTCGGACCCACCAAGTTTGCAAAAGTCAAACTTACTAAGTGCGGGAGGCCAGACATCAAAGCGTTGAGTTCTGCGAGGTCGGACTCACTATGTTTGCAAAGACAAACTTGCTAAGTCTGCTTTTCACCGTCAAATCGCTCGGCTATGTTGGATCGATAATCTGGCGTAAAACACTCTGAGAAGGGGTTGAATAGAGTGTTGGTAATTTGTACAACTTTTTTGAAATAAAGTAAAATGAGGAAGCTGGAGCAAATATAGTACACAATTACTAATTTGTTAAACCGGAAGCTTTTAACAAAATTATTCGATTGTGTATTACCTAAGTGATCAAGGAGTTGAATAGGTGATTAAGAACATGTGTGAATTCAGTCAAGTTGATTGTTAAAGGTTAAAATGTTCTAACACGAGTCAAGTATGATTGTATTTTCTTTGATTAAACATATCAGTGAATAGAGATGCTATTTCAACACAAATAATCAACACAAAGCAGAAACTCAAGATTATATAAAAGATCTGAAGCGTCTGAGTTCTCAAGTTTAAAAGAGATTACAAAAGCGAGGCGAGTGAGTAGAAAATATTACTATTTAGGGATGATCAAAGCAGATTCAAACCGGATATGTGGTGATAAAAATTTGATCCTTAGATCGGTCAAGAGGCATTTCTACAAGTAAAAGGCTTTTAATAAGGAAAGTTTAATTGAAGCGAAAATCCGTCATTAGAGATGGCATTTAGTGAGGATTATTTAGATTTCTTATATAAATGACATACCCTTAGTGAGAAACTACAAATTCCCTACCTTATTGATTAATTTTCCCGTCATTTTGCTCCTGTAAATTTAATCCCGTCATTATGCAATGTATATTTTCTTTTATTAAAATAAACAAATAATACCATCTAAAAAATTAAAAAGTGCCCAATTTTTTAGGCGGTTCTTTTTCCCACCAAACCAAAATCCCAATTTCGCCTTTTACATATCTAAATTTCATTCTTTTATTTCCAACACATAGGATAATGACATAATCTATCTTTTCGCACCTGGAGCCTCCACCACGAACCCTACATCAACGGTAGTACGCTCACATCGGCAAATTTCTTTATACTAATTCTATATAATATGCTGTGATATTTTTCCCTTCTTACATCTAATGGATGATGTTGTTATTTGATTTAATCGTTTGGGTTTAATGGAAAATAGTTAATCGGCTTTTTTGTGGCAGCAGGAGAGTGTGAGTTGTACCCACAATTCAGCTTCATAGCAGGGGTTTGAGTGGTACCCACAAAATTTCAACTGAGGTTAGTGAATTGTGCGTTAGATCAAGATGGTTGTGTTAGGTTTGTAATTTTGTTTTATTTTACTGAGGAGTTGTTGTGTACGTTGTTTTTCGAGGAGATATGGTGCTATTTGTTTGAACTATTTAGTCGATTGCATTTTATTTAAGAATTGAGGTTTCTCTATGAAATTCACAGCCTAATTTAGATCAAATTGTGGTAACCTAATGAGTAACCTCAGGGTAATATGAGCTTTATGTGCATAAATGCTTTCACACCTCTTCAATTGCTGCTTGTTGTGTTTTGTAGTTTTTGTTCATCTAATGAATGCAAGTTGTTGAATTGTCTTCTGTTATTAGTTTTCTTTTGTTCAAGATTCTTGCTGCTTGGATTGACATTGTACTCTGTTTATGGTTGCTGGGCTCATGTTCTGTTTGGCTAGGCTAAGTTTTCCTTTTTTTCTGCTATTCTACATTTTATCTCTTTTGATTAAGCTTATTTTTTGATATATAGACAATCGATATTGTGACTAAATTGACATTAAAAGAGCATTTTGTTTCTTAGCAGCAAAGAGTTATTTGATAGATAAAGAACAACATGGTACAATAGTTAAACAAAAATGTGAGTTTAAAGATATTGGCAATACATGATAGTTTGAGTCATTATGCAAGTATATAAATACAATACATGCTGGGGGTGGTGCTGTCTTTTTCCTAGATTCATATTATATGCCGGGGGTTTGCATTCACATACTTTTGGGGTTCATGAGCACTACTTTTGTGTGCCATTTTCATTATATTATCCTTTTCCTTTTGTAGTAATCTACATAAGAACTTGGTTTGAGTCATACATTTGGTATGGAAAATTTTTGGTTTGGGATACTCTTAAGTAAAGCCGTACAGTCACTGGTCTGCCTCATTTTATTTCCTCGTACAGTCCATGTCATACATGCCAATTTTGTCCGAGTTGGATTGCGTACCATCACATTCGTGTTCTTTTGACAATAATATACGTAGCTTATATCGCATTGCATTTTGAATTTAATGCATTTCTAGTTGCATCATTCATGTAGCGACATTTTGTTCCACTTGATCAAACAATGCGGTGTTGTAATGAAGGGTTGAAAGATCGTCAGTCTTTGTAAGAGTATAATTATGTCGAATTGTGTATTTGTTAAGGATGATATGAAATGTGTCAGTGAATATTCAAGCAGAATGAAAGAATCCACAAAAGGAAAAGTATTTGAACGCATCTGCCTTGGATCTTCCCTCTTTTGTATTGGTTTTATATGCATTAATGATGCGTTTCTATATATTCCTATTTCAAAAACTTTTCTTTTTTTATCAATCCGGTGAAGTGATGTGGTTATTGAACTCGAATTCGGGGCATTCTTTTTGAATCACAATATTTAACATATCCCGTAATCTTTGCTTGGTAACATATCCCGTAACATATCTGTAATGCTAGTCCGTATATGCATATTCTATTTGATGGAAGTCTTGACCAACACATCTCGCCTTGATGCTCCATCCTTGTCCGTAATGGTCTTGATGTCTTGTTATCGATATATATATATCATACAGCGTAAGTCATGCTTCTATGAAATTCCTCGGTAAAACTTCAATCTACCTTGTGAAGTGAATATAGTTTTGTTATGTATTGAAATAGAAGCATGTACTATTACATCTATGTTATTGCTTCCTCCGTTAACACCCGATCCTTGTGTCATTGTTAAACATCTACTATTGTGAGAGATTTAATGTGGTTACATACATAGAGTAAGATTAGTTAAAAATATAATAAGCATATTGATGTGCTTTTATCAAGCCAATACACAAAATGTTACCAACTCAAACTCTCTCTTACTTGATGGATATGTTAAGGTTGAGCTCTTTAGTCTGATTTGGAATACCATTTTTTTGTTTTTGTATGAACACTCCAATTTGTTGTTATAATACCCTATAATTGTCTTAAAACTTGTGTCAAAAGATGAACTCTATGATCGCAAAGAGTAAAAATAGCATCACCCAAAAGCCCGTTTCTTTCATAGCACCCGGTCAGCTGGCAAAGGACCGTGGGTATGGAAAAAAGACCTCAAACGTTGTATATGGAAGTAAAAGGATAGCAATTGTAGAGGAAAAGACTAATGACTTTTACAATCATGGAACAACTAGTAAAGTGCTAAATTTATGTATGCTTTGGAATTTATTATACATTGATTATATTGTAACAAGTAATTTTTTTTTTTTTTCTTTCTGAAGGTGCAAATCCACATTTCACAATCTTTCTCTCCATTTTGGTGAAGCTAAATGGGAAGAGAGAAACATAGCGAGAAGAAATTTCATTTTGGATCTCTTGACCATGTGTAAAAGGTTCATTGACATTTATTCCGTTGGTTTCAAAATTACAGATGGGGATGGTAGGCCGGTGAGAAATGACAAAGATGTTCTTGGTATGTTGAAAGAACATGAAGATGTGGAGAACATATCAGTTTATCTAGATGTTGATGAATCTTTGCAACCATTGCTCTTCAAATTGCCCGAGGACAATCCATCATTTGGTAGACCTTTTTTTGGAGTTCATTAAAATGATTTTTGTTTAATATTCTAATAATTTCTTCATTTTTGTCACATATTTTGATTTAGATCCCCAAAGATTCACAATTAAGAGATCACGATCATGGAAGATAATAATGAGTAGTGAAAGGATTGACCTGATACAAGAAAAATGTTGAAGGTATGTATATTATCTTAAGATATATAGTATTATGGATATCCTGTGTTTGGATTGAAATAGTGATTCAATATTCTAATATTCAATTTATTGCTTAGATTCAACAACAACAAAAGTGAGAAAAGTTAGGGGAAGGAACAAGAACAAAAAATTTGCCACATTGAAAAAAGGAGAAAAACTTGGAATTCAGTTTCACAACAATCGTGGAGTAGGACCGAATCACACATGTTGGTCTAGGCACTTGGGATCAATTGTGACAAAAATGTATGCCCTGTACAAGTTCATACATGGAAGGAAATGGATGTGAATGACAAGAACCACATGTGGGATATGGTAAAGGTATGCGAAACACATTTGTTCTACTCCTAGCTATTTTTTAAGGAGATATATATGATTTTTATTTGTTGTTGTTGTTGGACAAATGTTTAATAAAAAGAATTTTATGAAGAATTGTTGTACATCCTTTTAACAATCCTCAGGTTTTGGTGATGAGTGTCTTACTAGCTGTTATAGTATGCAAAGGCAAAAAGATATCTAGATATGATGTATAGGAATTACTAGAGTTTGATCCTTGTATAGGTTTGATCAAACAAGCCATGTCTTTGAAGTCCTTTGAGTAGAGTCGAGTGGTATGCGGGTCGTGAGACTTAACGTGTGAGACTCACTTGAGAGGTCGATTAGACCGTGGGGACAATGGATGCTTGAGAATTGAAGGCTAAGGTTTCAAACTTAGTTATTGAAGGCTAGGGATCAAACTTAGTAACTAAGGATAAGGATATGTGATTTAAATTTAGGCAAGTCTGTGGTGACCTAAATTGATCACATATACTATGGATGAAGTCGAGTTCTAAAATTGATTGAAGAAGCTGGAACTTAGTTATAAGATGAAATGATGTTATCTAACTTAATCAAATAAAGTTAGATATAAAAGATTAATATGTGATTTATCATATATTAATGGAGATAAAGTAATCGACCTCGGTGAGACCTTGTAAAACACTCTGGCGATGAAATGCAGATACATTATCGATCAAGATTCGATGGAAAGAAACATTTAACTACTTTTTAAGATGAATGGTGAGATTAAAGAGGCGTTGGAGAGATTCGGAAGTCAAATGGAGCGACTGGAAAGGCGACAAAAAGCGGTAGCGAAGTCGATGCAGGATCGATTGTCATCCATCGAAGCCAAAAGGGCAAAAGCAACGGCTATTTTCAAGGATTTGGAGACTATAAATATAAGACTCGATCAGATTATAAATGCGAGAAGAAGAAGAGATAAAATAGAAAAATACAGAAAGGAAAATCCTTGAAGATCAAATTAAAAGAAAGCTCTTCAACAAAAGATCAAGAAATTTACAGAGTGTTGCATATCTGTGAACTTAAATCAAGAACAATACTCTGCTTTGGCGAAATTGCAAGATCTAGAATTAACTTCAAGTGTAACAAGACATAAGCTATCAAGTTACATCAAGTCAATCACTTGAAGTTCACGAGGTCTTTGATCATCCCTCTTGATCAAGCTTTGAAAACGAGAATCATAGTTGATTCAAATATTGTTTTACAATCTGCTTTGCTAGAAGCGGTGAAGCACTTTGGAGTGTGAAGAATTTGTGTTTGTGGTGGAGTGGTGAAGAGGCAATTCTACTTGAAGGACGGTGGAGAAGCTTGGAGGAGCAATACCACCTTGTTCAAGTTTCTTGTAGTCTGTGAGGCCATAGTGATTGGTCAGGACGAGATAGCTAGGACCTTTGTAACCGTGACCTCAAAGTTCTTAGTGATACCTCTACACCCACAGGAGAAGAGTGGAGTGCGAGGATTACACCACTGGAACCCTTTATAAAAAATTAAGTGTGTCTTATTTACTTAGTGCATTTTAATCTTTATCATATTCACTACATCATCTTGACTCACACACACACAAGTCACTCTTGAGTATTCAATACTTGGTTTAACACAAGCACAACATATTTAAAAGGCTTATACTCTTATATTTCATTTGCAACATATTGATGAAACTTGAGTCGGTAGGCTATTGAGACATCGACACTCTCTTGAATCATCGATGATCTTGAGACATCGATAACTTTCTTTGAAACTTCTTGAGTTTGTTTTAACTCCGAGTTTTTAGTGATAAGTTTATTCACCCCCTCTAAACTTATCAAGCCTTTCCGAGGACCAACAATTGGTATCGGAGGCGAGCTTACATTACGAAGTTATCGATTTGTTGTGCTTTCGATAAAGTCTTTTAAAATTCTTTCAAAACATCACTTTCAAAAGTTTGCATCATGGATACATCTAGAATTAGAAGTTGGCTTAATTATCCGGTGGTGAATATCTACAAAACATTGCATCGACTTTCAGGATCAAATATATGAGAGGTTGATCTTGCAAGTTCTCACACAAATCCGAACCTCAATTCAATGATGATGTGCAAATCAACCTCAACACATATGATGATCAATCCAAAGTATTTCCTTCACTAAGTGATCTCTCGGATGAAGCGAGAAAAGGAATTGATACTAGTAGATGATTACATTGAAGATAAAATAAAGCAACAAGAGAATAGTCTTCTTTGAAATTAAAAATCACACTCTCTCAACCAAATAATGATGAAACGGAAGAGGTACTAATTCTACTTACGTCAATACATCCACGCGATAATGATTTTGAATCCACTGTGGTTCAACTCTAAATTCTTGATAATGAAGAAACCTTGGATGCCATTCTTAATGAACTAAGGAAAATACAAATCGAATATGAGATTGTGAAGGCAAGCAAGGAGGCTTTACAATCGAGAAAATGAAAGGTTGAAAATTTGAATTGAATAATCTCAAAGGAAAATAAAAGATGATTGAAAAGAATCGGCCACAAGTCTTTGAATCATCGATGGTGGTGAGTCTCTTTGAACCATCTTCTTCTTTCATTGCATTCAAATCGGCAAGCCATATGGAGATAGAAACAGGCCTAGGATTTGAAACTCAACAATCAGGGGATGGATCGATAAAATTACTAGTACGAGATTGGTCCTAAGTTTATACTGCACAAAATCCAATTCCAAAAGGGTTCTTTGAAGCGGTGAAGTCAGCGAGAAGATTTCAAGATGCCCGATCACAAGTCAAAGAAGAATACGACATCGAGAAAAGAAATAAATCCAAAAGAAAAATCTTTGTATCTTACAGACTCACTTGATAAGTGAATCTACTACCAAGTCTTTTGGACCACAAAAGAATGATGAAATATTCCAGAGCAGGTATCCAAAATCCAGAAATGATGATCATTCTAGGGATACTTATCATAGGGAAAGGTAGATTATTTCCTCTTGATGAAAATGGAATATTCTGCTCCGTTTGCTAGAAATAAAGTATAATCATAATGCTAGGATTCGGAGAGGACTCGTGAGAGGTCTTATACAAATCCTCGTGAGACCTCAATGAGACTCTCAATATAAGAAGTGTATACAACCAACGACCTTTATAATGATTATGCATCTACTTACATCAAGCAAAATCATTCAAAGAAGATTCTGAGACCAAAAGCAGAGAACACATGTAACTACTACACAACTATCAACAAATTCTATGGAAGTGTAGAGTACACATATGAATCCAAGTATGATACTTTGAAGGAGACCTTATGAAACCTACCAAGAATCATACTTGCCTTTAACAATCAAGGACCCCAAGCAGATATGTGTACCCAAAAATCATTGACTTTGTTTTGCGGCTTATTTGATGCTCAGCATGATGGTATTCCAATCAAAAGTCAAGTTAAGGACAAAATTTGGACAATTGAACAAATAAAGTTGCCATGGAAATTAATCTTTGTCTTGAGTGGAAGATTGTCAGATTAATGATCTGCTTAAGCTCATATCGACAACTCTTGAGGATCTCCCTTGTCGGCGATCTCTTGAAGGCACATTCACTTATCGATTGCACTTCTTGAGAAATCAATCTCTTGAAGAAGTACATCGATCTCTTGAAGAAAGTCTCTTGATCAAATCATTTTAATGGTTAATCTTAATTCGCGCCAAAATGATCTTTATGACCATAGTTAATGGATGGGACGGTTACAAAAGTCATGAAGTTAGTTGGTGGGCCACGTGTCGGAATCTCACAAAACCCAATTCAAATCGTGGTTTAATGCCTGATAATGAAGCGATGGTTTTCGACATTCAACTAAACGACTTATACATTTACACCAAGATTCATCGATCAATATCTTTTCTATGTCTTTTCACCGTGTGAGCGAAATCTCCTTATCCTTTCGTCTCAAAGTATTAATCTCAACATATCTTTACGAGAAGTAGATCAATGGCGAGACCAAGTTCAAATTGGAACTGTCAAAGCGTTGCGATTATGTTTGATTGTGGATTGACTAAGTTGTCCATCAACATGGGGACGAAGAATCAAGAGAATACTGGTTTAGAAAAGGCACTCAACAATCGTCTAGAAAGCGATATCTTTTGTAAATGTTCTTGAGTTTTGGAAGAACATGAAGATAGATGAAGAAGATGATGATAGTTTTGAGACAAGCATCAACAACAACACCTTGAGGTTGATTCAAATACCTTAAGAGATTTATGGTTTTGGACCGCCAATAATGCTCACAAGTATCGAGAAAATGCGAGGAGGCGAAAGAGTGGAATTTGTGGATCAAATAAAAATAAACAATACCATCCCTCCACTCCGAGCATAAATGTCAAACACATAAGGTTGGAATATAAACTTTGAGCAAGATTCTTGCAAAGAACATTTGGGATTCGATGGTAGTTTGGATACCTTTGAGTGGATCCAAAATAGACTTGATGACAATCATTTGCAAAGCGAAGGTTTGGTGAAATTTGGTTATCTCATCTATTATTTAAGAAAAGTCTTTTAGCGAGATAAGAATGGAGTAAGAAGAACCAAGACAAAGCCTTTGGGATTGTTGGTGCAATCCATCTTGAATCACCTTCTTTGTGCACGATGTTACACCAAAAGATATCAACAAGTCAAGGTACAAAGCGAGAGTGTGATTATTCGAGTTGGAAGAGTGCGAAGATTGAGATAGTGATGATTATGGTGATGGTAGTAATGGGGTAGAGTCGTTGTATGAAAGTGAAGTCTCTTTGAACCAAAGAAAGAGAGAAAAGAAGAAGAGAAAAGATATTGTTTTTGAACAACTTCTTGCTTTATTGCGAGAAGTGTAAGAAAAAAAGGAAAAAGAAGATAGTTGTTGAAGAAAGTGAATCCTTAACTACTAAAGTTTTGCTGAGTGAAAGAGAAGAAACATAAAAGGTTCTTGTATCTCTCTTGAAATGAAAGCAAAGTTTACTAAGTCCAAGAGAGAAAAAGCTCACAGAAATTAATGAAGATGAGCAAACTTGTCAAGAGGATGAAAGAAGCATTAAGAAAGAAGAAACATGGAAAGGGAAAAGTGTTGAGAACTCTTATAAAACAAAGAGAACTTGAGCAGTTCTCGAAAGCCCGAAAAAGTAGTTGCGAGATGAAACAAGCGTGCTAATGGAAGAGGCATTTGTAGATCTTTGAAACACCTGGAGAAGAAGAAGCAAGATTTAGGGGAATACCGGTCTGCGTGATATCGCTGGCGATAAGCATGCAATTCGAGGAAGAAAATTTTATTGAAGAAGATGAGATGAGAATTCATGAATTCTTTGCGAGGAAGATTCCATGAGATAAGCGCGACAATGGAATTCACTAAATATCTGGTTTGAAGAGCTATTGGATCACCATTTTGATCAACCCACTTCAAAGAAAGCGAGGGTTATGGATGCCCCTATGAGAAGATAGAAAAGGTAAAGAAGAAAAGAAAAGGGTTAATCCGGACATCTGATTAATCGGTGATTACTTTGCTTGAAATTTGGTTTGTATCGAAGCAAAAGCATTTCTTGAGTCATAATGATTTTGAACATTGGGCTTTTGGTAAATTTGGGTGTAGAAAATCTAAATGAATTGTTGGACACTACCATACAAACCAGGTGATGGATCTCTTGGATGAAAAGAGAAAGAAACGACAACATTCACATCAAAAATCCATCTGGACTGATGATAATGATGATTCCTCGATTACGATGATGATAATGATGATGGATCAGTTTTCGAGGAGAAGGAAGTGGAGTTCTGTTGGAGAAACAAATATTCTGTTGGAGGATCATTGAAAGAAGTTGAGAAGTCTACTTGTAGATCGGGAGTCGACAAGGTAAGGATCTTTGACAAAGAATCTTGATACGGAGATCGACAACATGAACATCTGTGAAAAACTTGCACAAGTTGTTACCAATCTTCTTTGGAGATGAAGTTGTTCCTCAAATTATTGTAGGACAAATGTTGGATGAGGATATTTGGAGAAGAAAATGAAGATGTTGAGACTCAGAGTATCTAGTGGTGGTGTTCTTCTTGATCAAGTCACTTGAAGTTCAAAAAGTGGTTAATCAAGTTCTTTGAAATTTCTTTGTTATTATCACAAAGGACCAAACCATGACATATCATAGAAGTGAAGTGTTGGTTCGGGCATCGAGTCTCAAAGCAGAACTGAACAAGGTTGGAACTTGAAGACCAGGCTCTTGTAGTGAACTCTTGATGAAACTCTTGGTAAAAGAATAAGCTGTCAAGGTACCCAGTAGAAGAATTAAATGAGTTAAATTTGTGAGGCATGATATGCCTTGATTAAGAACTAATTTGGATAGACAAGAACAAAGATTTGAAGAAGAGTAAGCGGTGAATGAAAGCAGACAATCATTTGTCTGAGTTGCTTCAAATTTCATATCTACTCAAAATGCTATAAATGATTTGATACTATATATGAGGGAATCAAGCGAGGGAAATACATTGAAAGATAAGTTTTGAAAGATCGGTTGGCGTCCATTCATCAAAAACTTGACAAGCTTCTTTGAAATCCACTGAACTCACGAGGCACACTCTTTGCACTTCAACTTTCTTTGTATTAGATCTAAAGTCACTAAGTGGATCAACCTCTTTGGAGTAGACCTTGTATTCAAAATTCACTGCGGTTGATACAAGGATAGTATCAAAGGGAAGAAGATAATTACGAGAAGATTGCATGTGGTTTCTTTGTCCCATTTTGTTGATAATGTCAATAAGGGAAGAAAGGAATACAGATGAAGCAAATGAGGTAGCGAAAGCAAATGAGGTAGCTAGGATCTTTGCAAAGAAACAATGGGAGACAAAGTATATGAAGAGATCTTTGAAGAAGATTTATAAAATGAGAATGAGAAAATTTACCATTCTTTGCATCTAGATTTTGTATTAATTGAACAAGCGATTTTAATGAGTATTGACCTAGTTTGTTCTGTTTTTGTTTTAACCTTTTGCTTTCTTTGTAAGTGAGGAGTATTGACATCATCACCAAAAGGGAAATTGTTGGACAAATGTTTAATAAAAGAATTTTATGAAGAATTGTTGTACATCCTTTTAACAATCCTCAGGTTTTGGTGATGAGTGTCTTACTAGCTGTTATAGTATGCAAAGGCAAAAAGATATCTAGATATGATGTATAGGAATTACTAGAGTTTGATCCTTGTATAGGTTTGATCAAACAAGCAGCATCTTGGAAGTCCATTGAGTAGAAGTCGAGTGGTATGCAGGTCGGCCAGACTTAACGAATGAGACTCTGCGAGAGGTCGATGAACCGTGAGGACCAAGCGGATGCTTGAGAATTGAAGGCTAAGGTTTCAAACTTAGTTATTGAAGGCTAAGGATCCAAACTTAGTAACTAAGGATAAGGATATGTGATTTAAATTTAGGCAAATGCATGGTGACCTAAATTGATCACATATACTATGGATGAAGATGCGAGTTCTAAAAATTGATTGAAGAAGCTGGAACTTAGTTATAAGATGAAATGATGTTATCCAACTTAATCAAATAAAGTTAGATATAAAAGATTAATATGTGATTTATCATATATTAATGGAGATAAGTGTCGACCTCGTGGAGACCTTGTAAAACACTCTGCGATAGTACATATACATTATCGATCAAGATTCGATGGAAAGAGACATTTAACTACTTTTTAAGATGAATGCAATTTGAGATTAAAGAGGCGTTGGAGAGATTCGAAGTCAAATGGAGCGACTGGAAAGGCGACAAAAGCGGTAGCGATGTCGATGCAGGATTCGATTGTCATCCATCGAAGCCAAAGAGGCAAAAGCAGCGGCTATTTTCAAGAATTTGGAGACTATAAATATAAGACTCGATCAGATTATAAATGCGAGAAGAAGAAGAGATAAAATAGAAAAATACGAAAGGAAAATCCTTGAAGATCAAATTAAAAGAAAGCTCTTCAACAAAAGATCAAAGAAATTTACAGTGTTGCATACCCCTGTGAACTTAAATCAAGAACAATACTCTGCTTTGAAAATTTGAAATTGCAAGATCTAGAATTAACTTCAAGTGTAACAAGACATAAGCTATCAAGTTACATCAAGTCAATCACTTGAAGTTCTGAGTATTGTGATCATCCCTTGATCAATTTCTGTGAAAACAGAATCACTTAGTTGATTCAAATCTTGTTTTACAATCTGCTTTGCTGAAGCGGTGAAGCACTTTGAGTGTGAAGGGTGTGTTTGTGGTGGAAGTGGTGAAGAGGCAATTCTACCCTTGAAGGAAGCGAGTGGAGAAGCTTGGAGGAGCAATACCACCTTGCTCAAGTTTATTGTGAGTCTGTGAGGCCATAGTGATTGGTCAGGGCAGATAGCTAGGACACTTTGTAACCGTGACCTCAAAGTTCTTAGTGATACCTCCTCACACCACGAGGAGAAGAGTGGAGTGCAGGATTACACACTTTGGAACCACTATAAAAAGTGCGTGTCTTATTTACTTAGTGCATTTTAATCTTTATCATATTCACTACATCATCTTGATTCTCACACACACAAGTCAACTCTTGAGTATTCAATACTTGGTTTAACACAAACACAACATATTTAAAAGGCCTACTCTTATATTTCATTTGCAACATATTGATGAAACTTGAGTCGGTGAGGCTCTTGAGACATCGAGACACTCTCTTGAATCATCATTGATCTTGAGACATCGTTACTTTCTTTGAAACTTCTTGAAGTTTGTTTTAACTCCGAGTTTTTAGTGATAAGTTTATTCACCCCTCTAAACTTATCCAAGCCTTTCCAAGGGACCAGCAGTTGTAATAATAATGCATTAACATATAAAGTGGACAAATCAATCCACACATATAAGCGAAACATTAAATAATCTCATTTATTGTTTAATACTATGTTATACTGTTTTTTCTTTGATTCCATTGTATTTGTTTCCTTTCAAGATAATATTTCAAGTCTTTTGTTGTCTTAACACTTTGCAAAGAAAGGAAAAATGACTCTGGTTTTCAAGTCTTTTGTTTTGTTTCCTTTCAAGATATGTTGTCCACTTTACGATTAATTAAGTAGCTCGACAACAACAATCCATTTGCTTCACTTTGGTGGTGTGGTTGCGTGTATGTATGCTCTCATTCCATTTGCTTCCTCTGTACACTTAGATACGATTCGTTTTCATGATGGTTTTTTACATTTACCAATGGTTTTATACATTTACTAATGGTTTATATGATCTTTTGTAGGAACACTTTTCCAATCAGGATATGGAACAATATCGTGAACACACTTTAGAGCATATGAACACTTTGTGGGCGGCATGGAGGTCGAGCATGAATGAAAAGTATGTGAAACCATGGAAAACTAAAGCCTTGAAAAATGTTCCTCGAGGGATGAATGTTAATGATTGGGAGTGGCTTGTCACAAAGAAATTTTATCTAATGAGTTTGGTATGTTAAGACTAGTCAAAAACTTAATAATAAACATAATATTTACATTCTTTTTGATAAATTGTAATCTAAAGTGAATATTTTATGCTTGTTATCAATAACATAGAAAAAGTTCTCGAAATTACGATAATCGGGCCAAACAAGTGAGGCCTCGTCGAGACAGGCTTGACCGCATAGGCGAATCATATATGAGATGGTATAAATTCAATAATTCTCAATGTTTTGTATTTGTTTTTTTAAAATTATATACAATTTTCACTTGTCATTTTGTAAACCTTACAGGAAGGTGTAACAAATACCACACCAAGTGTTAGAAATCTTTTTGCGACTACGAGAAAAATGGAAAGTTTGTTGACCCGAAAAAGAGCAAGAAAAATATGTAAGTATTAGTACTTGAAAATTATGTATAAATTCGTTATTTTAAATTATTTTTATTTGAAATATGGTTTAAGTCCTTTGTAGGATGAGATTGGTAAGAATGTTCAAGGTGATCTGAGATCTCTACTTTATTGCGGTTGTTGAAACTTGCTTTGGTCCACAAAATCATAGCCATATCTTTGGATTTGGAGGTGGGATGAAAAAAGCATTTATCGATTCTCATTTGCATAAATAAAGAGCTTAAGGCTAAGCTACATGGGAAAAGAAGAAAATAATGACCTTAAGAGGCGTTTTGAGGAAATTGAAAGCGAGTTGACCAGTGGAGAATGGAAATCAACCAACATCAATTTGAACCACGGTGTGTGGCATTGGACTTATTTAGCTCTCTTTACCAGGTATATGCATTATGCTTTTACCTTTAAATCTAGTCATGATGTTCATTTAATAAAATGAATTCAAAAGCGACTTGCCATGTTTTAGGTGCATGTGACTACAATCTCTACTGTGGCCTTTTCAAGTGGTTTCTTGTTGTTTCATGGTTTGAATTATAGTTTATATTTCTCTTGTTTGTTGTGTCTTCTTGTTTGTGTGTGGTGTGTGGTGGCCTTATACTTGTGATTGTAGCTTTTGTGTGTTTTATTGTCGTACTATACATCTCTTAGTTTATAGAGATGATATATTAGCTCAAGGTTACCCCGTTTGTAGTTTGAAGATTCACGAGTGGAGCTAAATCATGCTACAAATAAAACCATCCTATATTAAAAGTTTTTAATGTGATGGATTTATGGCGAGTGTATATATGGGTAGGTTGTGTGGGGGTGGGGGTTTTCATATACAAATGGATGTGGAGTGGTTGGGAACAATATTTGTGGGCAAGGAAATGACAAGAAGCAATCTGGCTCTATCAAGCTTAAAGTAGTGTCATTGTGTATTTGTTTTTATCACATTTTTGTCCTTTGTTTTTATGTCTTGATTTTGGTTGTGAGTGTAATGTGTGTTTATTTTCAAAGTTGTTTTTAGTAATTGCGTACTATTTGGACATGTGCGGTGAATATTAAGAGTGTAATAAGTGGGAAAGAGCATTATATCAATCCTTTCTTTGTTTTGGTTTATAATTGGATATTGACAATTCTCAAAAAAAAGCAACACGAAAAAAGACTATTGTTCATCTTAATTATAGTAAGATGTAATTCCTCAATGCAATAGAGATACAAGAAGCGAGGTAGATGCATGGAATTGAAAACATCATGTGTGAAGGTCACGGAAAAAAGGTCATTTAGGTTTACTAGTCATAGTTTTCCCTTATCTCTACTACATGAATGGTTATTTCTCTTGTTCAAATCGATTTCTTATCTAAAATACAAGGAGATTGTGATCTAAGTGCTACACGTTGATGATGTCCGGATACTTGATGAGGGTGGATCGGAATTGTAGTCAAGGTTATATCTTTTGTGTTATTATAAGGTTAATATGTTTGTATGTGTAGTTAGGAGCTGTTGTTCCCATATTTGCTGTACCTAATTATGTTGTAATGGAAAGATATTTTCATCTAAAAAAAAAAATGTGAATTTTTATTACAATGTGTTCGTAACCATTTATTCTCTATATTAAATGCGGATTTTGTACTGTTTTGGGGATTTTGAAGTCTTGTGTGGAAGGATTGGTAACTTATCATCTCTACAAGAGTTGTAGTATGTAGACATATTTTGGTTTGTACTAATGTGAACAAAGATATATGTTACTCTAAGAGCGTGATATTAGGAAAGTGTGTTATCATGTATCTACATGTAATTTTGCTTTTGGAACAAAGTCTCTTTGTATATTTTGATAATGTAATGATAATGTGATGACATGTGGATGTTGGTTATATTTATGTGATTCATTAAAGTAATTTTAAGGTTATAAAAGTATAATAATATATGCTTAAAAGTAACAATATAAAAGTAGATAAAAGTAGTTTAAAGGCAGCGGTATAATTAGTCATTAAATGTATTTTAGTAACAATAGCGAGAACATTTTGGTAAGGGTTATGCTCATTAATGAGAGTAATTCCGTCAATATCATAATTTAAACTAAAAGAGAAATCGAGGCAATATTGAGGGGCAAATAATATAATAATGAGGAAGTTTATAGTCATTATAAATTATTTTTAATGAGTGTATAATTCCGTTATTGAATGTCATCCCTTTTTAATGACGAGTTATATTTACCGTCATTGTTTACTTTTACAGTGGTGAAGCTATAATGAGAAGCGATGAGGTAAAGTTCCCTTATAAAAGCCTTTAATAGCAGGAATCAAGCATTTAATGAGGATAATTCCCTCATTTAAAACCTTTTTCTTGTAGTCTTTTTTCGGGATTTGAAAATGTCGGATGTATTTTAGTGATGATATCCACAATTCACTTTGAAGTTTATTAGCTGAAATGCAACTTTGATTACAAGAGTTTTCGATGAGCACTGACAAGAAGGACCATTCAAATGATCAATCGGTTTAATTATTGAATTGAAATTGGATCACGAGTTACAACTCTGATCTAACTATCAAAGTCGATATTATAATTGATCACAAATGATTAGCGAGTCCAAGCTGTGGCCAAAAGAAAAACTTAGATTAAAAACCCTATTACTAGGTGTTCAATTAAAACTCCAGAATTTCCCGGATTTGCGAGCGACACAAAGATAGAAATTTTGCGAGAGGTTGATTGCCTTTCCAAGAACGAATATCGATCTGTGTTTGCCTTATACACAAAGGTGTGCACTATAACATATAAAACCACGAGATCTGGTACTTTGATACTCGGCAAGGTGAACTTTCAAGCAAGACTTGCGGACTCACTTTGCCAGAGGTTATTCAAGGTGCGACCACGTGAGTGAAACCAAGAAGCTTGACCTTATGCCAGGCGGTGAGTCTTGGTGATACCACCAATTCACTAGCTTTTTATTTTCCACGGCTTAGATGCGATTGCTCACAAAGAGTGAGACCGAGAACAAGTAGGTGATTTTTACGAGTGTTAGATTTACGAGAATCGGATCACGATGATATAAGTCAATGAGGCGAGAATTCTCTCGGGGCCAAAACTTGACTCAATCTTTCAATTGTGATCCTTGATTCCGAAACTCAACCCTCAAATCAAATCACGTAAAGAACTCAATTCAAAGGCTGCTCGAAGTAGCAAGCAATTGAAAAGCAGGTTGAAGCAGTTTAAAAGGAATAAAATGCAGAAATAAGTACATTCACTATGAGGTGCACAAATGCGAGATATAAACACAGGTGAGTCAAGAATCCAGCGTATAACTTTAGCCCACTCCTCCAAACTATACGCACTCTCTAGAGATTCCAGCCAAGATTCACCATACTTGAGGCAAGTATGTGAACCTTATACCCTATTACAAACTTCACAAGGACTTTTGAAAAACTTTTAAAGGTAGAAAAGTGGGATTGCTTTTGTAAAGCGATCTGAGAACACTAGGGGATGTGAGGTCTATATATAGGATTCAAAACAAGAGTTAAAAACCTTTTAAAAATGGTTTGGTTTAAAAACTTAGATAAGATTTGACTAGGTTTAGACTAGACTATGATGGGTATGAATGGTTTGGGCATCAACTTGGACGAGGCCTGAAGCATATGACTCGAACTAGACCATCGTTGGGCTAAGAAACCCTGAGTCAACTATCTGTGAAAGGGTTCATGCCAATTTACTGGCGGTTTGGAGTTGAGATTCACCAAACCGGGGCTAAGACAAGAGGGAGAACCCCAGTTGGTTAGATAGCACCTCTGCAACCCAAACTTTGATCTTTGGTGGAAATGGGACGGTCTGATCTTCAATGGTTATGAGTCCGACCATCACCTTTAACGCGTGTTTAGGTTCATATAGGTATAAATCAACACAAATGCAAGAGATCGGAGGCAAGTGTCAAATCAAATGGAAAATAAAGATTGATATTAACTTTTTAAAGGAAGGATCACGACCTTTGAATTAGGGTTGATGATGACGGTTAAAATAGTCTATCTACGGCATCAACATTCTATCCATTATGAGCTAAAAATAGTTGTTTAGACCTATAAATATGAACCATTTAGATAGCTATAAATAAGAGGTTTAGTCTCCGAAGAACAAAGTGTGCAATTTTCAAGACAAATATTATGCAATAAAAGTTCATTGTTCACTTGTTCTTTATTTTTATTT